>KE371751.1:1123134-1163186 GCA_000418225.1 Zizania latifolia | reverse complement strand
CCGAGTCGGCTCAGTGCATCGAGGCACTCCGCCACCTCCCGCTAGACATCATCCACGATGGGAGGACCCCCCACATATCCCGCCTCCATCGGTTCAGCCGATGAACGGGGCATATCAGTCGCCTCCTCCACTATGGGCTCAGCAGTCGGCTGAGCATCCGCTGGAGGAATAGTCATCGACGCAGGTGCAGTTGGCGAACTAGGTGGCCCCGATGAGGTCGCGTCAGCTGTCGGGGCAGCCACGCCTACAGTCAAGAAGACCACGTCGGTGTAGATCACCATGTCCATGGGCAACAGCACCACCTCTGCCGCTGTGTCGACCAGGGTCGGTGCTAGAGGAATAGTCGCATCCATGTTGATGGAGCAGGTCGCCTCCATGCCGACATCGCTGGCCACGCCAGAGTCAACGATCGTTGCTCTGCCGACGTCACCGATCGTAGCCTTGCTGGTGTCGCCGACCGTCGCCCCTACTCCAGAGTCGCCGACTGCCAACTGGCTGATGTCGCCGACCGCCCTAGAGTCACCAACCACCACCACGCTGGCATCACTGACCGCTCCTACGGGCGTAGTGTCATCTCCATCGGGCACCAGCGCCGGCATCCTAACAAAATACACCAATTAAGACAACAATTTGACAAATTTGTATCGATATTTTCAAGATAAGAAGAATTACCAGGCTGACTTCCAGAAGGCACTCATTTTCACCCATTGGTGTGGGCTGGACGTGCTCCCTGGTAGAGGTGCAGGTCAAGGAGGTGGTAATGGCGATGACGACGAGGATGCCATCACAGCCGTAGCATCGATGGGGCCTCCCTCTGACGTCTCTGAGTCGGCGCTAGCCTCCCCCGAAAACGACGATGGCACCTTAGTCTTCCCCTTAGACACCACCATCTTGCGCGGCTTCTTCGCCGCAGGAGGACAAATCCCCTTGTCCTTCCTCTTCATCCCGATCGGGCTAACGACTCGATCGATATCCTTCTGCCTGATCGCCTAGGGCTGCTCCAACAGTGGCACCAAGGAGCAGAATGCTTCCCATCCCTGCATTTCCACACAGTCAAGCCTAGCACCCGATAGGTGATATTGCAAACAAGAATCAATCAACAAATACAAATAAAGCCGATTGTAAAAGCCTTACCGTCGGTCGAGGATTGGTGAGTTTGAATGACCTCAGGGCATCTTCATTGCCGATCACCGTCTTAGCAGCGAAGAGGTCCCGAACCCGCTCCGTAGCCTCCTCCGTGGTCAGCGCCTCCGAGGACTCGCGGGAGGGGTTGGACCGACCCTCATATTCATACCCCGACCGTGCCCGGCTCTTGCAGGGCTAAACACGGCAGATCACAAAATTGAGGGCCACGACAACCCCCACCAGCTTTTGCTCCTGAAGCTTGGCGATCTCTTGGACGAGTTCGTCTACTAGACCCTGGTCGATTGAGCGGCAACGGTTTGACCAGGTCCATGCTACAGCAGGAAGACGATCGGTCTCTAAAGAGAGGGCTGGCTCGTTGTTCCGGACATAAAACCACTGAGCATGCCAGACCTTGTTCGAGGTTGGAAGGGGAACAGGGATGACTCGGTGGCCTTTCCGTCGTGGAGTTGAACTCCGGCCCCCCCGACCACTTTCTTAGAGTAAGATTTAAGATAAAAGAAATAGCGGAAGATGTTAAAGTGAGGTTCGATGCCAAGATAGGCCTCGCAAAGGTTGATGAAGATGGAAATTTAAAAGATAGAATTTGGATTGAGATTTACAAGGGAAATATCATAATGATGATGAAGACCACGAAGAAAAGGATGAGCCGGCAAGCCGAACCCACGGTGAAAATAAGATTCGAACACAACTAACTCATTGGTGTTAGCAGTCGAAAACTTCTCACCGGCCGCTGGTCACCAGAGCGACAAGGCCTTGGTCGAGAGGACACCGGCCTTCTTCAGAAGCTTGATACGCCGGTCGGTGGAGATGGATTTATAGAACTTCTTGGAGCGGTCAACACTAACATCTGAGGACGCCATCGGCACGGCTGATGGTGGAGCAAGAGGTTTCAAGTTAAACAAACGCCACGCCTTGCGATAGCACACCACGCACTGGCAATGGCAGCCGGAATGACAGGGAGCCAGCATAGGAGATTTTGGAAGCAAGGAAGACGAAGGCTAGAACTCAGAAGCAAATGAAAGGGCTTGCGGCAGAAGGAACATGAAGAAGACTATTTATAATCAATGGGGCAACTGCTCAAACTCTTCGATGCGCCGTAATCGCCTCGATATTTGTTTCGAGTGGGAATCCATGTCATCATCAACATCGGTTTACCTCTCCCAAAGGGCTCCATCTGACTGTTAAAAATAAATCAGACGGTCAAAAAAGGGAGGTGAACCGACGCCCACGCTCCAACGGACATTTGTCCACCAAATCTCCTGGGGACTCGCACGTCCCTCGACTTCAACGGACGCCTACTCGCCAAAACTCTAGGGCGCACGAACGCCCCTCGACTCCAACTTACGCCCCTCGACTCCAACCGATGCCTATTCACCAGAACGCCTGAGAGCTCAGATGCCCCTCGACTTTAGCAGACGCCTGATCGCCAAAACGCCCGGAGGCTTGGATGCCGCTCTCTCCAACGAACGTCTGACCGCCTAAAGGCCCAGGAGTTCAAGCACTCCTAGCCTCAACAACACCATAAATAACTTATATCATTGAGTCACGCAAGACTTTGGACCCTGGAGCCTGTTCTTCTAACAAACTCCAAGCTCGGGGGCTACACCCGGTAGGTGCACCTAATCGGTGTCCCTACCAGGTAAATAAAAAGAGATCTATCAAGAAGTTTGTCTTGGTGCTCCTTACGGCTTCTCGACTCTATTCGAACGAACATCGCCTCTCTGCCGTAAAGAGCTCGCGGGCTCCTGTCAGGGATATGACCCTAGGGTACTTCCCGAGAGCATTTAAGATGATCAGACAGAACATGGGGTCGGGAAGACAATGCATTAAAAATGATCTAGAAGAGGTCGGACCAACGTGCATCTCAGAGACGGTCAACCATATGGAGGAGTCCCGAGTCCGGCACCCGGAAGGACACCCTGACTGTAAGGACTCGGGAGGCTAGTTCAACAGTTAGACCGCGCCATCAATGACAATAAATTCCAAGACATAACTGTTAAATTAATATAGCGAATAATGCTGTGGTTATCAGCCCACGATCCCTGGTGATTTAACCACTGCAAAGGGAATCAATGGGGCTATTAAGGCCTAAACTGTAACTCTCCGATCCCTGTGATATATAAAGGGGTCGGGGTTACCTCTTACAGGCTACGCTTACAGATACACGCATAAGCTTAAGACCATTTTAGGCTCTTTAGCTCATATTCCAACACATAGGACTAGGGTTATTATCCTTCGGGAGGCCTGAACCTGTCTAAATCTTTATGTCTCGTATTCTTAGAGGCAACCATAGAATTCCGAACACAGAGATCCCCTTACACCTAATCAAAACACCTCTGTGGATAACCCCATCGAGGACTGTCGTACTTACACAGCGACACCAGTAATGAATACTAGATACAATAGCAATGAAACTAAATAAAAATAGCAATGAATCTAAATAAAAATAGCAACGAAACATAAAAAATAGGACTTTTAGTACCGGAAAGGGAGCCCTGCTGGTACTAAACGACAAACCTTTAGTACCGGGTGGGAAGCCTAGCTAGTACTAAAGGTTGGTCTTTTAGTACTAAGTGGTGGGTTTCCCACCCGGTACTAAAAGGTTGTATTAGTATTGGTTGAATAACCGATACTAATGTGCTACCCCTTTAATCCTGAATAAATAATACCAGTTCAAAAACGTGACTAAAGGTGGGTTTCAACCGGTACTAATGACGCTTTCTAGCGCACGCTGAAGAGTGCAATAGTTTCTCTTGGGTAGCAAATGAGGTTATATTTGATAAGTTGATCATGGAAAAAGGTGTGCTAAGAGATAATTGTTGCAATATGAGCTAAAATATAGAAAAAAGTAAAATACATCAAAAGTTATCTAACTTGTTTATAACAAGTTGTGTCATCTATATCATTCTATTTTAAAACTGCACATTTAAGTCATGAGTTAAGTGAGTTATTAGTTCAACTTAACTATTCGCATGAGCATACCTTATGCACGCTGTATGTCATATAGGATTTTAAATTTCCTATCAAACACTTGTAGAGAACCTCATATGAAATTAAAATAGTTTGGTTTCATCAATTTCTCTCTGTTGCCAAGTGCGAGTGCTTTGAAAAAGATTTTTTGCAGGGGGTTTCTCTACAAGTGTTTACAATTTTGAAATCCTAGCTAGTGGTATGCTGCATATTCGAGATAGTTAAAATGTATTAATGACTCACTTAACTCTTAGTAACTTAGATATACAATTTTGAAGTAGAGTGACTTATTTAGATGACATAACTAAACAAGTTTTATAATCTTGTTGTATTTTTTTTACTCCATAGAAAAACTACACAAGTGCAATAGACGGACACTCCAATTTATTCAGCCGAATGACTCGTAGATAATTATCACACATCACGGGTACACCGCACCCAACACAATTTGATATTACAACGAACCAATAACTTACAATCAAGACTACCATGGATCTGAACCAGAAGGTGGCATGCAGAAGAAGACTAACGTAACTACGGCGATCGGCAGACCACCGTGGCTAGCTAGTTCATGCTCGGATCGACCAACCAGCCGGCGGCGGGCGGGCGGCGCAGGTCAGTCGTCACGGCAGACGGAGGGCTTGGGCTTGACGATGAACTTCATCTGGCCCATGGTGCAGTGGATGCCGCCGCGCTCGCCGCACACGAAGTAGTGCGTCTTGCGCTTCTTGAACACGAACTCGTAGCCCGAGGCGGCGCCCTGCGTCGTGTTGGCCACCAGCTTCGCCGCCTTGAGGTTGCACGACTGGTAGTCCGCCGCGTTCCGCATCATGTACACGCTGTGTGCGTGCACCGTCGCGTTCGGCGGGTCGTACATGAACACTGCCCCCGTTCATCATCCACCCACGCGAGGTGGTGAGCTTAAATTATTAGTTCGATTCACGTACATAACTTGTGTCAAGTAATTTATCTACATATAAGCATCTAATTTTCATGCCTTAACTCTTAAACTGCAGGGAAGGAATCCTTGCTTGCACAGTACGGGTTTTGTTACATGTCTACTGTCAGTTTGATCAAATTTATAGAAAATTATTATTATTATACTATCAAGTGGGCATCATTAGACATATTATGAATTTTTTTATAGTTTGATTGCTTGGCATTGGATGTGTTAATACTATTTGCTACTCCCACCGATTCTTTTTATAAGTTCTTTCAGACTTATTTGTGATAAATGTATTGTTTATTTCACAAGATCAAAAATAGATGAAAAGATAAAAAAAAGTACATAGAAATTCTAGAAAATGGTTGAAAATGCTAAAACGACTTATACAAGAAATTGGATATAGTACAATTTTGATCCAACTTAAAAACGTTTGACTTAAAACAAACTAAAACATACTTAATTATTTTGGGAAAGAGCTGGTAATTGGTAATTACTGGTATGTTGTGATTGAGCAAACATACAAGGTGCTTTTAGAAAAAGACAAAAACGCCAACGACCGTACCGTACCAAAACTGAAGTATAGAAACCGAGCTGACAATTCATACATACCAAGGCTGTCGTTTAAGAAAAAGGGGCCTTTCTTGATGACCCAGTCGGAGTAGTTGTATCCCCACGTCCACCTCTGCGCGTCGCCGACGACGAACCTCTCCGCCCGCAACGCCTCCGGGAAGAGCACCAGCAGCGCCATCACCGCCGCCGCAGCCGCTGCGCCGTTCCTCCTCGCCTCCATCTCAACAAAGTCTCACTCCTAATCGACAGAAGCCTCTTCAGTTAACTGGATGGATGCTTCGGTTTTGTGACGAGCAATGACACGGCGAGATCGATCGATCGAGCAGGTATAAATAGGAGGCTGCGCCAGCTTAATTTGCGCGCGTAATGATGGCGCAAAGTTGACTACACCCAGTTTAAACCAAATAGAAATTTTACTAACTAAACGCAACTAACCGGGTATATCTCCTTTTTATATTTATGTTAAAAATATGATTCTTTTACGGTATATCTCTTATCTCTCAACTATTAGGTAGAAAAAAACAAGATGATCTAGTATTTCTTGTAAAATAAGATATCGATTTTTTTATCGTGGATATTAGATCAGCGTGTTCTATTACCTATTAGCAAGTAAGACATCAATTTCTTTTAATCATGATCGTTAAATCTATAAAAAAATGGTATTTATTAATTTGATGTATCTTAAAATTTGTCTAAAAATAAGTTTTATTATCATCTTAATTAATATAGTAAAGATTAGAAAGAGTAAACACATTTAAAACTAAGTGATGTACTGTAAGTTTGTATAACATATGTACTAGAGAGAGGTGATGAAAGTAACGGAATCAAGAGTAGAATCAAAAATATATTACACTTAGAGTTGATCTAATTATTCTCAATTAATTATTTAAATTATTTAAATATTTTCATATAATTTTATTGCAGTTTTTATGGCAATAAGGAGCGAGAGTGGTGCTACCCTGTCTGTACCATTAGAATGTATCAATGAAAATTCACTGATAATAATTATCAAGATACTAATTACAGTTCGGATTCAACGACACTATCGATTCTACCGGTACTCAACAGAATGCACGGTAAGTGTGAATGAAGGAAGAAGAAAATCGTGTGATGTCGTGGATTCTGGACCACATGATCTGGGCTGGATGGTTCGGTTGGGACGTAATTTTCAGTTAAAGCAGCACTTAAGGTCGCGCGTGTTCGGGATTGGTCATCAGTACCCCATTAGCGAGCGTGCTTAGTGGCCGTGAAAATTCGGAGCCTGGGGTTGGTGAGAAGTGAGCATGTATCTATGAATCTCTACTCCACTCCCTTCATGTTGCCGATCGAGGTGTTCCCATAGTGAGAGCCGCGCTGCAGCCACGATTCTTTTTTATTTTAACTCCCTTTAGTTGATTAATTAGCCACCATGCCGGCATGATTACTGTAGAGGATTAGGGCGGTGCGAGATGATTAC
Source organism: Zizania latifolia (assembly GCA_000418225.1). Taxonomy (NCBI): domain Eukaryota; kingdom Viridiplantae; phylum Streptophyta; class Magnoliopsida; order Poales; family Poaceae; genus Zizania; species Zizania latifolia. Next base: position 1,156,098 of record KE371751.1, on the reverse strand, counting down.
TACTTTTTAGTTTGATATCATAAGTTATTTGATTGTTTAAGTTAAACTCATTTAATTTTGATAATGTTTAAATAAAATATAATAATATTTATAACATTAACTAAATATAGTGTTAAGATATATTTAATGTACAATTTAATAAAACTAATTTGATATTATAAATGTTAGTATTAGTATGTTTTTTATAAAATTAGTCAAAACTGAAAAAAAATTGTCTTTACAAAAGTCACAATATATACCCGGTAGAGCGAATGATATTTTACATATGTATGTATGTATGTACGGACGCACGCACGCCTGCTTCATGATCACGTCATGCTGATCTAATCGAGACGTCGACTCCCGTGGATGTTGCGCCAGTAAGCATGTACGCTGGTCGACCATGAATTACTCCACATGGTTTCAACGACCACCGTCAAACACACTGAAATGTTCGTCAGCTTGTGGTCAATCATGCGTGATCGATCGAATTCTTTGCCGTTCCGCGCACGATTTGCGCATTAAATTTGTCGGAAAATCGCTTACCTTTGAATTGTTTTTAGCTTTGGGATTCAGGCACAGATTTCATCTGTAATTAACGCGTGCACGCTGTTGCAAACTTATGGATTGGATTTCACTTGTCTATCTACGGTTCCTTGCGTGTGATCGGGTACACATCGAATTTTGACTTAAAAGATGCAGCGGATCGATCCCAATGTATGCGTAATCACGTGTGCGTATGCGTCAGCGTTATGCAATCTCAACTGATGAAGCAACGAACCGAAAGCGTACTGATCATGAGGAGTACTTGTATTCGAGTGTCGACATGTGAGGCAGGAAGTAATAAGTAGAGAAGTATTCAGGCTACGCAAGGTTCTTGCTGCAGCTGCAGCTATACTGCGATATATACAATGCTAACTGTTCATTGGTGCCCACTGGCCACTGCGCATGATTGGGTGGTGCAGTACGTAGCTTGGAAGACAAGATTAAAAGACGAGTGGCTTGATGATCATGAACTCATGGTGTAAATACTAAATACAAGTGGCTCTCTTGGGGACCGGCCATTCCGAAAGTTGTGGTAGAGAGTATACGCAAACCACTGTAGATCATGGTTTACAAAATCAGCGGCCGGTTGGATATATTGTGATAATTGGTTTAGTTTTTATTATTATCGGTCCGATATAATAAAATTCAGATCGATTACCGCTTAACATTGCCCTAAATCCTATGGTCGGTTCGGTTACCAGGTATTTGGAACCTTGCTACAGGCTGCGTTGGACATGCTTTTCTTTGCTTTAGTGGATGATTTCTGTATGGGGGATGATCGGGATGCAGTGAGTACTGGACTGTTGGCTTTAGCAAATGGAGGGTACATGACTTAAAACAGGGGAAAGGCATTTAAAATCTCAGGTGAGAATGTTCACTACTACTGTAATACCATGGACATGGTTATGAAAAAATATAGTACAGCGGCATGTATCACTCAAACAAGAAAAAATGTATATTTGCCATTAATGTATTCTGTAACCGGCAACCTGTCATAGAAAAACTAATTACTCATGCCACCGGAATCAGCGATGTCTTCACGCATTTGAGGCGTTGTTTAAGACATAAAATGAGACTTACAATTAACAAATTTATACAATCAAACCATATTTTTTTTATTTAATTATATAACTTGAATACATGTTGCTAAGAATATATCAAATATTAATATTATCGGAAACAAACATGTGTCAAAAGATCACGAAAGACGAATGCATGGATTTTATCATAATCACTAATTCACTTTTAATTATTCACTAAAAAAGATTACATTTATGTATTGGTATTTAAATTTTGATTGTTTTTTCTTTTATTATCTGACTAAGTACATACTGAAGTTAATTAGAATGTAGGCTCTGATTTTTTTTCAGGGCAATGTGCGGGTGCCCACCTTGCCGACTTGCCCTCCTTAATCAACAGCTTTGACTGGAATGTACCAAAATGCATTCGAACCACCACTAGCGTCGTCACAGTCATCATTCTCTCACGTTGGCGATTCTAGGCTGTTCAGTAGCCGGTTTGGTCCGATTATCTACTTGGATTATCGTGTGACGGGTATTTCAAATCTTAGATCGTACAGTACAATTTCTTTAAAAACTTCCTATAGGAAGGGCAGGGTTGGCCAAAGGGCGTTGGTGTGTGGCCGCCTGGAGCACTACAGCACCAGGCCGGGGGTGGAGGCGGCGCAAGTACACAAACAAAAACAAAGCATCAGAGTAACTAGAAAAAAAACAGATCGACGATCGACACTTGATTAATAGTGGCATACATATGCCATTCTCCCCCTTAAAGAATGAGAAATATAAGAACACTCCAGATGGTGCAGCAATCCTATGGCATGGAGACTGGGGCAACGAGGCAGCAGCCAGGCTCAAGCTGCAGCAGCTAATATGTCATGTTCTATTTTTCTTAACGTTCTAGCTTAGATATTTTAGATAATATTTATTGATGTTTTAGTGGTTAAAATATCATTTTAAACTCATATCCACACTAAATAATTACTCCATAATAATACAAGGATAAGGACTAAGAAACCGTACTGGTGCTTGGCAACAAGCATATGTGGCAGACAAAATGTAAGGCAGGCGCAAAAGGAACATCAGAAAAGCAGTGTGCAACACCACGCGCAAAAGGTATCAATTGTCAGGTTGAGCGCAACAGTCCAAAACGAAAGGAAAAGTCCATCGACATGCCTTGCAGCGAAGTCTGAAAGGTGAAAACCGCACTGATCAGTTCAGCGTCTCATGTTTACTTAACGTTGAGGCGCACGGTTACTATTGTAGTAAGGTAAAAAAAAGAACAACGGCTATCCTCTCCCCCACTATTTTTTCCATGTATCTAGATCGGGAGTCAGCGTTTGCGTTTTGCTGCGCAGATTCCCTTGTTATACGCTGCAAAAGGAAGAATATCATTTAATCTCAGTAGGTTAGCAAAACCAAGGAGAAAAGATGGTTTGTATTGTATAATTTCGACCTTTTCACGTTTCCGGTATGTATCCCAGATTAAGCTACCAAAAGTTCTGCCGGGGGAAAGAAACTAGGTATCACTTGCTCTCCTGCAACTGCAAGAGAACAAATCAGCCATTAGCACCTTTGCCTGGTCCGTACTGAAAGCCTGGATCATATTTTTTTAACGAAATGATTGGTGCTTGAGAATTACTTCGTTGTTTTTGTCTGATTTTCCAGAAGGTTGGAACATCCTTGCAAAAGCCTTCCTCTCCTGATCTCTTCTGTCGGCAATCTGTAATAATTCCAAATTAGTTGCTTGCAACGAGCATTTATCAAGATTCTAGGTTCACAGGATTAACAGACTAACCTTCTTCTTTGCAGCAGCTAGCTCTCGTTTGATTCCTCCTGAGGGTTGTAAAAAAGATAATCTAGTAAATACTCAATTACAAACTATACAGATTTGTTGCCAGTGAATATGAAATAAGACAAACCATCACTAGGCTCCAACTCCAACGCATGCTTGAAGCTCTCCATTGCTGCATCAATGTCATTGAGTGCAATGTGTGCCTGCAAACGACATTTATGCAATACTGTGTTACACATGTAATAGCAGGTGAGTAATGTGATATGATAATATTGCCCGTTGCCTTGGATAAAGTGTCAATAGTTTCACTTTGCACTGTCTAACAAATAATTTCACTTCACACCAGATTAAAGCAAAATAAGATTCACATTCTGCAGCCCAAGCACTTCTGATCTACTCGGTTTGCATCCTGACAAGTATCTCACCGGCATCAACGTGGCCATGTGGGCATGCCCTCACCTATAGGTGGGCCATACTAGCTGTGAACCAAGTCAATCTGAAGTAGTTGGGCTAGTGCAAATGCAAAGTGACACTATTTGTACACCCAGTGCAAAGTGAAATCAAATAACATTTGCCCAGTACAGAAGTAATATAGTCATACGATATTATGGTCGTTGGAACGATATGAGTCCATAAGAACATGGACAGCTAGTCTCTCAAATGAATGGTAATACCAATATGATATTGCAAGTAGTTTGATCAACAAAGCTACGGTGTCACAAAAGCATGAGTACACAGGCAAATAGTATCATACTCCAGAGGACGCATCAGCTAAAACATGTAACCATTATGTTGAAGGTCAATACCAACCTGCCCTTGTCGAAAAAATGCCTTAGCATTGCCCTCACTTTCACGCAGTGCAAAATCCGCATCCAGTAGAGCACCCTTCAAATCTCCTAACTTCAATTTACAAGCCTGAACAAGTTACATATCAGTATCAGGAAACAAGCAATGACAGTTGTATAGTACAGCTCCGCATTTTTTAGAATGAATAGTCCATCATTTTCAACTCAAGTTGCATTCTAAAGTCCCAACGACCAAAAATGAAAACTACTACCACGTATTGCTGAGTTCACAGAAATCGGCAAAGCACTTGAAGATATACTGCTGAAATGGCTCAAGAACAGAGGAGCGAGAAAACAATGCTCATGCAAAGTAGCTGAATAATAGAGCACAAATTCAAGGTAGGTAGTTAGGTAGCATGCAAGAGTGGGAAAACAGTGCTCCTGCAGAGTAGGTAGGATTTTGAAGTGATTCACATAGGAATAATTCAAGTTTAGATGAGACTCCCATTGCTCTAAAATCATAGTAGAACTGAAAGACAAAATATTCCTCTGCTTCGTAGTTAAATGTGTATAGGTACTCAAAGACAAGCTCAGGAAGGCAACCTAGAGTGAAGCAACAGGCGATCAGATAAATGGAAAAATAAAAGGTCATTGGATACATGAGCATATAACTATGTGCATAAGCCATGCATAAGTGCTTGCTAGTTGCTACAAGCATATAACTATGTGCATAAGCAGTGTGACAGAGGCACTTGTGATAATATATATAAATATGACGATCATAATTTTCCTATAATTAATTAAAATAGACAACATAACTTACAGAGCTATTCGTGAGTATAATCGACTTGGTCTTCCGCAGTGCTGAGCTCTTCTCTGCATATCAACAGGTTTGTATTACTTTAGTGCCATGTAACACGTTTTATGATCAGCATGTATCATTGACAGAACAAACATGGAACAGTTGTAGTGAAAACAGTATAATTGCCTTCATCTATATCTTCTTTCTCCCAGCAAACATCCAAGTAGCGCAGTGCTTTCCTGTACTTTCTGAGAGCTGTCTTGTAATCCTGTTTCTGTAAACAGAAGTGCTAACTTCAGCTTCAGGAGAACCAGATAATGAAATAGTAAATTGTGTCTACATAATTAAATAGACTTGGTGTCAAACAACTTAAAATGGATAATCCCTACTAGAAACACAAGGCGTGCAACTACAATGCTAAATTGTTGAAAATGTCACTGGGTGTGCACGCATGATGGACGGTGAAGTGAAAATGGTTTTATTGATTTATTTTCATAGTTAGCAGTCTAGGACAGCATCTTAGCAACTGAATTATATTATAGGAGACAAGCTGAAATGATACCCTGGATAGTTCTTCATGGGATCGTTGAAATCACAATAAGGCAAGAACTAAACTTAAAATACGAGAATGAGAACTAATCTGCGTAGATAAATCAAAGCAGATTTCAAATTAACTAGATTTGGGAGGAGCAGAAATAATCAGGATTACTCTGGAAGTGTTTTGTGTCTTCTAGTAGTTGATTGAAGCTATCTAGTCTAAATTAAGGACATGAAGAGAGGACACATTGTGTACAGCCTAGCTCATTGACAGTCCTATTGGTAATATGGGAATGGAACCACAAAATAATACTCCTATATAATTATAGATGTAGAAAAACAGCAGTACTACGTAGGCTACTGAAACACTCAGAGATCTACTGCATAAAGCTTAGGAATGCGAATGTGTAAATACTCGGACTAGCTGAGCAAGTAGCAAACTAAGGGCACAAGCCATGCCCACCATATGCTACCTTAAGCTAAACATTTAATCCTGGTCAGTATATGTTGTCGTCACCTGACTTTACTGATTTGGTTTCATAGTAGTCAGTGAGGCATCACTAATATATACAAATTAAAACACTTGAAAATTAAGTGGAAGAGGAAATTACCTTAAAATTATTGTTCCCAAAAGCCTTAGCAGACTCAACAGCATCCATCCACCATGAAACCTCCATAGGCTTCTCATCAAGGTCATTGGGCCAATCAGGATACGTGTCACCATCCTTGAAGAAGTTCACAACTCCATCATCAACACCTTCAAGAAGTTCTCCACAATCGATAATTTCAACATCTGAAGTGGGACGGTCAGCTTCTCCAATAGGAGAATGCTCAACAGAGCGAACCACCCCCATTCCCTTAGTTACTCTACCAAAAACTACATGTTTCCCATCTAAATGAGGTGTCCGGGTTGTAGTAATGAAAAATTGAGATCCATTTGTGTTGGAACCAGAATTAGCCATTGATAGCATTCCTTTCCTCTCATGCTTCAAAACAAAATTCTCATCCTCAAACTTCAACCCATAAATTGACTCCCCTCCTGTTCCATCACCAGCAGTTATATCTCCACCTTGTACCATAAAGCTTTTGATAACACGATGGAAGCATGATCCCTGCAAGAATGGCAATTATCAACAACAATGGGCTCAGAGATTACTGTGAAGATGTGGTAGCAGATTTCAGTAAAGTATATGCATTTGTATCAAGAAAAAGTTATCATCACTTTTGGTTGTTTAAGGCCACATTAAAAGAAGAAGAAGAACTCAGAGAAAAAAATCAACCCACCACTCGCATTCCTATAGTAAATATTACTGTAGTACATGCGTCCATTAGCTCCATTAAATGAATTACCAATGAACGATAGAAGTTAGAATAAGGTGCAAAACGCCAAACAGCTATTCAGACATGAATGATGGCAGCATATGATGTGTTCGTCCTGCAACCACTAAAACTTGTCCAACTAAATGTCAAGATAATGAAGAATTACAAATCAAAAAGGCTGGCAGACTGAATCTAGGTACAGTGCTAGTGTCTGTGTCTGACTCTCCTCCAAAAGGCTATGAGGCCTTCTATGCGTACGAAATATTACTTAATGATACGCATACAAAACCTCATCATTTCTCTAATAAACAGACATCCATGGCATGTGCAGCGCCACCTGTCAATTTGTAAACGATGGGACCTTGTATACGGGCCTTTTGCGTGAGGCTAATCACTAACCTGCAAATGGAATATTTTGGAGTAAAGTACCACAAAAATTGGTGTCCCATATCCAATTTCTTGACTAGTCTATTGCAAACAGCAGTGGGGTTACTAGTGTGCATAAGAACGTTCAGGTCATCAAGTAACAAGCCCTTGTCCCGACATATTGTACAAGTCTAATATATAGTACTCCCTTTATTTACTTTTACTTGTCACCTTGACTACATTGTGCAAATTTGACCACTAACAATTTTCAATTTATTCAGTCAGAACGAATAGATTCGACGTTGTTATATTTGTTGTGGAGCATACTTTAATGATACTATTTAATTACTTACAAATATATTGAAAAAATAGATGCCAATGTTTGCTGCAGGTAAATGGAGGGAGTATATATCACTGCCCATTCCTATGCATAGATTTACTAACAGTGTACAAGCACATAACAAACTTGCCAAACTTTAACAGGAAAATTGTGACTGTTTCCACAGGCATATGACAAACCACAAAAGCTTACACGGGGTGGTACTTGATAGGTTAATATTTGCAAGGTGGAAATATAAGGAAGCCAAAATGGAGGGGGCCTTTTTAACAGTCTGAACTTGTTGTGCCAGTGCACCAAGTTCATTGCACAACAAAGGACATGATTTGACATCTCATCGCGAATATTAGCAAGGAAAATGAAGAGTATGAAAAGAGCAGCATAGCTTAGAACATTGTAACATCAAGGCAGGATGCAATTGTCGATAACTAAAGCTAAATGATCGTTGCGAAAGTAAATCGATGGCACAAAGGCCGAACCTTACGAGGTATAGTCCCTTTTTACTGGAATTGATGTACAGGAGAGTAAATTAAACCAAATCTTTCATACTACATGGTTATGAAATCCACATCAAAACCCCACAGTAACCAATCCCTCGAATTAAAAAAACAACCGTTCTCTGATGAAGGTGCTTAAAAACCTATTCGGTGCGGTGAGCGGTCAATCGCCACAAAGCACAAACGCTTTCTACCATAACACAAGCATTGATTGCGTGCAGTACTCAAACCGAAGTCGAGAGGATTAGTCGCTCCACCCAATCAGACTAATTCAAGTTCTCAACAACCCAAAACCCCTGTGAAGGATTACCGAACGGAACGAAATCACACAGGGCGCAGACGCCAAGCCTCTGGGGGCGCTCCAATCGATCCGTACTAACCTTGTAATGGAGCGGCTTGCCGGTGGCGGCGCCGACGCCCTTCTCCCCGGTGCAGAGCGCGCGGAAGTTCTCCGCCGTCCGCGGCACAACCGACGCGTAGAGCTCTATCACGATCCTTCCCTCCATCTCGCCGCCGATGCTAACGTCCATGAAGCACCTCGGGTTCTTCACATCCGCCGCCGTCGCCGCAATGGGCTCCGCACCATCGCCGCCGCCCTCCATTTCGACCGCCGCCGGGAGAAGGCCTCGGGACTAAACCCTAAAACCTAGTGGAACTTCTCGGGGCGAGGTGATGGTAGTCTCCGTCGGTTACCTCGGGAGACTAACGGCGAGAGCTGCGCGTGGGGGTGGTGGTGCCGCCAGGCGAAAGCGGAAGGGGAACAAAGGGTGGGTGGGTTTACAGGGTCTGCTCCCTGTACGATGATAGAAAGTTCAGGCTATTACATTTCCGAAAACAGTTGTACAGTTGTAGACATTCTTCGCTACGTTCACTAGACCGGTCGGTAGACCATTACTTGCTTGCTGCAGTGTTAATGTTTACTTTTCATAGTATTAAATATTATTTATATGATAAAGGATAAAAGATTATATGATAATATATTAAATGAGGAAAGATAGAAAACTATGACGAGAAGTGAGTGTTATTAAATTAGCAGTATGTGCATATATAGGATTAGTTTCAATATAGAAATATATAGTGTTTAGCATTAGAAAACATAGTCGGTTACCGCTAATCGTCAACCAGTACTGAAATTTTCAGAACCACGTTAGCCGCTCTGATTACCACGGTTTAGTTTAACGAGTATGATCTCACTCGAGGTTGATATCTGGGTCGATTAGTGCTAACCCAATATAATAGAAAATCATGCTAACCACGCGCTTTGGCTAGTGTGGTGTAGTGAACGTGGTCTCCACTTGAGGTTGATGACTCGATGAGCCTACTCGCCGATTACAAAATAGTTCGATTTGGACTTAACTTTATTTATTCGCTTAAGTATGAGTTTAATATGAAAATAAGATTTACCTTTTTTCTAATGTCATATTAGAGTATAAAGTGAACTGTATATTTTTATCCACCAACTTAAACTTTTAAGTTAAATTAGTACTTACATACAACTTATTATGATATTAGAACCAAATATCATCGCTTGAAAGAGAGAGTGTGTTATAATATAAACTGATTATGTATAACTTAATACATAAAACTTCGTGGCATACAACGTCTAGTGCCTATTTATGCACAAGTTTGTACATCTATACAATGTGGGTTTGTACAACTATACAACGTCTAAGATAGGTGTGGTCGATACCACGGACACGAATAGTAAATACTCATATCCATACCAATGAAATTTTTTTATACATGTACTCGTTACTCACGACGGGTAAAAACTCATGCATATATCCGATGCTCGCGAGCGTCGTATACCGACGGGTATACCCGTTTACCCGCGAGGGGAAGGCGCGGGGGCCGCCTGGATAGAGGCACCGACGATCGGTGGAGGAACTGGCGTAGGCCCAGCGAGGGGACTAGGCATACGGGGTGGAAGCCGGTGGGGAAATGGGCGCATCCAAGGGCTAGCAGCTAGTGACGGATATGGGTATAGGGCGTTAGGGGCTGACGGCAAATCTAGACGTGGGGCGATGGGGCCTAAAATGGCTCAGGGTGTGGAGCAACGTGGGCCAGCAACGATTCAAGGCGTGGGGCAACGGTGATCAGTACCCAAGTCCTAACGGCGACAGGAGGGAAATGAAGCGTGCATCGCCATAGGGGCTAATAAAATGGGCATTGGGCACGGGCACGTAGTGCCGCAGCCGCATGAGGGCGAGGGCATAGGCCATAGGGGTGTGGTCAGTCGTCAGGGTCCTGTGGAGATGGGAACTAGCCGCTGGTGACCGGTGGCCTTATGGGTGAGGGTGTGAGACAGAGAAGGAGGAGATTAGGGTTTTATTTTCTATTAATTTATATACTTATAGTAAATAGATAAACGGATAAAACGAGTATGAATAATATCTAAACACGTACCCATTATCTGCTAGGTATAAATTTTAACTCAATATTATATATACCCTCGTGTATAAAATTGAAAATAAATATAACCAAATAAACATGTAAATGGATAGGATTACCGTCCCTAGTCTAGAGCCTATGCGCGAGTTTGTACAACTATAATATTAGGGAGTGGATGCTAGTTATCTTAGTTAGTGACCCATTTCCATAAACGGTTTCACCGTGAAACGATACAAACCGGAGGCAACGCGAGTACGGTTACACGGTGTAAGTGTAACCCATGCCCAGTTGCCTTCGTCTCAGTACGGTCGGGCACTACGCACGTCTCACTCCTCCACCTACCCAGCTTAAGTGGGGCACCACGCCCGTTCCAGAACCATCTACATGCTCCGTCCCTGACTGCGGGTCCCACACACAGTCATCCAACACTCGGCGCGGTCCCCACCCTCATCTTTTACTCTTACCTCTTCCGCATCTCTCTCTAAGTCCTTGGGCCCAGCGGCAGGCGCGTGTCAGGGGGAGTAACTGTAAACACGGGGAGGGTAGGGTCTAGGGTTGGTGGGTCCCACCTCCTGGCATGTCGTGATTTGGCCTCACCTCGCGGGGCGCTTTGCCTTTCCACTCGCTTTGTTGCTCCCTCTCCACGTCCGGTCGCCGTCCTTTTTCCTGCGAGACGGAGAGCGGCGCCGGCGGGGCCCGCCGCCGGCGACGACGCGCGTGACGCTGATAGCGGATAGGCCCCCGCCGGCGCTGTGTAGGCCAGCGCTAGCCTACCCTACATGGTTCGTGGACCGGGGAACAGTCGGTCGAGCCGAGCGTGAACGGATGGCAGTGACTCTCTGTGACAGTGGTGAGTGGGTGGATGCCTCGTGGCGATTGGCCGGCAAGTACGTGATGAATCCTGCAGATACGCTGCTGGCTACTTACTAGTGGAGTACCAACCATCAACCATGGCCGGCCATTATTGGGGTAGTTTGGATTCGACTCGTCTGGGTCAGTCAAACGCGACAGTGCCGCGCAATCATGGTGGCCCTGAGACATCGGCGCTGTTGCAGCTTTGCAGCTGGCTGGAGGAATAGTACATGCCACAGTCGTCGTCGCACAAACGAGAATGGGATTGGATCACAGATTTTTCCCAGGTGTACGAAACGGATCATGATGACGCTTTCGCAAGGACGGGCGGGCCCGTGCGTACAAAATACGGTGTACGTCGGTACGTGCACGGTGAACCGTCAGTACGTGTACCGTGTGACGTCGGTATATCCGTCCAAACACCGCGTCGACGTGCCTATCCCATAATGATCGATCGTGCGGCCATGCCACCGCACCCGCGCGGCCCCCATAATGATCGAGCCAACGGTTAAACCGAAACTGACAACGTCATCGTTTAGGTCTAATTTAAAAACTATTTATATAATTGAATAAGTATGAACAAAATAAATATGATGGTTACAGTAGAAGCGTTTTAAACCGTCCATTCATACTAATTAGGCCTAGACACTAGCTTAATTTAGACACAAATCTACTTACTAAACTCATAATACATGTTACTCTAAATACGAATTTGCACTAAATACGAATTTGTATTAGCTGGTTAGTAACTCATAACCATACCTAACTAGCCATCTTATAATCTACGTCATATAAACCAATCAAATGGACCGGAAGCTCGATCCGTCAGATATATAGCCGGTGCTGCTTTTTCCACCGTGCATCACGGGCGTCACGGTGTGAGCCTGCGGTGCCGCGCGTCTTCGTTGCCACGCTCCGGTTTTGACGGGCATGGGTAGTGGGGTTCCGAGCGTGCCGCACTGCCGCCTGCATGAGCTCCCCGCGGACGAGAGGCCAACGCGACACGGGACACCATGACCGTTTCGGCTGCGGCCTGCTGCCGATCAATCTATCACGCGGCCGCGGGGCGTATTCTGGTCGCACGAATCATGAGCTGGCTGGTGGTCGCAAGTCGGAAGCCTTGGCCCAAGAAATCGCGCTCGATGGCCCAGAGTTAGTAGCCGAGCTGTACTTTTTGGTGGGTGCGTGTGGTTCTTAAAATGAGCCCGATTGCTAGTTTTACGACTCTGCTCTGTCTGGATTGCAACGAATGTCCTCAAACCACTCCCATAGAGTCCCAAATCTGCTAATTGTATTCATCAAACATTTATTAGCAGCTGCTGTCTGCAGCTTCGTGTCTTCATCTGCAAAAGGAGACTGCTGTGACAGATATATCGTTGTATACGACAGTTCTCCCTTCTCTTCATTGCAAAATAAGACTCGTGTGACAGATTGCATCGTTGTATAAGACAGTTCTCCCCCGTGATGAACTGTTGGCATCAGTCCTATATTTTTTCTGTGGACCTTGCAGAAAGGAGGCAATTGCAATTGTACCATGAAAGAAGCACATAGATCAACCTTAATATAGAATATGGATTCTGTCAATGCAACGTTTTATAACAAAGAGGGAGTATTTTCATTAAAATTTCAGCTAGGTGTCGTGGTGTAGTTGGTTATCACGTCAGTGGCCTCCGTTTCAAGTCCGGGCGACGCCAATTTTTATTTATTTTTCGTAAACATAGTTTTGCCGACATTATTACAAATGATAAAAAAAACATTTATGCAATACCATCACGACATTATAATTGATAAAAAACATTTACACAATACCATAACATCATTATGCAAAACCATCACGCCATTATAATTGATAAAAAAACATTTACGCAATACCATAACATCATTATAAAAGATCAAAGTACCCATCAGTGAAGTACCTTTGGACAAGAACGGCTAGCTTAGGCCAATAACAAGTCTCTTATGCCCAAGGTCATAAGTTTTCCATACACGTAAACTGGTAGATAACTTGTAACCGTACGTACGATAAGACATGCCGAAATAAGCGACGAAACAATGCAACGACTTTACTTAACAAAGGGTATCATACACTACTAAGATGACACATGCCGAAATCATGCAGGCATAGGATGACAGGTCAGGTTAAAACGATCTCCCTTTCAATAGAGGGTTATTTGCAGCCTCGGTAGTTTCATAGCATTGCATCTTCTTGTTGTATACGTACTAAGATGCATTTAGCGTCCAATTCCATCCAGCCATGCACACAGACTATCATGGTGGTCGCCCCATTTCTCAGCTCTCGCACGCCCTTTATTTCAAGGCAACCTGAAGATTAAAAGAGTTGGCAGGAGATGTAGTGACATCCCAGTATAGGTTCTTGGTAAAGAATTAGAACACCCTTTTTCAGGCAGATAGGGAAAACTCATAAAAATTGAGTTATATCTCACAAGTTTTGAATTTAGCCCCCAAAGAAGACAAGGCTTTCGGTAAACTCACCCTAATTTCAAGGCGATATCAGAACCATCATCATTATCCTGCGAACTTCCCGAATGTAATGCAGTCATCACAGATTCAGATGACTGTCCATCTTCAGTATGAAGATTTTCAGTATCAGTAACCGCCACCATGCCAGCTGTAGGCACCTGAGGCATCTGCATAAATACAAGCACGTGTACATAATATAAATGCATATTCCGCCGTGCCTGATATGGAGAAACAAAAGGGTCCTCGAATTTGCTTTTTTCAAAAATTTTGGTGATAAACTGATGAAAATATTTTGAATGTATATATAGTACTAGGTTTCTCAGGCGCATATTCTCCTCCGCCAGCTGAGTGCCCTACAAGAACAAATAAATTGCATCATATATAAAACGATCCATTGGTACAAGTATAGCTCATCCATTCTCTAAACAAACCAAATATCATCTGATATGATTTTGTGCTGATGTATAGTACTAGAAATTAAATTGTAAAATTTTATTTAAAAAAATATTTAATTAGCTAATTTATTTTTTGGATACCTGTGGAAGATTCATTTCTAATAAAATAATAACTCATAAGCCTCGCAAAAAAGCTACTTTACTATATTTTACATACATACACATATATGTATAGAGGAATTGAAGCTGCTGCTGATAATTAATATTCCAATGCAACATATAGACAAAACATTTCATGCCTGAAACTAAAATTGTTCAACAAATTCACATCAAAAGGTTGACTCTCTCATTGAGATCCTATCAAACACCAACATTTCATTGGCATTATATGTGTTATTGCTATATAAATATAGAATATGGATATCCATTCCTATAAGTTCTAGTCTATCAGATTCCCTAATACACTACAAGGTATGTTTCATTAATCAATATGAATCTCAATATAGGTCCTGCTCCAACACCATTTACCTACATCATATCCATCTTCCTTGTCCACTTCCAGTAGCAATAATCCATGGAGCATCCATATTAACACCACTTCGGAATTAGCATTGTTTTAATTACATGTCATATTGCCCAGCCAGCGTCGCAAACTTCCACTAACTTAGCAGCATTTTAAGATTCTTGCTATACAGGCTTAGCTTTGCGCCATGTCAGATTGCTATATTATTCATCTTTAGCATCAATATATTTCCAACACTAGCAACAAAGCATCCACAAAACCCATTTTCACTCACATATATACAGAATTTTTTTTATTGCAATCTTATTTTTTCTCAGAGCGTGGTTGCAAATTAAACAAGGATATATACCTCATTTTGAATCTCCTGAGAATTACTCCAGAGATGCCCCTTGACTAAACTTATACATTTGGCAGATGATAGTGAAATAACTAAGAACGTGAATTACTACGAGTATCTAACATACAAGAGGGTTCTCAAAGTAACTGCTGGAGTCTAATCATTCGTCACCTTTTGTTGGAGCTCACTGATTTCTTCCATGAATTGCCGGTCCTGCACAAACATATGCTAGTTGTTTAAGAACTTGACATTGTGCCATCCAATTCATAAGAAGCTGAAAAGGAACACCACGGGAGGTCATCCCTTACCTTCGTGCAGAGCACCCTCTGCAGTCCTGCCTCAAGGTTCTTTTCCATCCGCTGCAGTTCTTCCACACTCAATCCCTCAAGCTCCTCGCCTCTCATCTGTCTATAAATGTAGAATTGTGACGTTATCAGCTTTTACACCACAGCCACTTTTCTACTGTACTCTCTCCGTTTCACAATGTAACTTTTTGACTTTTTTCAAAGTTAAAAGTCAAAGTTCAACTTTGACCAATTTTATGAAAAGACGCAATAACAATTACAATGTTAAATTACTTTTATTAAATCAACCATTAATTAAATATGTTTTAATAGTGTATTTATTTGATATTATCAATGTTAATATAATTTTTACTTAAACTTGGTTAAAGTTGAAAAAAGTTTGACTTTCAAAAAAGTCAAACAACTTACATTATGAAACGGAAATAGTAATAAGTTACGATAAATCAATTAAATAAAGATGGATCAAAACATAACCTAAGTTGAAGACTTGCTTCTGCCAATTGTTCATTCAAACTGCTATACTTGCTGTGCTCTAACTGAAAACAATGATAGTGCACGCGTGCACACTGTTAGTATCAACATATATATGGATCGACTAAGAAGAATGATAGCCATACAAATATTTTTGTGATTTGCATTCCTAGTTTCGAGGATATATATGTAAATGTCTGAAATGAGTATTTTAGACCACTATCTCTAATGTTTTGGAGAAAAAAAGATCTCTGATCTGATCCAATTTCGTAGATTTGCCACTAGGCTCATAAACTTGATCATATAGCACATAGGCTCCTAATCACAAAACATAGTTCAATAGCATATAACAGATTGTCAAAATGAAAAGCTTTTGCATGTTTATGGACATCAGCGCTGAATGCTAAACTCATGAAAATAAATGGTAGAGGAAACAATGCACGTTATTGGCCAACCTACAAATTACTCAAAAAAGTTAGCGTGTACGATATGAAAAAACAGCATGCTACTTATCTAACTAGATAGCATAATATTGATTACATTAAGTTATGATAAAAATTAAGATAAAAGTTGTGATTCCTGCACTACTATCCTTAATTTACAACTGTAGAGTAAAAACTACCATGAAACTTTTTTTTGAAAAACGGCAGGAGATCGAACTGCCGGATGTATTAGATTAAAAGTTAAGGATGTATATATGGAGGAAGACAAAAAGAAAGTAAAAAGTGGAGAAATTAAAGAAAGGGTGTAAGCAGGACGCCCCCGCTTTAGCCTAGGTTCTGGCTTTCTCTTTGATTTTCTGTAGGATCGCTGTGGGACATTTTTGAATCTGCAGGTCTATTCTTCTACAAATTCTTCCTACTGTGTATCAAAAGTTTTTTAAAGACAGTAAAGATCAATCAAGAAGCCAAAAGCGGACAGACCTCTGCACTTCCATACACCTAGATTTGTTATTATTGCATGTGGGCCCACTAAGCTATCCATATATATGAAAGAGAGATTTGATATTATGCTAGTTCAGTACATTCGTTTCGATAAAATATCACTTATTATGAGGGAGTTGTTAAACTGCCACCCCTCAATACATTGAAAACTCTACAATTCACCCTTTTGCAATTTTTCTGAGTTTTCTTTTTTTTTCCTTTTAAAATTGATGTGAAATATCACTTCTACTCCTCCTCTCTCTTACATCCCTCTTCCTAACTGCCGCTGGCTATCGCCGGCCATCACCAACCCACCATCGCCCGCCCCTGCCGATGCCGCTCATCGCCCGCCCATACCGATGTCAGTATTATATTGGCAGGGGCGGGCAACGTCGGCGGCCGACGTAGGCAGGCGATGGGCGACATCAGCAAGTGTGGGAGGGCCGTGGCTAGCGGTGGCTAGGAGGAGGGATGTAAGAGAGAGAAGGGGTAGAAGTGATATTTCACATCGATTTTAGAAGGAAAAAAGAAAACACATGAAAAGGACAAAGAGGCAAATTGTAGAGTGGTTATTAACATATTGAGTGGCATTTTAACAATTGCCATGGATGCCATTTTATTGAAATGAATGTACTAGAGTGGTATAATATCAAATCTCTCTTATTGAAACGCCTTGTTTCTAGACCGCCATCATAATTTCTTGGTCCTGTAGTTTCTAGCATATACATACCACATATGATCTATTAATTAGTACTATACAAATCTATGTAGAGAGAACAGTGAGATTGTTGACATACATTCAGATCAATAGAAGGTTGCTGATCTGGTTTCCCCAAGTTCTTCGAATGTGTAGTGTACTTGTCAATGATCTCATTCATACTGTTTAACCAAAGAAAAAATTGCAATATCAGTGTTTGCACCAAACTATGGTTTACTAGTAAACCCATATATAAGTTACATGTCAGCTACGCAAGAAAGCTTTGGTAAATCCAGATTAAGGGGTTTGAATTTTGATGATGTAATAACATCATATAATCTAATTACCATCAAGTACTGTCTAAAATCAGAGAGACCATAACTATTCACTACTAGTTTAAAACTGGTAAGACATTCTGTCTACACAACACATTCAATAACATATCAAGTGCGTAGAGATTAATGGAAATAGCTCAGCACTTGTCTAAAACTATCAAATCATTCTCATGTATGGTGCTTTTTTGCTCCTGTGAGATATAGAGCAATGCCAGATTTAAAAAAACTATAATGAAGGAAACCAGTCAGACAACACTCACGTGTATGTATCGATACGTGAATGGTCGTCACTCGTCAGGTGAATTCCAATTAATCAAAAGTAACAATATGTATGTTTTCTCAGAAAGAAAGTTTACAAATATATGACTAGTCAATGGCTGGAATGTAATTACGTAGGAAACTCTGAAAGACTTCAAGTCTTTATATCCTCAAATTCCTTTGTTTTTCCTGTGGGCTATCCAAACGGTATGTATTTTTCCTGTGTTTTGTAATCCACTGTTTCACACTTGCATTCCTGTCAAAATCTCACATTTTCCCTATTCCTTTGTTTTATCATTACTGCATCCCAACAGAGGCCTTCCGTAATAATATATAATATAAAATGCATCACACATTAACACAACAATATTTTACCGTATTTCAATTTTTCGAAGGGCCAAACATATTTAATTTTGAGCTAGATGTCCTACAAGTAGATTTAGCAAAGAAATTAGCAGTTCAGCTTTAGAATGCATAAATTTCTGCTAGAATTACATATTAATGGACAAGGATATGTTTAAACTAACTTTTCTTGCATTGCCTTCGTGGATCATATGTATATGCTCCTAGCAGCAATACATAGTTTCTTATCTGATTATATTTTTAAGGATGGCCATAAATATTTCTTTCAAATTCTTTGTAGAATTTTTAAAGTTTTATATACTGGCATTCAAAGTGTGCGCTACTCCCACTATTTCAAACAGGATACATTTTAGCACGCGCGCAGTCAGATTTATGAAGACTTTGGCAGTAATATGCATACACGTATTAATTTTAGTCATTTGAAAAATCAGAAATGAAATTAATATTTTTATACACCATATTGATAGAGAAAACATTATACAATTCCCTATTCTACAACTCCCCACTAAATAAGTCATGTAGAAAAGAGATCGAAAATTATATATGCCGACGGTTTCAAAATTTTCCTTTATGCCATTATGTTAACTCTCCATCAGTGCTATTGGGCATGGAGAAAAGACCAATTTACATTAGTTAACATTTGCAGTTCTGAAAATTAACGTCACCTCAATATATATGCCATGCCACTCTAATTTTGTTTTCAAATAACTTCCCAAGTGACTTGGGGTAAATTTCAGTTGCACAAGTGTGGTGACGTGCATGTAGAGGAAAAACTAGAACCTATTGGCATAGAATGGATAGAGTTATTGAATGGCAAATTGTTGCGTAAGGAATTGTTCATTGTTATATGATTAGATTTTTTATTATTTTTCTTGACCATGAGATTATAACAGGTACAGAGGTACTGGTCTTAGGCCGGTGTGCACTAGATGCTGTGTATACCGTGCGTGTGGGTGTTCCAAACGATAAGTAAAAAACAATGGATGGAGGTACTCCTGAGATTCTCAACTTTATTATTATAAACTCATATATTAAATATGTACCAGCTAGCTTGACTCAGGACATGTTTAGATAGATGGAGTTGTGGAGCAAAGAATGTAGCTCCACCCTTAGTATTTATTTTCTAGAGCAGATCCATCTCTTACCTCTTAAAAAAAGAATATAGTAGTGTTTGGTTCGATCCGCTCTAGCTCGATCCATTGGATAAGGATCGGGAGCTAGAGCTCTAACAAAAAAAAACCTAATTAGAGAAAATCATGAGCACGAAATAGATGCCTTTATAAAGTCCATGGCTATGCTTCCTAAAGAACTTCAGTTAAGAACAAGACTAGTTCCTCCCTTTCCTTCTCACGGATCCCATGAACTTTATATGCAAGTTAATATAGCCTAGCAGCCTATACTCAAGTTGTAAATTACAGGCATCAAATAATATTATCTCACGCCGAAGCACATTCTGTTCCAAAAGAACGACATGCATGCACCCCATTTTCTTTTCTTTTTTTGTTTTTGAAAAGCACAGAAAATCACAAGAGAACTTGAGAAAAAGGCGAATACAATTATGTCCCCTGACGCATGCATCCGTTCTCTAATTAGCGCTCTAATAAATTGGCTAATGCATAACCTGCTTCCACCGTCAACAACAAAACTAACCATGAACATAATTAACACGTGCTCCTATATACACTAAGAGCTCTTTGGAATACATCAATTCTACATGATTTTCACAAAAATTAAACTAAATTATCTAAAATTCCTTGGAAAATACTGTATCCAAATGATTCCTATCCCTTTTCCTTTTCCTTGGACATGCTTATATATGGAGCATGCAAGGCCAATGCAACGTATCCACTTCGTACTTGAAATGCTATTTAACCAGCAGACACATCCCAAAGGCTAGCTAGAGGCGCGATCGGTTGCTAGCCTAGCTACCCATGGAGAAGACAGCATGTAGCACTTCGCCTGCACAGAGCCCGAGAGCGCGCGGTAGCAAAGGGATCTTGCGAGCGATCAACACACGGGCTCACGCCGTATAGTATATGCATGCAGGCCACCACATAAAATCACAGGTACGGCGGCGCCACGATTAGCGGAGCCGCACGCGCCCTTTTTTTTACGCCCCGCACCGATCCGCGGAGACCGATCGGATTCGAGATTATTTTATTGGACGCGCGCGAGCGGCGTAGCAAATTAACCGGATTTTTAGGGGTGTTCGTCGCACATGAAACGCGGCGAATACACGAGCAAATCCGTCTGCAGAAGCAAGCGACGGATTCGTCCTTGTGCTGGAACTACAGTAGAAAAATTCCCCATTTTGCGCGGAACGATCTTGACGATGGAGTTCACCCAAATTGGCTCAGAAATCTGCCGGATTGTTGTTCTAGAAGTGGTGTTCCCGTATCGGCTCATCCCAAGTTCTCAACCAAATACAAACCCTAGAACGGAAGAAGAAGAGATAAATCTTTTCGGTGGCTGTGCGCGAAGCTCTAGCGCAAGGATCTGGAATCTGAAGCGAGGGAAAGAAAGGCTAGATCTAACCCATAAGACATTGCGAGCAGAAAGAGGGAGACAAAAAACTTTCATCCGACGAGTAGCAGTGAAGTAGTAAGATGAGAGGGGGCGCGTGGTGTCTTACCTGGAGCTGGCGAACTGGGAGAGCTTGCCGGTGGAGGAGAAGACGATGAGCGCGACGTCGGCGTCGCACAGCACGGCGAGTTCCTCCGCCTTCTTGAACAGCCCGCGCCGCCGCTTGGAGAAGGTCACCTGCCGCGCCGCTGCGCTCTCTATCCTCCGTATCGCCCGCCTCTCCCGCGCCATACCGACCAATCCCCTCCTCCTCCTCTTCCTCCCCCGCCGCCGTCGCCTCCCACGGCCCCTCCTCCTCACACAAAACGAGAGAGATATGTCGAGTCCACACAGAAAAGGCAGCGAGCGAGGGCTTCTGCGCGTACGCGTAGTATATAGCCGTGGCTCACCAATGGGGAAGAAGCGGAGCGAAAGGGATGCAGGCCGCGCTCCGATTGGCGGACGCGGGGCGCCCAACAGTAGCCGGCGAAAAAATAAACAAATCGGGGGAGACGCCACCGTGCGGCGTGGTCTGCTCCGTTTGGCCGGCGTGGCCGCACATACGGGTCATTGTTTATGGGAAAAAATCCGCACGGGCCGGCCTTCGCGGAATCGCGGCTGACGGGCGGGGTTCACGAGAGGGGACGCCGGGTGAGGTGGGGAGGTGAAGCGTCTAGGCCTATGGATCAGGCGTGTCGCGCGAAGGCTTCCTGATAAGGAAAGGGGCGAGAGGAGTACATGCCGCCGCCGCCGCGGCGCGCCGGGATTCCCTGTTCCGACACGAGCAAGGCTATGACTGTGCGTGCGGCTGGGCGCGGCGTGGCCAGCGCTGAGAGCAACGAGGCAGCGCGTCCCGTGCGTGCGTGGGGGGCTGGAAAACGTGCGGGTTTTAGTGTTTTTCCAGGAGGTTTGGGTGAAACTTTGGCCAGATAGCAAGAGAAAATTGATTATCGTTTAAAGAGTGGTTTCGTACTTTTGTTATTTTTTTAGATTAGAGATAATGTTAATTAATATTCTATCTTATCTCATCACGTTGTACTCTATATATACCACTTAAATATATCCATCAATTAAGTCATCGCATCATATCGTCTCATATCAATTCAATTTATAGTTCCTCTCTACAATTCAACATGGTACAAGAGCAGGCGATATAATGCCGCTCATCCTTCCGCTGCCGCTCGCCTCTAAGAGTGGATCTCGATCCTTCAAGGGCAGCCATCTTCGTGGTATTTTTTTCTGCTGCTGTTCGCCCCTCCAGCGTAGTCGGATCTCCCCTAGGGGCCGCCAGCCTCCTCCCACATCGCCGGCGTCTTCTCGTGTGCCACCGACTTCCTTTCACGCCAGACACTGCTAGATCCCCACCGGATCCCCCTCGAGCGTCGCCAGATCCCCTTCTCGCCAGGTTCCTCCCATGTCTAGGCATCGGCCTATGTCTGGCGTCGAGGCGCTGGCTTGCACCGGCGCGTCGGCCTGTGGCTGTGCTCCTGCACAGGGCGGATACTATCGACCTCCTCTGTATGCCCTCAACTGCCTATGGCCAAGCCAAAGGGCACGCATGCTGATCTGCCATCCATCCACGCCTCTGCGTGGCCTCGATAGCCCCGCTTCCCTGCTGGGCCAAGTGCCCGAGTATAGGCCGATGGGCCTTTGGCGCTGGCTCCTCTTTCCGCTAGGTCATCTGTGTGGCCTGCGCCGTTGGCTCCATCGTCTGCTGGGCCAGTGCGGCCACGGCACCACACATGATGACATCGTCACATGCGACAAACAGTTTTGGGGGCACACATCCTGTGAGATAGGCTTTCGCGCGTGGGCCCCATGCAGCACGCGCCCTGTTCCTATCAATGATTGTTGAGGTTCAGTCATGTGTTTTCTTTCTACCTTCTTTTTTCTTTGGCTTTCTACGATTGGGCCATGATAAAAAGGAAAATAAAAGTTGGCTGGCTTTGCACATGAGGAGGCCAATATCACCAGCGCCATGTTTTTTCTCCTATTCCCTTAGGCCTCTAGGCCAAGGTGTTTTGCTGCTATTTTTTTCCTGGTTATCTACCGGATTTGCGTCGCCCACCGTCGATTGTCGAGTTCGTGCATCGTTGATTTCACTCTAGAGGTTCCACGCACCTTTAGCTTGATCATCCGATCAGGTGTCTCATCTTTTTGGGATGGATCTTCTTCGACTACATGCTTCATGCCATCAAGCTTTGGGCTACCACTGTGTCACCTCCTCGGCCGCAGTGTTGTTGCTCGTGGTTTTCAACTGCTACATCGACATGAGCTGTTGTTGTGTGGCTTTCTCGAGCCGCAATATCGTCACTCTCGTTGTCTTCACCGCCGCTTCGGTTATCATCAGCCACTCGGGGTCTTCTTCGCCTACTTTGAGCATTGC
Source organism: Zizania latifolia (assembly GCA_000418225.1). Taxonomy (NCBI): domain Eukaryota; kingdom Viridiplantae; phylum Streptophyta; class Magnoliopsida; order Poales; family Poaceae; genus Zizania; species Zizania latifolia. The sequence continues at coordinate 1,132,839 of KE371751.1, read as the reverse complement.
CGTCGCGTCTTCCTTAGGCTGCCGCTATCACCGCTCCAGCCTATTAGTCCAGCTACCTTATTCATCTTCGTCCACTACACCATGTCACCAGTATCATCATATCTTCCTCGACTACTTCTATCTTCTCCGATAATAGCGAGCTGTATCGGCACTTCTCCGTCTGCGCCGCTTTGCGCCGTGATCGTCTCGGAGGTCTTCTTGCTGATCCCCCTTTGACAATGGCATAAGGTTTATGATGGTCCCTTCCCTCACTTGCACGGTCTTGGCAACACCATTGTGTGCATTCATCTCGATTTATCCTCGAGTCTAGCAAACCCACTTTAGCGTTTTGTCCTTGATGGCTTCTACAGCATCGGCTCTTCGGCGTCTTTTTCTTCAACGACTGTTATGATTGCATTACCATCTTCGTATTATCTTGGTTCATCGGCACCATTTCACGTGCGCGACAATTTTACAATGCCTCAATATGCATTTGCGGCTTTAGGCTACCTCATCATCGGCACCCTGACTTCTTCGGCTACATCGATCATGGCTACCTTACGTAGCTAAATCGACCACAACTTCTTTGGCTCCATCACTTTTAGCTACCTCGACTACGACATAAAGGGCTATCATCATTGAGCACTCTTGTTGGTATCTTCTCTAGTCTAAATGTTCGCTTTGCTCATGCTTGGACTGCGGGGGATGCTAGAGTATATAGATTAGAGATAATGTTAGTTAAGATTCGATCTTATCTCTTCACGTTGTACTCTATATGTACCACCCCCGAGGCTCAATGTATCCATCAATCTAGACATCACATCATATCGTCTAATATCAATCAAATATATTATTCCTCTATACAATTCAACATTTTCAACGATGGTTTCATAAAACAAAGCTAGATTGCATGGGTTTCTTACCTCCTTCGTAGGTCTACTCCTTCAGTCCAATACTAGATTAGCAAACAACCATCGATAAGACCTCTATTTTTAGTTTTGTTTCAGGCCACCGAAATATCAAGATTAACCCTGTAAATATTATATATTTGAAGCTATACTATAGCATGAGTGATGATATAGCGGTAACTTAATTAGGTCTCGCTACCACAGAAAAGCCCTTTAATGATGGAGCTTTACTGATAGATCAATGACGCGCGTTAGTAATACATTTTTAGTAACGGAATATTTTACACGCGTTAGTAACGTTGTATTATTAGTGATATGTCGTAATGTAGTCCATCACTAAAGAGAAGGTACCCTCATTAGAGACCGGTCACATTACGACCCATCACAAAAGAGTGCCAGCATTAGTGACGGGTCCCAGTATCACCCGTCACTATAGGGTGTGCTCTTTAGTGACGCGTGTTATTTTACCCATGTCACTAAAGAGCCCGCAACACTAAGGCGACCATTAGTGATATGTTTTTAGCAATAACCATCACTAATTATAAGTATTTAAGCAGCGCACGAGCTTAGATCCATCGAGCTCCACACTTATTGCTCCCTCCCACCATTGACTTCACTCTTATCCAATAACTGCTGATCGGCCGCAGTTAAGTCCCACAGCCATTGGTCGGCTGACTGCGCGCATGCCTTGGGATGGTGACCCGCACTATTACGTGCTCTGGTCCACCAGCCGGCATCGCCGCTAGCACCAATGTCCATCCAAAAGTATATTTTTTTCTCTAATATTAATGCACCACCGTATTTTTTCAATATATATATATATATATGTTGAACAAATTGAAATAATTAGTTAATTAACAACTAATGGATCTTTGGTATAAATTAATTTTGTTACAAATTTTAATATATTAAAATATAATATAAATACATGGTGAGTTATTATAGTCGTGCAACTGATTACATCGTCTCCCGTTCGGGAGTGTTGGTTATAAATATTACCGGGCAACTGATCATATCTATAGGAAGACGCTCCTAAATTGTCCACACACTTTGGATAGTCCGTGGATGTGCGGCCCACATAGCTGGACCCCGTGGTCCCATACGGTTCTAGAGAGAGTTTTGGTGGTGTATCCCTATTGTTCTCAGGATACACAACCTTTTCGACTCCAAGTCAAGACGTGTATTTAGAGAACAGCGAGGAGATGTTGCCGAAATTCTCTTTAGAACCATACAGGACCACGGGGTTCAACTACGTGGGCTGCACATCCTCGGATAGAATTTAGGACCTATCATTGGCATTAGTGCCCGTTTCATGCTTTAATTACCTCAAGTCATAAACTTGGATGGTTGTTTTTTGATAAATTTGTAGATGCCAACAACAAGGAGATAGATGTATCTTGATTGCCGTACTTGCAATGAATATTTGAGTGGGGCAAAGTCTTTTATGAGTGCTGCTGTAGCAGACATGGAAGCTAAAGGAAAGACTGCAATATGGTGTCCATGCTATGACTGTAAGAACGAAAAAAGTTTTCAAATTCTGAATATGTCTACGACCATTTACTAAGACGTGGGTTCAAGAATGGATATCAGATATAGAACAAGCATGGCGAAGAAAGAAAAAACAACGGTGAAGTAGATCAGATTGCTTTCGATGGTAGTAAATATGAAGGTAGGACTGGTGATACGGATTATATGAGCGATAATGACATATTAAGAATTAATAAAGATATGTATACTGATATAGTAGACAATGTAAACAAGTTACATATTCTAAAGGAGACTTTGCCTAATTCTAAAAACTTGTTCAAGACTCAAAAACACCGATTTATCCTAGCTGCAAAGAGAAGCACACAGTCTTATACATTATCCTGACATTGCTACAAATGAATGTGACATACGGATGGTCCGATGTGAGTTTTAAAGCATTATTGAATTTGCTGAGGGACCTGGTAATAGAAGAGAATAAGGTGTCTACCACCATATACGGTGGAAAGAAGATGGTATGTCCTCTAGGGTTGGACATAGAGAAAATACATACATATAGGAATGATTGTGTTCTATTTCATGGAGAGTATGTAGACCTTAACATATGTCCAATATGTGGGATACATCGATTCAAGAATAGAAAAGACGATGATAAATTAGACGATAGGTACAAGAGAAGAAAAGTTTCGAGGAAGGTGATATGGTATTTCTATGTAATCTCCCGTCTGAACCGGAAGTTTGTAAATGCAAATGAGTCTAAACGGCTTAGGTGGCTCAAAGAGGGTCATACAAATAACTCGATGATACGATACCTAGCAGATTCTACTCAGTGGAAAACAATTAATGTCACATTTTAATGGTTTGCTAACGATTGCAGGAATATTAGATTTATCATGAGTACGGATGGCATGAACCCCTTTGGTAACATGAACAGTGTGCACAGCATGTGGCTAGTGTTACTACCATCGCTGACACCTACCACTCATCGGACTACAACTAGCTGTCGGGGGCCATCGACTTTAGCTAAAAGAGGCAGCGGGCGATACTGTGGTAGACGATGCAGCAACAATGGTATCCTAGATGACGGGGAGCCATAGCAGAAAGGAGCAAAGGAGGAAACAAGGAGTTCGGGTAGAGCTTCAGCAAGGATGGAGGCGTGCGAAAGAAGACGGGTGGAATGGTTTATATAGATGAACAATCTCTGCCATGATGTCAGCCACGATCAATGCAAACTAGCGTCGCTTCGGTTGCCACGCGTGCCCCGGTCATACAGACAAGATGATTCCACCTCTCTATCTATGTCCAGCAACTGTAGTTGGGTCAATCAGAGTGAAGACGCCCGCCTATCCCCTCAACTGATGTTGCATTAATTATGGCTAGGGCGAGCTGAAAAGCAACTTTTTAGCTCAATTCCAGAGACAACTGATAGAGTTCACAACGCATGAGTTCCCCGGGAGCTCGGGGGCTCACGTACTCGGGACCTCATGCGCTCGAGAGCTTGGGTTCTCGGGGTTTAGGCGCTCGAGGCTGGGGGCTCGGGAGCTCGGGGGCTTGGTTGCGCTCGAGGCCACGACTACTCGAGGACTCCAGTTGATGACTTTGCCCGATGACTGACCCCACCTGAGCACATGATTACTTTCGACCAAGGCCCATGCCAAGTCATCATCCTCTGCCAAAGCATTCAAAGCTCAGTTTCACCGAAGTTGTTGATCTAGAGGATTTTTATCAACGCATTTCTTGACCCTTGAGCCAAATATGCTATTTAACTCAAGGCTACACCATGTGGGAGTACCTATGCGATGCACCCTGTACAATGAAGACAAGGCTTTTTCAAAGCCATTAGACTTCAACAAAGCATGAAGATTCAAGGAAAGAGATGAGCTCCTCCTAGTTTGTTTAGCTGAAGACTTTCTACCAAGCTAAGAAGAGCTCGGGAGCTACTATCGAGGATATGACCCCCATGTATCCCACGATTGGCTTATCAACCTAGACCGAGAGCAGGTCAAGTCCAGCATTAGAGTCTGTTATGGCCCATGAAGAGGTGTTCAATTTCGATAAGGAATATCAAATCCTTATCTAGAAACCGAGCTCTATATTTGGTATAAAGATATATATTTATATCAGAATCCTTGTAACTAGGGAATAAGAACCGGGTTTGGTATGTAATCCCGAACGTATGGGAAACTGACTTGGCATAGAGTCCTAGGTTATTGGGCACACCCCTTGACTATATAAGGGGGCAAGGCACCCCCAGAGGCATGTTTTATGCTTTCATCACCTAGATTCATAGCTTGAAGGCTCATCGCTTTGTAAGCTTAGACACCAATATAATCCACTAAAATAATGGATGTATGTCTATTATCCCTCGGGAGGCCTGAACTACTATAAATTTTGGTTCTTGTTGTTTAGAGTCGACCATAAGGCTCGAGAGTGCCACGCTTCCCTATCTATTTATTCACCACCTCGGGTACCCTTTGGGTGGACTGCTCGGTGATTCACCGACAACCCTCCTTGCCACCACCTCGTCAAGCCTCTCCTCCTCCTCAACGGCTAGGGTTTGTGACTTAATTTGTGAGTTTGTAAATATGTGAATAATTTATGAATATGTTACTTTATGAATATGTGATTTTGTGAATATGTGAATTTGTTTCCCTATTTGCTTAATGAAGAGTTGGTTATTAGTATAAGGATGTGTGTGATAATTAGACTTACTTTTTTTGGACAAGTTTGTTCATGCAATGATCTTACATTATGTGCTACTATTATTGTTCGTATATTTTGTTCATATAATGATCTTATATTATGTGCTTATAATTATTGTTCCTATATTTTGTTCATACAATGATCTTACATTATGTGCTTGCTATTATTGTATCTATATTTACATCGTTTTTTCTTCTATATTCTTTAGGGGTAAGATTTAATGAATTAGTTGTCGCATACACCTGTGAATTGAAATATAGCCTAGTGGCTAGGACGCCATTAAGTTAGCAGCCCGATATCTGAGACCAATCATGTGCAATAAAATATATGTTATGTTTATGTTGTCACAAAGAAATTATGTTCATTACATGCATATTATTTTACTTTATAAATTCATATTCGATGTTATTAAATTTTATGTTCTATGTACCTCTACTATTACATTGTATTCATTACATTCATTTTATTTCACTTTTTAAATTAATGATCTATGTCACATTCATATTTCATTGTATTCAGAGTATTCATATTATTTCATTTTGGTTTTTAAAGAGTATCTTCCTTCTTACCTCTTCCAAATAAATTTTGAAAAATAAGTTAGAGTGGCGCAACCGATTACGTCGTCTCTCGTTTGGGAATGTTGGACAGTCCACGAATGTACGGCTCGTATAGGTGGACCCCATGGTCCCGCACAGTTCTAGAGAGAGTTTTAGTGGTGTCTCCCTGTTGTTCTCTAGATACACAACCCTCTCAACTCCAAGTCGAGATGTGTATTTGGAGATGGGATTTAGGATCTATCCTTGCCTATTAGTGCCCAAAGTCTAGCGTCGTTTGATTGTATATTTATTGGTGATAACACTTGGTTCAATTTTTTTAAAGAAACATTAAGGTCTCCCTTCTCTTAATGTTTAGATGGCTAGCCCTTCCTCTTCTATGTCTTCTAGCTCTGTAGACGAGGTCAAGCTAGCAATAAAGAAGCCAAAGTCACAAGCAAAGTGATCAATGGATAAGCTAACCGTCAAGACGGTAGACAACGATGGCCTACCAAAAGATAAAGTGGCCTTGCAATGGCTGAGGAAGCTGGCAGGACTGATTGCACGAGAGAGAGTCCAATTGACCCTGAGGAAGTTCGACAATCTTAGTCGAGAGCAGAAGGCTGCACTCTTCAATGACGAGATCAATAATTTCCTCGAGTTTCCTGAGAATACCAAGGCGACATCGTTAAGGACAGTGATAAAGATGATAGCTAAGCCGTGAAGGTCTTACAAAAGCAACCTTGTGATAAACTTTGTCGCCAAAGACCTTGAGCCCTTCACTAAGTTCCCATACCTAAAAAGGGAGTACTGGGACCAATTTGTGAAGATGAAGAGCTCAGATACGTTCAAGGCAGAAAGCTCTACGAAGAAAGAGCTCCGGGCTAGGAATAAGCTACCCCACAACCTTGGCACAACTGGTTATGCGGAAAAGAAAGACAAGTGGTTGGCCAAAGATGCCAAGATGACAAGTGAAGGAAAAAAATCCATGGAAATAGTTTTCCAGAAGATCACAGCCGTTTCTAAGGGCCTAGGGAAAACTGTCAGAAAGCGGTGAAGTAACGTGAACCTCGAGCAAAATGACGACAGTAGCCCAAAAGGTGAGAGATCTAGCCATGCAGGCGTTAGAAGGATCCTTCACAGTTGTGCGGGAGCAGGATGAGCTAACAAGTGCTCTAGGAAACCTAGAGCACCCTAGTCGTATGCGAGACGTGTCTAGCTCGCAAGGCTAGAAGCATGGTTTTCTGGACAACGCTGACATGTACAAGAAATAAATAAGGTCCGTAAGAATCGATGTGGAAGCATTGATGCAGACCATCAAGGACAATGTATATTCAGACCTTATAAGGAGGTTCGTTCTACAGGACATCATCCTTCTAGCTGGAGTTTCACTTGGAAGCCCCGTATGTGCCAGAAAGAGCAGCCAAGCTTTAAGACTATGAGATATGGCAAATGGATGTCAAGATGACTTTCCTTAACAGAAACCTAAGTGAGGATGTGTACATGACACAGTCTGAAGGTCTTGATGATCTAGAGAATGCTAGGAAAGTTTGCAAGCTACAAAGGTCTATTTATGGGCTGAAGCAGGTTTCTCGGAGTTGGAACCTTCGTTTTAATGAGGTAGTCAAAGGGTTTGGCTTCATCAAGAACGAAGAAGAGCCTTGTGTTTACAAAAAGGCTAGTGGGAGCTCACTTGTGTTTCTGGTCTTATATGTAGATGACATATTGTTGATCGGAAATGATGTTCCTATGCTGGATGCTGTCAAGTCTTCGTTGAGAAAAAGTTTCTTAATGAAAGATTTTGGAGAGGCAGCATACATTTTGGGCATAAAGATCTATAGAGATAGGTCGAATAGGATAATTGGATTAAGCCAAAGCGTGTACATTGACAAGGTATTAAAACGGTTCAATATGCAGAATTACAATAAATGTTTTCTGCCAATGTTGCATGGTATTTCTCTCAGCAAGAGTCAGTGTCTTTCGACACCTGATGAACTGAAGAAGATGAGTGCGATTCCGTATGCCTCCGCAATTGGATCCATTATGTATGCCATGCTTTGTACACGCCAGATGTTTCTTATGCTCTAAGTGTTACGAGCAGATATCAGTCAAATGGGTGAAAGTCACTGGACGGTAGTAAAGTGTATCCTTAAGTACTTGAGAAGAACTGAAGATATGTTCCTGGTCTATGAAGGTAAGGAGGAGCTCGTTGTAAATGGTTACACAGATGCAAGCTTCCAGACCGACAAGTACGATTCGTGATCGTAGTCTGGATTTGTGTTCTGCCTCAACGGAGGCGCAGTGAGTTGGAAGAGTTCCAAGCAAGAAACGGTTATAGATTCAACAACTGAGGCCGAGTATATTGCAGCTTCGGAAGCTGCGAAGGAGGCAGCTTGGATCAAAAAGTTTGTTTCTGAGCTAGGTGTTGTCCCTAGTGCGTCCAGCCCAGTGGACCTCTATTGTGATAATAGTGGTGCCGTTGCGCAAGCTAAGGAGCCTAGGTCGCACCAGAAGTCCAAGCACATACTACAGCGCTATCACCTGATCCGTGAAATTATAGATAGAGGTGATGTGAAGATATGCAATGTGCACACAGATTTAAACATAACCGATCCGTTGACGAAGCCTCTCTCACAGCCCAAGCATGAGGCGCACTTGAGCTCTATGGGTATTAGATACTTGCATGAGTGAGTCCAATGTATGTGAGAGAAAGTGTCTTGTCTATGCTAGTGTATATTTGGATAATTGATTATCTTGTTCCTTGAATAAATATCTTTTACATTGATCAACAAGTGCGTGACTTGTTTGTTAAACTCTCTATGTTACGATGTTATTCTAAATGATCCCTAATCTCATATCATCATGTGGGACAGTGATGATTTATAGATTAGCATATCTGTCTGATTGATGATCATGTTTCACAGATCGTAAATATGGAGATGTCAAATCAGGAATGTGGACTCATGTTGGTGAACATGGTGTTGGATAGACCCACTTTGAAATACTGCTGAGATTGTTATTTTCTATGTGCCATCAGTTGTCATCTCAAATGGTGTACTTGCAGAATTCTTAGACCTGAGATCGTCATTGATTCTAGATGTTGGGTTATGGGGAGGCTACGCTAGCGCTTAATTTCAAAAATTTACCTCGTTAGCCCAGGAACCATGCGTGTAATGGGATCATGGATCGTTACCTTGAGTCTCGAGACATGCTCGGGCAGCAGAAGTAGAGTCGATGAAGCGCGTACTCAAGCTACTCCTCACAATTCCGTTTGTTCATCGGCGACGAAGTCGGCGTAATTCGACGTTCTCCAAGGAAGAAGAACAGTACCGATGCAGCAACGGTGCCTCTACGGTATCCACACGTACAGGGATGGGATCAACTCACGCCGGCGTGCTAGCACCACTTGCGAGATCCGGAAGATCAATCACAACACTTGTGGTCGTGGAGAGAAGAGAGTTTGCGGCTAGGGTTAGGGCGAAGTAGCAATGACCAGCAGCATTTTCATGCTTGTCCCATCTCTCTTTATATAGTGCACCATCGTGGGCCTTTAATCTACATTAAAGCTCAACAGATCTAATCTGTTCACGTGGTCCAGAACTTTCGGCTATAGCCGGAACTTCCGTCCACCGGAACTTCCGGATCCCATCCGGAACTTCAGAAATAGACCTTCTGTATCAAGTTGCGGTTCAGTAGGAGATGAAACAATTTCTAGTAGCTCTCGAACTTCTTCGAGATGCACCGTGCTCCCACTAACCCCTTTCGAGAGAAACTCTTTCTCTAGAAAAACACCATCCAGGCGACAAACATTTTGCCTTCTTCCTGGTTATAAAAGTAATATCCTTTGGTTTCCCTAGGATATTCCACAAAGAAGCATTTATCAGATTTGGGCGTGAGCTTATCAGACGTCAAACGCTTTACATAAGCCTCACAACCCCTAATCTTTAGAAAAGACAACCCAGGACGCTTCCTAGTCCATATCTCATATAGTGTCCTCTCTACAGATTTAGATGTAACTCTATTTAACGTGAAAGCACCAGTTTCTAAAGCAAGTCCCCAAAAAGACAATGGAAGATCAACCTGACTCATCATCGACC
>KE371751.1:1055899-1069225 GCA_000418225.1 Zizania latifolia | reverse complement strand
ATAATTTATATACATCTATATATATATTATTTGTAGCTGATATATAGATAAGTCAGCCCCCCCTAAATTTTTTTATGGATCCGCCACTGACCAACAGAGTTCTACATATCCACAAAACATAGTTAATGCTTCATTTGAGCATATCTCTCTAGAAAATCCCATGCCATACATATTTACTAGTGTATCATGGAGCTTCAAAAATAATGACCTCATTATGAGCATGTTATAATGTTTCTCTAAATCTTTAAGTTGCTCCTCAACTAATTGAATCTTAATCATGGTAAGAACCCAACTTGGTTTCTTCGTATCATCTAGAAGAACATGAAGAAGTCAATTGCACAATTTGCAAAACAATAAGATATAATTAAGTAGATATTACATAACTAAAGTTTCAATACATTACAAATGTCCATAGAATATCAAATATAACAATACATATTGAAAATGACCATAGATAGCACAAATGTCCATAGATAACATATAGTAAATAGAAATAACACAACACAATGATAAATGGTTCAGATAACACGATAACACATGACATAATAAACTAGAATATCATCTAGCATTTCTTCATTTCATTGCATGCCCTCCTTAGCCAGCCTAGCCTCCCAATCAATGTCTTCAAATTGACAAACACATTGTGATAGTCCTTCATAAGTAATTATGTGCCAAAGTAATGCTTATCACTACCTTCTTTAACCACATCTTGAATAATCAAGTTAATCATTTCAGACACACCCTACCTAGAAGGGTCCACAATTATTGTACTAGCTAGCAGAAGTCATAGAAGCTCTACTAGTTTCTAACCTTTGCTACAAGTCTACAATGCACTTGATTTGCATGCATTTTCTCTTCAGCTCACTTGTCAACAATAGGGGAGTCTCTTAGTGTACCATTGCCCTCCAGCCCCTTCAACACTCACAACTTCATCATTTAGTACTAAACCAAACTAGTAATAGTGGTAACTGGGCCAGTTATCGTCGTTCGTCCATGGATGGTAACCATCTGGTCGGTGGTTTTGTAAATCCTGATACGAGACTGAGGTTACCATCAAGATATCCTTGCATATATTTCATGAATAGGGTATTCATATTTGGTATATGAGAAAGCTAAAATATTAATGGTCATTTATAATTCTAGTAACAACATTATGTGTTGACATACATATCACAAATGGTTTTTTTGAACTATCTACAATGCATTATAAATAGTTTGTAAAAAATAAAAATGTTTGATAATGCCTCACTAAAGATAGCTTAAAGTAAGCTAACTTGGACAACTTATCATATATCAGTTCTGAGGAGAATTGTATATATATGATAGGTTTATCCGCAAAGGTTTCATGTATAGGGAGTTGTTCCATGTAAGATATTCTACAACAGTGTGGTGTAGTTGATGAGAACTCAGATATAATTATAACTACATTATACATTGAACAAACAAATGTGTATGCATATTATGTTAGGTTTACGTTTTATAAATTTGAGCAAATGATACTGCACCATGAGATATGTTTGTTTTCTCTTGCAGAAGTGTATATGTCGATCAAAAGAATGGTGTTATGTATACAAAATGCATGAAACATTGATGAAGTTGATTGAGGATCAACTCAGGTTCTTCCAAACTCTCCATATATGTTTTACACGCTAAATGGGACAAGGAGAGGAAGGAAACCAAGCTAGCGTGTCAGACTCGGACTATTGCAGAGAGGCTGAAGTAAACCAACATAACTTTTGAATGACTTCTCTGATTTAGAAGTTTTTAGACTTTTTGGAAAGCGTGAGAATTCTACTTTTCAAACAATTTAATCCCTTTCTAAAATTACATCCATGTCAACCAGAATCATCAAATTAATTAGCATTCCTTACTTAATCAGAGTCTGTTTAGTTAGAAAATAATCAATGGTTTACCTATGTGATAAGTTTCTATTTTTTGGAGTCACGTCCCGAGAACTATAAATACGCCTAAGGACATCGGTTGTATTTGAGTTTTATTGAAATCAAAGTCTAGCACTACTACTTTATCAACTAAAGTCGTGGTTGATTAAATCGTTGTTTCATTATTTTAGAACTCCACCTTTCTTGTATCTTCTACGAAACTCATATAATATATCAACATATGAGTGCTTGCTCATCTTGTTCTTGTTAGTTCTCAATTACTTGCTAGAACAAAGACTCTTCTAGTTTGGTTGATCGTGCTTCGTCAAGATCATGAATAACATTTAGAGTTGATGTAGCGATCGATAAGACGTAACATCTCTGTACAGTTATAGTCAAATCATCAACATTACCTTCTATTAATCGATTTGCCTCTCGTCAAAATATCAGATCACCCAAAAAATCTTATATCTAAAGCAAAAAAAACAAGACTACATTTATAGTAATCCTTGCGTGTGTCGACTATAGAAAACGTTGGATATAAAGCGCACATGACACCATCAAAAGATCATTCGTAGTATGTCTACATTTCTATCCACGTACAATTTTACAAAGCAGGTTAGTAGGTTTGGGCATCAAAATAGCCACAGGACGACCATTGAACGGTGAGTACAATTCACCAATCAGGATTCGACTGTATAAAGTGAACAGATATTAAAAAATGGCGAGTACAAATTGACACGTCAGTGCCCAGTGCATGATGTACTATGTCTCTTTTCAACGTATCAACATCACTTCACAGTAGTCCCTCCGATTTAAAAAACAAGTTATTTTGAACATGATTTCAAATATAAAGATTAATTAATTAGTATGTATGTTCCTTATTTATTTATATTAAATATAGTGCAAGAGTAAAGACAACACGAAAGACAAAGAGAGATTAATACACCAGCAAGGATATAAACGTCTACAATACACAATAAAATACAAAACAACTTATTTTAGACAACACCAGATACAAGTCTAAAATATTAAAATAACTTGTTTTATGAAACTAGAGAAAGTAGCTCAGTGAAAAAGGTCTTGACAACAGTCATACCACCAAATCAAATTCATGTTCCCTCCTAAAAAAACTCTACTCATTCATACCATAAAAACTTTATTTTTAATAAATTTTAGATAAATTATTAGTAAAAAATGTCTTAGATATCACTCATTAGTTAAACTTTGTTTTTAACAATTTTTAGACATTAATATTATAAAAATAACTTAGGTGTCACTCATTAATCATATTAATTCTAATTTTCAGTCAAGCTCATTAGATGATGACATTATATTAACCAGAGTACATTAATTGCACATGTATTAACTGTAGAAAAAATAAAAACAAAGTCTCCCTGGACAAATTTTAAATGCTAAAAAAGTCTTTAAAGTACTACGGGGTACATAACTTACAACACAGGTAATTGTTGTGTTGGTCAAATTTTAACTTAACGATGCCGCCTCTCATTGGAATCTTGGTCTTTTCGCAGGGCCTTGATCAATGATAGGGTCAATCTGTGGAGGCAGTGGCTCTGAGGCCAACAGATCATCGGGTGCTTTGTCTTGTTCAGATGGTGGGACATAGCCCTCTGGAAAAGGTGGAGGGGGAGGAGCAGGAGGCAGCTGCACAGAAGTTGGAAAGTAATTAACAAATGACAGGCAAAAAAGGCCGATGAGATTACAAATACCGATTAGAACTTTTTTGGAATATATGATTTTCACAGGAATTTTAAAGGAGTTGAACTAATTACTACGAAATTCCCATGAAATTCATACGTTCTAAAGAGCCCTGTTTATGAGCATGAGAATGTAGAGAAACTAGCAATGTAGTCAGAAAAAAACGTGAACTTCTACTCCAGGATGGATCAGACACAGATTTGCTCTTTTGTCTACAGCTAATAACATATGCCAAGGAAACAACGGACGTTTATCAGACGTTCATTGCACAATAAGGTTAATATTACCTTCCTTTGCAAAGATATAAGAATATGATCAACCCTCTTTAACTCCTTCAAGTCAATTGCCTCCTTTTGCGTCTTTGATTCAGAAGCTGCGGTGTCAGGCTCAGCTTCCACTGTAAAGTAGAAAAACAGATATTTCAAACTCCAGTGGAACTTTTTTTTTTGTTTTCAAGGATCATGACAACAAACAACATACTGCATTTTTTTAGATAATAGAAGCTTTTATTGAACTTAGACAATTACTTCGAGAAGATACAATTGAACTAAGAACGCTATTGGCCTCTGCATAGCTAAACAGAGACAACCTGCAGTTTGTGGACTTCAGTACCAAAACTATTTCATGCCTGATCTTGCTTGGCCAAGACCAACTGCCACTATTGACCATTATCAATGTGCCCAGATAAGTAATGGTCCTTTCATGAAATTTTGGTTTTAATTTTAGTTTTTAAAGTTCAAACATCAGATTATACAAACACTGGTGAGCACAACTCTTTGTTTTAGTCAGTAGTCACTCAGCATCAGTACTTTCAATGGAATCTCTGTAATGATCAGTGACTACACAGTGTTGATTTGCACTCAACAAATGAAAAACTGTGTCGATTCACATGAAATTACGGATAATTACATCTTGTCACTTCCGATCCACAAACCAGGAACTAAAACAAGTTGCCTTCGATAGTTGTAAAAATTAGTAATTTGCACATATATAACATAAAGGCCATAAGAAGCCCAAACTACATAGAGAAATAAGTAACTAACTACAAATATCCAAATAAAAATAGTATGAGGGAACTGCTAAGCAGAATACAGAATATCAGGCAAGTAGATCAAAAATCTTGCTTAAAGCTTTAAATTCTTTTAAGATTTACATGTCCCTAATTGTAAAATTCTGTATCTCAACAGTTCGATTGGTACAATTCTGTACATTGACAGTTCAAGATTGCAATCTAGCTCTGCAAATTGCAAAAGGTCTACATCTAACCCACAAAATTCTCTTTCTAATCAATACAAAAACTAAAATGTTACTATATCAATTTCATCTCATTGTCGTTCGTGGCCTTGTGTTGCCAACCAAGAGCTGCTGCTATTAAAAAGTTGATAAAACAACAGAACATGGAGATAGATAGGGACAGGATGAATCCACCCAATTGAACAAGAATATGTATTCACAGTTGGGCATGAGTTTTAAATTTCCAAAAATTTGAATCCTGGTACCAACAAAGAGTAAAATTTGGGTTGGAGAACTAATTGTGAACAGTGTTAACAAACAAAAAAGAAAAGTTAAATTTAACAAGGCTGTAACAAACAGGGGCACATTTTAGATCTACCATCCTTTATTAGGGGAATCTGTTCTTAGCGCAATTTTAAATGAAATGTTTTGTAAAATAAGTACTTCAGACTAGAATTAATGCCACTGATTGTTAGCTCCATTTTTCTAATTTGAAAGAGCCATGACATATATGGTCAGCTGAATGTCCCACAAAAGCATTCCACTGACGATACAACAGAAGTTTGAAATAAGCAGTGGTTAAGATGTCAAGTTAGCAAGCATATATTACAAAGCATAAGAGATGTTCCAGATGTGGGAAACAGGTAAGAACAAAAGAGAACATGAGATGTGAGGACCATACCATGCCCAATTTTCTCCAACTTCGAACAGGCGGTAGTAAAAGCTTTTGATATGTGATGCATAGCCCTACTCTGAAATGTTACGGTCCAGTGAAAATAAATAAGTCACAGTCAATCTATAATCTTCAACTAGATTTATAAAATCCACCGAAAATATCAACAAATTGCAGCACTCACCAAACTGCCAACTGCACAATTTAAGCAAAAAGGAGGAGAGGCCTTACGATGCGGGACGCGAAGACGCTGCAGAGCTGAGGCGCCTGGTAGATGGAACCGTCGAGGATGTAGTAGGCGAGCATGGCGTGGACCTTCTCGGGGCTCTCCCGCCTCTGCTTGCGGATCACGAATAGGTGCGGCTCCATGACGTCGCTCAGCACGTACTCCATCCCTGTCATCTTCCTGCGACCACCACACAATGAGCAGAACAGAGCTTACAACTAAACTTCCGCCTCCTGCGAATCGGAGAGAGGTAGGGGGTGGGGGCTAGGGTTTTACGTAAGCTGCGAGATGTCGAGGGGGTGGATTTGGCGCGAGCGGAGGGACTCGTTGTTGCAGGTGAGGTCGTAGAAGGGGGAGAGCGCGAAGTAGTCGAAGACGAGATTGCGGTCGAGAGGGTAAGTGTTGAGCCAGAGCTGGTCGCGGAAACAGATCCCCGTCATGTCCGTGCCCGGTGGGGGTGGGAGCGCGGCCGCGCCGTCCGGGCCGGCGCCCGGGGGCGCCGGCTGCGCTGGTGGGGGGAGCGGCGTCCCCGACATCGCGGCGGCGGAGGATGCGCTGCTTCTAGCAGACTAGCAGCTTTGTACACCAAATTCAACGGGAGGGTGGATGGATGCAAGCGCCGCCGCGGGGGCCGGCGACGGCGAGGCTAGGAGGCAGGCCGCGAGGGCGAGAGGAGGACAAGGCTGCGGCGCTGTGGCTGCTAACTTGCTGTACGCTGAACCATAGTAGGCGACATGCTTATAAAAGATGTTGCAATACGACTTGTTGGGGAAGATGATGCAATGGCTTAAGGAATTTCTTAGAATAATTATGTTTATTATCTGCTCAGCTTATGGTGGTAGCAACTCGAGAAGCTAACATGTTCCAACATATCATTTACCAACTGAATTTGACAGGTGATTTGTATTTGACATAGTTAAATAATGTTTAATTTTTATCACATCTCATGTGTGCAACATATGGCTCTAAACTCATTTATCGTACGCACGAAACGTGACAAAAAATCAAACATCATTTAATATGAAAGCAAAAATTCCTTAAACAATAGGCCAGTGTATAAGGCTATAAGGCTAGATACTTGGATAGTATGAAAATTGCTGCAATGCACAAGCGTTTGTACAACTACGGGCAACATCAAGAATCCTGAGTAGGGCAGTCAGAGGCAACTCTGTCGACCAAAAATAATGTTACAACATAGGCTTGTTCATTGTATAAACAAAAAAAGGGTTACATGGGATGCCCTCGAATGGCATCCATATACAACGTAATATATAAAATCTCAAATGAATTAGAACTAGGATTTGACATCCTTGAAAACACCACCTCTCTCCATCTCCGCAACTATGTCTTTCAAGGCCGTTACTTTGTTAGCTAGTGTTCGGTACAGTCTAGAATATCTGGCTCTTGTACCGTCGGCTGTTCGTGCCAGGGCAAGCAAGCTGATTGCTTCTGGCAATTCCTCAAAGACACCTTTTATTTCTTCAAAGCCCATCTCTGCAAGAACTGATGGCTTTGGAACAACACGGATTATCTCACCACCTTTAGGTTCCTGAACTTGCTGATCAGCCTTGATGACCAGTTCACAGCTTGAATTTGCTCCGCATTTTATGATGAATGGGGCTGATGTTCCAGTGTTAAACTGCAGTACGTTCCACTGTGAAACTTCGCTCTCACCCAGTGTGTTAGAATTCAAATCCGTAGCAGGGTCATCAGGATCTTCTTGCAGTGACTGCATAACATGATAGTATTGCATCAGCTAAATTAAACTAATGGTGTTTGGGGTTCATGATTCATCTTGCTGAAGGTACTATCATCCTGTCACTGAATCCACACTGCACATCGACAATTAACTGCTACAACCAATCACAAAACTAAGATTTCATAAAACAAACACAAGCTACATTGGTAATGTTAAGTCTTAGTATCTATCCAGAGATTCATGAAGAATAATGATTGGTTAGATTAGAGCTATGGAAAGTTGGATGGACAAATTTTGCATCTGTAGAGAATTTAAGTGATAATCAGAAAAACTCACTTAACCGCCGCCCTTACCCTCTAACCTAGAATATAGGGGAAGCTAGCTTTTCATCACTCTCACAAAAAAATCCTGTCATTTTATTTTTTATTATCGCTCATTTGAAGAGTGGTTTCAAATATTCCGATATTCAATGTACATACCTCTACAACTTTCCTTGCTTCCATGATCTGCTTCTGAGCACAAGGATGATCAATATCAAGAAGAGAAGGCATTTGTGCCAAGAGATCATCTAATGATTCCAGTAATGCTTTCTTTTTTGATTTTCTGAACGGTCTTGTGGAGCTTTGTCTCATTACTTCCTATTGTCAGATAAATGAAAAAGTATGGCTAGTTAGTAAACACATTTCACAGAAAACATTAAGGTGAGACAACTAGACATGAATGGATAACATCTGACCTTCACTTGTTTCAAGATGTTGTCTAAAGATATGAGAGACGCCAATCGTGCATCTTCAGCAGCAGTTGGAGGATTTCGAATAGGTGAACCACCTTCTTCTTTGGTTAACAAAGCGGTATCCATTCGCATTTGTTGCATGATCTGATAACAACACAACAGCTTGAGATGCAATAAATACAAATATCCACTGAAATAATCTAAGAACCACTCAACGGCTACAAAAAATTTTCCATATAAAATGGAACCGTGAAATTAATGAAAAAATATAGCTACAAGTCCTGTATGAGAATGATTCCCCCTGAGAAACTGATCTAGAATAACAGGTCAAGAGAAAAAACATCTTTGCTTGATTAAAGAAGATGTAATGTCTTGACCAATGAGAAATAATCTCCAAATTAAAGAAACAAATAGCTTAAGATAAACATCCGATCTAATCAGATCAATCTAATCCACAAGAATGTAAATTTGAAAAGTGATGCACAAACAGTAAACACATCATATCACACACAACATGTACATGTTCCTGCTCTTTATTGAATATATTGAAGGACATATGGCAACTGCAGCAGGTTGAAAGATGAAATCCATGAGGGAGACAAGCACCTTTCTTCTTTTGTGATCAACTGACTCCAGAGCAGATCGTAGCTTACTGACATGAGCAGGATCATCAGCTTCCTCTGTTGCCAAGGTGCCAGCAATGTCCTGCAAATTGTGAAGGATAAGATCATAAGAGATATTGTTTTACCAAAAATATTGGTCTAGGTGGTGAGGCAGGTAAATAAAACCTTCAAGTGATGTAGTTGAGATGTGTAAACTCGTTTTGTGTACTCTGATAACAGTTGGCCTAAAGCATCAGTGGATGGGGGCTGCGCTGTACCAAGCCCAGCCATCCATCCATCCATGATAGCAGTAGACAATAATTCGAGCTGTCCAGAAGTCCCAGCAACATCTCCACCAGTTACAGATAGAAACTCAAAGTTCTCTGCAAGCCATGCTCGGATTTGGCGTTGCAATTCACCAGCTGGTGTATGAACAAAGAGAGCAGCTAAAGACTTGTTTCCAATAGCAAAAGCCTTGGCTTCCTCCGTAATTTCCCGAAGCTTTCCTCCCGTGACATGTTGTCTCCAAGTCTCCTGTCCAAATATGATCTTGTTAGTACAAATCACTAATTACTATTGCTAACAGCTAACAACAAAAGTTAAAATGTATAATAACAGAAACCAAGAAGTTCACATCAGTTAGGCGGTGCACAAGAACAGCATAAACGTCCTACCTTGACCAGCAATAAAGCACAGCCTACGTAATACAATAGTTAACCAGCGAGATGTCCAAAATTAAAGAAAACCCTATAATACTGATTAAGCAAGACTCAGAGTGGCAAAAGACACGATTAACTATAGGCAACACCTAAAGAAAGATAAGCTTTACCTCCTCAATCCCACGAAGCTTCAAAACAATCGAGGAGAATTTTGAT
This sequence comes from Zizania latifolia, assembly GCA_000418225.1. NCBI lineage: Eukaryota > Viridiplantae > Streptophyta > Magnoliopsida > Poales > Poaceae > Zizania > Zizania latifolia. The sequence goes on along the minus strand of KE371751.1, from coordinate 1,059,585 downwards.
TTCCTTTCCGGTTTAATGCTAACTTTGAAACCATATACATGCTCATCAATTAAGGCAGCCCGTGAACCATGATCGTGACGATAAACAGGAGACCGGCCAGGACTACTTCCCCTGCTAGAACTTCTGCTCCGACTAGTATTTGATTTCTCCAGAAAACGCTCAACTGGAGAAACCTTTTTCAAGCAAGAAATAAATGTAGAAATACCATTACACACATGAAAAGGAATGGAAAAGCCTTTTGAATTAGAAAACAGATAAAAAGAATAGCAGCAGCAGCATACCTTGATCGACTGAAGTTCTGGGGACCTAGCAAGCAAAGATCTAATGTACAATATCCTAACCCTTGAAACTAGCATAGTATCCATAACTCTTATTGGTTCCATTTTGCGAATGAATGAAAAGACAGCATCTCGGATCTCAGCAAGTATCTCATGCTCCCTAGCAGCACCAGCTTTGATAACTGCAGCCAATACCTGCAAATATATCACAGTTTTAACATTGTCTATGCTGGGAATAAATATGTACTTTCAAAGGAATATGCTGCGATTGTATAAAATACACTGGCATCAAACGCATACCGTCTTTTAGTCAATAAAAGGTCAAAGAAAAAGATGGTGAATGGTTCAGACTTCAGCTGAAATACTGCTACCGTATGAATGTGTGACCGCTTAATCAATGCATCCCAAAACACATCACAATCTTCAGGCATATAAAGGTTTGGACCCCAATCAAAAAAGAAGAAGTGGCATCTCATTGCTGAACAAGAAAATGGAACTGCAGACTGCAGTAAATGTTATGAACTCATCAAATTCCATTTATAGAAAAAAGGTAGCTGCCAAAAGTGTTTAAACTGGGTGTTTTGTGTATCATACGGATCTGGAAGAATAACATAAGCCTGGTCACAAAATATACCAGCCAACCACAAAAAAAAAACTCTGCCATAATCCTATTTATGCTGGGCGGAAACACATGACAGTTTCCACTGAATGACCAAACAGCACAATTCTTGTGCATAGACAAATTGTTTTAATTACTGAAACATTCTTTTAGAAAGGATAAAATGCAAAAGGTACTAAAAGGCTCAAAATCAAAATCATTTGATGTTTGATAAAATTGTGGCTATCTAGCTTCTTTACAGAGTTTTATTGGCTAGTACCAGCCTGGTGAAACAATAAATGGGTCTCAAGTCCCAATCATGCAGCAGCATCATGGCAGGTATAGGATTTCGAAATACCCAAGAACGAAGAGATCACGACCATCTGATAGGAGTGGAGTTTTACTATAGTCAAAGTTATAGTAGAGGTAAGGCTGGTTGTCTAAACAAAAGAACAATGAAATGGAATAAGCAACGCTTAGCAACAGAAGAAAAGAAAATATAATAAGTTTGATATGAATATTTTCCATTAGAATGAAGTACTGACCAGCATCAAAAGCTTATTTGCTCCATCAGCTATTGCAGCAACTCCCTCAAACTGATTAGGGTCAAAATCCATTAGTGCAGACGTAAGGTACTCCCCAGCAGGTGTAGTTTTTGTTAACTCGTTGCTTGATTTCACAATAGCTCCACTGTTTCCAGTTTTGTCCTGTACCACCGGTGATGGGAGTACATCTGGGGACTGAATTTTGGTACTGTCACTCCTGTAGAGTAATAGATGGCCACTCCATGACAACATTTAAAAAAAACATACACACATACAAAGTGATTGATTGATCAATTCAATTGTACATGTATGTTGTAAAATAGCAGCATTTTACCTGCCTATATCTCTTCCCTCAACATCAGTTGGTTTGTTTGAAGATGGACTTGAAACCTGAAGATAAACCAGTTATTGCATAAGAAACTCAGCAGAATATTGCAATTGCAGGTACTGATATGTCACATCTTTGCATATCACAATCATTGTCTAAATAAAAGCCTCTGTGCACAAAACGTTTAGGCGTTTCCACAAACACTAGAAGACTCCAGCGAATAAACAAAATAAAATGAACAGGAATTAATTAACAGACAGCTATACATGACTCAAACAACAGAATAGAGCTAAGCATATTTCAGAACAACCTGGGGAGAGCTTCCTAATCCTGTCTTCTCTGTAAGTCTATCAAAGAGCTTCTCATTCTCCTCATGCAATTTCTGCGTTTATCAAGGAAAAGCAAATGAAGATGACTATGTTGCCAAAATTGTGATAAGCAAATGAACCCCAAAATAAATCTAGGCGAGAGAATTAAAATTGTCTTAAAACAGAAAAGAATAGAGAAATTATGCATGCAGCATACACAACTGTAACAAGAATAAACACAATAAATGTAGCCAAAAAATGACCACGTAACAATACAACATCAGGTATCCAGTATGAGACCATTAGTATAAAATTGTAACCGGAAAAAAATAAGCAAGCAGCCAAGCAGGTCACCTCAGTACAGAAATCAGGTCCATAGAGAATAACTACAGATTTTTATGATGGACCATAGCACAAAACAAAACTAGCCAATGATGAATGATAAGAAATTTCCAGTTCAGGAGTAGCAAATAGAAAACACTTTACTCAGTGCAAATATCTATGAGCTTTAGTACTTCCTCAATAGTTAGTATGCTGAATTCTCATAAAATGATCAGTTTAAACTATTTGTGTCAAAATTTAGGCTTCTGTCTGCATGTGGGAATTAACTGTGAGCCAAAAAGGCCAACTGTTGAGAACTTTTTATGATTACACAAACATATACTTCAGATGAAAACATCAGGCTTACAATAATTGAGGTGGAACAAAGATTGTACAAATATATACTCCAAACAAAAACCTCAGGCATACATTCATTGAGGTCAAACAAATAACACAAAGTGATAATAGACACAAAATATCAATACCTCAATAAGGGCATCTCTCTTTGCTAATTCCTCTTCAAGCCTTTTGGTTACTGACGATGAATCAGCAGTCGACTCCATCTTTGGGGTAGATATAACTGAAGCAGATTCAGACCCAATAGTTGATCTAGCATCACTAGAATTTAGGGCCTCATTAAGTTGAGACTCAATAGATTTAAGTTTGGCCTGTTGGTTGTTGAAAGAAAAATAAGTATGGAAACTGATGTATCACAATATGGTAAAAGTTAGACCATTCAAACATATCATATCAATCACTTAGTATCAACATTTTTAGCATATGTATAAACAATAATAATTAGGTAGATATGCACTACTCTAACAGAGAGACAAACAATATGGTCATAATCTCCGCAGGCAGATCATAGCGCTTTCTTGTCTTCTACTGTATTTGAATGGCAGTCCCAAATGAAGAAATGTGATCCAATAAATTCTCAGAATAACAATACAATATCCCTAACAAACACTGAACATGGAACAATTAAAAAGAAAAACAGTCAAGTTTGATGCTCAAATGTACATAGAAATTCAGTTGACCAATGCAGAACACATGCCAACTTGAGATCTGGTATAGTAGGACATGGGATTCTACTGCAAATAAGTCATCTAAATGGTGATATACTTTTTTGTAAAAAGAACACTCAATGATCATATCTTGGTGAACATGGCACTGTGATGTTATATAATTACACATGGGTGTTATGCTCAGTAAGATTACATTACATGGCAATGTGGCATCAGTGCTGACAAGGCATTAGCTTTTATGACTTCATTCTAAGAACACATTTTGGGATATGACATCCCCCCC
>KE371751.1:1043679-1055889 GCA_000418225.1 Zizania latifolia | reverse complement strand
CCCCCCCCCTAACATGTTCTTGTTTTCATCAATTGCTGAATAGAACTGTACAAGAAAACACTGTCCACATGGAGCAAATAATGCTAGAAAATTGACAGCAGCAGAGCGGGCCCCATAAACATGTAAACAACAAAACTAAATGCCTGAACTTCACAATAGAGCTAACATGGAAAGGACCTCTACCTCAAGCATGTTAACAATAGCACTGATCAAGAGAAACTTGAACTGGATTCCATAATAATTCAAATAACGATATTGGAAAAATATGCAGCCAAACTTAATTAAAATATAGTTGCTATGAAAAAAGTATATAGAATAATATTTTAACCTGTAGTGATTGAATTGTTAAATCGCGTTCATGTATCTTTATTTTCTGCTCCTGTTCAACTTCTAAAAGACGAGAAATCTGATCCCTTAGCTGGTTGTTCTGTTCTTTCTCAATCGTGTGTTTGTCAGAGAGCATTAAATTTTCAGACTGCAACAAGACAATTAAAATATCAATTGTAAAGTAAAATATGTCAATAAGGAGACATTTAAATTTTCAGCAAGCACTACATTTTCAGACTGCAATCTATAACATAACTAAAAGTAAACTGCCAATTGCCTTATATTTGTCTCCAATACACATCTTTGGCCATTAGTTTTATAACTATATCTTAGTAAAATTTATTGAATATATAATGAGTTAACTAGTTTCAGGAAAAATCCATTGATACCACTTTCATGTGTCAAATTTGGCTCAAACATCTATTTGGAAAATCAAAGAAGTACTATCCAAAATCCAAATGACAGATAAAAAGGGCTATTTAGTTAGTTTAATTCAGAAAATTAGTATAAATGGCAGATATATTAAAGAATGCAACCTTCAGATCAGCTTGAAGTGTAGAAGAAACTCTCCAGGTCTTCTGTACTTCATTGAAGAGCAGTGTGCATTGGTCATTAGCCTTTTTAAGAGAAAGTTTTAACCCCAAAACTTCTTGGTGCAAATCTAAAACCTCCTTCTCTTTGTCATGCAATTCTTTACGTGAATCATTTGCCTACCCAAATAAAAAACAGAAACATGGTTACTTAAATGCTCTAAGATATGAAGGAGGCAAATACAATCCAAACCATACCACATCTCTCCATTTCTTGATTGTATCACGATTTCCGAGGCTCAGCTCAGCATTTTTTGCTCTGGCAGAAAAGCTGAGCGAGGACAAGGTTCTAGACAAATTTGATGCACTTGGACTTATGTGCACGATCAACAAGATCTTTGAGCTACTTCCTGCAACCCACAATAAAATGTCAAACCAATACAATGCTGGAGATGCAAGCTTACTTATATTACCTTAATTTCATTATATAGGGCCCCATTTACCCTTCATCTCTTTCCAATGTATAAGGTTAGAACTTAGAAGGTCCCTATGAAATGTTAGGGCCGTAGGTAGTAGGTACTGTAGCATAAACAGTACCGTATACTGTAGCAATAGGACTAGGAAGAGTTTACCTTCCGCAATAATAATATCTATTGCCTAAATAATTATTTACTTTACTAAGATAGAGATTAGATGTTTACTCCATCCTAAAATAAGTGTATTTATGGTTTTGTCCTAAATCAAACTATCCTAAATTTGACCAAGTTTATAGCAAAGAGTATTTACATATACCACATCAAACAAGTAAACTATGAAAAAATATTTCATAATGGATCTAATGATGCTCATTTGATATAGTAAACATTATTATTATTTTCAATAAATTTAATCAAACTTACGATAGTTTAACTTAGGACAAAACCACAAATGCACATATTTTTGGATGGAGGAACTAGTATCTATCTATTAGTTAGGAAGGTATTGATTCAATTAGGAATTAGTGATATGGTTTGATATAAAACTAGAGATTGGTTGTGTTTTTAAGGGACAAGTTACTGCTGACATGAATAGTGCCCGTGGGTACTGTAGGTCTGTAGCATGAGAACCCTCCTTGTATAAGGGACCTATGTACATTATTATTAATCAATAAAGAATCATGAAGTTAGCCCTAGCTTCAAAATCTCCTGGCGTTTGGGACAAGCCCAACGTCAAGAAGAGCAATCTCGCATTTATCCCAGTCTTCGGACCATTATCCTACCCCATGAATCAACATTCATAACAGAAAACCAAGTGAACATCGACTCAATATTTTTATTTATAGCACAATTGTAGTTGCATTCGGTGACTAATTTCATCTTAATAAGGGTAGAAAAGTCAATTTTTTTCAACGTGTGTTCATTCCTCATTTTCACCATTTCGTCTATGCGTCGGGTTGAATTGGTCGGTATAACATGAGAATATGAGATTGGGAATAACACACTTTGCTTCCTAGGAAGCAGATGCATTCGCCATTTCCCTCAATGGAAAAGGTGCTCTGCTGCTCAGGAGCTAAAGCCAGTATCAAAAAGACCAAAAGTAATCCATGAACCAAGTATACATCATCCAACATGTTAGCTCCAACTATGTGGGTGTGTTTAGTGCATCCTCCAACTTTTGTTGATCCACTATTCTGCACTTTAAAATAAATTTAAGCATAATGAATTATTTTCGAAACTTTAGTGTGAATCTGATAAAACCTACATCTTTTGAGAATTACTGAAGTAAAGCTTGATATAACACTGTGAAACAAAAAAATGAGATATGTTCAACTGATTGGTACCTTTATTTCAAGCTATTAAATATTTTGAATTTATGTTTAATTGAAAAGTGAAAACTATTAGTTTCTATTCTCATTGCATAAAGTATTGATATTATATAAGACGATTGGTTGTTTTTGTTTATAGAATCTCTCCTTTTTCTTCTGTTTGAAATGTTCTGTTATTGCTTACAGAGGGTACAGTTCTAGCATGGGGGTGTACAAGTGCACCAAAGGGACGAGGGATGCCATGGATATGCCCTCTATAATCTATAATTAACCAGTAACATGAATACACAACAAATGCAGCGATACAAAATGATAGAGTACAGTGTGTGTGTTTCGTTGGGGGTGGGGAGTTACCAAGAGAGTCAGCTAAGATTTGTGTAATTTTTGAATTCCCAGATAGAACAGGTTCCTTCTTTGCACTTAATGAGGCCAACGCATCACCCAACCTATGCATAAAAAATCAAAGAACAAATTTATATGTAATTAAACAGACAAACAGAAATGCATTCATGGCCTAAAAATGTACACCATTTAAAGGTCCTATCTCCCATGACAAAGAACAAACCACTGAAAATCAAATCACCAACGAGGTAATAATTGTAAAAAAATTAGATGTGTGATTGCAAGTCAAACTTCTTACGCAGAAAGTGACTTTGAGACATGCAAGAAATCTGTTACATCATCTCTATTGGCATCTTCTTCAAGGAGGCATTCACTGGCTGGCAAATCGACGAGAGAAAGCTTGCTGTACAGGTGTTCTCCTGTTACATAATTTCTATAGTGTATATGGATAGTAATGATCCTGAAAAAGGAGAAAGAGGATTAGTATATCTAAGGGAAAAACTTGTGATAGGAATCCAGACTAAAAAAATAATCCAGACAATGGCTTGGGAAAAGTATATTGTGCAAAAAAAATTGAAATGATGATAGTTGATATGCAAAACAGTAAGGGAGTAGCAGATGTTTCACGCACAGGTGAGATACCATGGCCTTCAGTGAATGCACAGATCGATTTTGAAGTGCAGTCTTTAAGGACCCAGAAAATTCTAGGGGATTTTCAACCTTTTCCTGCACAAGTTCCACGAAGGATTCTTGCACACCCATGCGAACTTTTGGGACAGTGCTTCTAGATTCTGAGAGCAAATCCCAAACCTGCATCAGAAAGAGCATATAGGCTAAATAAACTGCAGAAAAATCAAATTAACGCAGAGTAACAGCCACATGATTTACTAGGTTGGGTTGAACTGACAGCAGTATCAGCACCTGATCATTGTAGAGCTCACAGGCAGTAAAATAGAAATTAAAGTGTGAGGTGGAAGTAGTATCTGAGTTTGAAAGATCAAACAACTCCTCAAAGCTCCGCAGATATAAACCACGATCATGGCTAGATCCTTCCTGGTAAGCACATGAAAATTTTAGCAAAAGAGTGGTGTGTATCATGTATGTATTTAAACAAATGTCAACCAAGAATATAGCAACTACCAAGCATGTAATATATTAGAAGTACATAATAAGTAAATAACAGTGATAATTATTGTCCTAACTCCTACGGTCCTACCCAACCAAATTGAGCTCAGATAAAATTTTGATACAATATGACGGTGAGATACTGAAGGGGTAGGTGTCAATCTTATCACAAAGTACTTTGAAAACCTTAGTATTACCCACACAAGCTCAATAAAACACAAATTACCCACTACAAGTATATAAGAGTGCTCTTTTCAGAAGCTCCATAGCAACCTTCATGCACAAGAAATTAATAGACCATTGCAATGGCTTTCAATTACATAGTTACATAATTATGTGTTTTCATTGACATGACATGGGTTACATAATTGAATGTATATAGTATGTTGAATTGCTCATAAACATATGTTATAGCGCATGCTTTAACTGATTGCAATTTGTCAGAGGTAAATGGTGTCAGGATTTGTAGTGCATGTTCTTTCAGGGAAAATGTCAAGCCAGGTTCCATTTCAGAGTTCACTGTTGTGCAGCATTTTCTGAACCGTTCCACGATGGGGTAGGCAATAAAATATTTTTCATAACTATCTAGTAAGAGGTTATTATCATAATTATTATTAAAAGAAACAATTCACACATAGTGCATCCAAAAATCATGTGACACATAGTTCTGGAACACAGACAATGCCAAATGCAACCTATGTGTAAATGACAACATGCAGGTTCAAGGAAAATAACTATAATATAAACCATTAGAATAGATTATAACCAGCGTGTGTGTTTTTCCAGAGCGGCTTTGACCATAAGCAAATATGGACACATTGTAACCATCCAAAGCAGATTGCACAAGCGGTTGAACATCATGGAAAAGATCACCTGCAAGCATTTAGATAATGGAATCACCAAAAGGACAAAAGAATATGACAAGAGGTAGTATCATCTAGGGTTTGCACACATCCTACATAGTAGTAATATTTCCAGGGGAGCGCACAAGAACCACATCAATCTTACCTTGCCCAATGTGGGGTCCATATACCCTGTCAAACTCATAATCTTTCTTAGGGTTGGTTAAAGATTCGTCTCCAGTGTTTACACGGATAGTAAAGTCATCTGGAAACTCTACAATCGAGGAACCCTCATCTTCAAATAGTGGTCTGCTACGGCAAAATACTTTGACATTGCCTGAAAATGCTAATAATTATTACCAATGCTTCAAGACTCTCTGTAAAAGATGATGTTTCAGACAGGCATTACAAAATATAGTAGAGTACCTTTCAAGGTCAACAAGTCATTGAAAATCCTTTTCTTCTCATGAATCAAAGGAGTGATTCTAGCTTCAGTTTCAAGTGCAGCTTGATCTATAGCAGTCAAATGTATAATCTTAGAAGATAATGGAAAATACCACCACAACTGAGCAACTTGTAGGACCAAGCCACGAACATCCCAAAAAAATAATTTATCTTTTTCTCTTTTTAGAAAAAGGACATTTCATTAAGCAAATGAAAACATCTGCCCTCTGCTTTCTATATTTCTCATGACTTTATACAATATCTGCTTGAAAAAAACAATATGATCTCAGAACATAAGATGGTCCAAGAAAACTAACTTTGTGTTTGTTAAGGTGCATGCTTTTTATAATGTGAAAAGTATCTATATTACAATAAAAAGGAATGGATAGCTCATATGAGTAGTCTAGTTCTCTAGTTGGGCATCTTAAGTTGTTAATGTAACCTGAATTAATTCATTGTCATGATTGGAATACTGGTTGAAACCAGTGTTAACAGTGGCAAACCGGCCAAAATTCAAATTCAAAATTTTGAACCGAACGGTTACCAGGCGGTTTGGCTTGGTTATCGGTCCAAACCAAGCGGTAACCACCAGTTACCGAGCGGTTTGACGTCAATAACCGATCGGATAGCCATGGTAACCAACCGGTTTGCGTCAAAACTGATCGATTTTTAAAAAATGCATAAAAATCATAGAAAATACAGAAAAATCTAAAAAATATGGGGAAATCTAGAAAATGTAGAAATGAAAAGAAAAATTATGATACAATGACAAAAAAAATGGTATGACATTTTTTTTGTTTTTTGGTTGAATTAAATGGCAGAGCATCACAAATTTAATAATGCCAATTTTTGTGAAAAAAACAAAAACTACAAATGATTGCCTATTTGGCCGGATCCAAAAAAATCTTTTTTTATTTTTACCGATTTGTTGTGCTTCAAAACTATTTCAAATTTGAATAATTTTTAAAAATAAATCACCAAAAAATCATCATAAATCACCTAGTATTTATACAGTTTTTTCAGAATTTTCAAAAAATTGAATTTCAAACCAAACCAGATGGTCTACCACCACCGGTCCAGAGCAAACGAGCGGTAGTGATAACCCTTGTTGAAACTTGAAATAAGCAAAGTAAAATATGAAAAGCAACAATCCAATGTGCTTAAGGTAGGTAAAAATAACAATACCCCTACTCTATTGTGAAAGTCTAGTTGTCAACCCTCAATTACGAGCAGTGTTAGAAAAATCGGTGATCGGTAGCTGATCGGTCGACCACCGAGTAGAGATTAATCGGTTAATCGGGGGATTAACTGAATTAATCGGCCCACTAAATAGTTAAATAATATATTATTCATACTTAACATGCAAACAATTATTGTTTTAAGATAAACATTGCTAGCCATTGGCCGTCTTTCTATCTCCCCATGTCCTCTTTTTCTCCACTGCCAACTAGCGTTCAGCTCTATACTGCCCAACAGTTGTAAAAGTGCATTGGAAAGAGCAAAGACTACATGAAAAGATATTTTACAGATCTCTCCACCATGCACGAGCGAGCAGAGGGGACAGGAGGGTGTAGGCTGCATTGCTCTCTGTCTCTTTCTCTTCCCCTTCTCATTCTCTCTCTCAAACTCCTGCCTTCTGCCTTCTCTCCCTCCCAACGAAAGAAGCCAGCGCGCTTCTCTCTGCCTCTCAACAAAAGAAGCCAGCGCAGATCCGGTGCGACCTAACGCGGCCGTTAGGTGCGGATCAAGCGATGGCGGCGGCGCGGGAACGACTAGGGATGGCAACGGGTCTGAAACCCGCAGGTTTGATGAAAACCCGCCCGCGAAGCAAACCCGCGAAACCCATGCAAACCCGAACCCGTGAAATCCGTGGGTTCAAAAATAAACCCGAACCCGTCGGGTACCCGAAACCCGACAGGTAACCCGCGGGTTCAGTTTATACTCTACATGAATTACATTACAACATAAATATAATTAAAAATCCATAACAAACATGACATTATCACATTACCGGTACATAGTTTGAAATGATAAAATCACTCAACATAACATTATCACGAGAAAGGAATGGGAAATGGGCTAGACTCTATGTAATTTTAAGTAATCGGATAAACCCGCGGATACCCGCGGGTTTAAATCTAAACCCGTCCCCGACCCAAAAATAAACGGGTACCCGAACCCACGGGCACAAAATTAAACCCAAACCCGTGCCCGTCGGGTCGGGTACCCGCACCCGCTAGTAAAACTGCCATCCCTAGGAACGACGCGGCAGCGCGCAGCCCCGACGAGGCGGCCGCGCAGATCCAACAGCGGAGGGACTCAGAGCGGCGACGCATGCGGGAGAGGAGGAAAGGGGAAAAACAGAACCCTATTTCTCCGGCCGATTAATCGGTAGGCGCCGATTAATCAGGTTGACCACCGATTAATCGGCCCACGATTAATTAGCCGATAATAGGTTAAATTAACTAGAGTCCGACCGATCACCGATTAATCGGTGATTCGGCCAATTTTTTCATCATTGAAGTAGACTAAAACATAGGGCTACTCACATTTTTCCTGTTGTGGAGATTCCCATATATGTGTTGTGAGGCTGAGGGCATTTTCATCATTTACAAAAAATAACAGCTAGAATCTAATGGAACAGTAACAAGAGTGGCATAAGAGGGTGTGAAAAATTGAAGCAGAGGCATATACCGAAATAGCAAACTTCGATTGACATATATGGAAACCGATAAACTTTCAATGACATATAAGGAATTTTCTCCAAAAACAATGAAAAAACAGCACAACACACACAAATAGTTTGTTAGGGAATACTCAATGGCCAACTAACTACCATTTTAAACATTATCGCATTTGAAACATCAGATAAATTTTACTCCCTCCGTCCCAAATTACAGCAACTTTTGAGCTTGGGCATGTTTACCAACAAAGAGAGCAAAAAGACTAAAACACCCTTCTGTTGACGCAAAAATCGCAGGTATTCTTACGTCTTCATACTCGAAGGCCTAGGAGTATCTACTTAGCTCCAATGCAAGTCCTAAATAATCCTGAGGTGTTCAATAAGTGTGCCAGTCTATTCGACCCTGCAATTGACAAGGAAATAGGCGTGAGATGTCCTAACACTATCGACGATAGCCTATCGGCATCAACAACGATAGCACGTACGAAAATCATGATTCATCAAGATTGATACATGTAACCAGTAAACTATACCAATCGGTTTCAACGAGATAACTCAATACTAACCAATCTTTATAGTTCTAAACCGATGCAGCACAAAGACAGATTATTGAGAGCGTAAAGATCATGACAAATCCGATCAACAGAGTAATAGATAACTCATCGGCTAAAACCCCGACAAATGACGTTTTAGTGTATCGAGCAAGATCTTCCTGTATATGACCTCGCCAACGCCACGGATCGGACCTAACGAGACAGCGTGTCGTTGCCGATTGACATACGATCTAATCTAACTCGACAAACTAGAACGTCATGATTGGCAAATATAGAGATTGAAACTATAAAGCATAATGAACAAATAATAATCCATGTATTTAACCGATAACTAGCAAACATATTTCATCTGATCATAGTATCGGACTTAACTGAGAAAGCCATGAACATATGAATCAGCTCACCAACAGGCTATTCCCATCGAAGCTAGAGATCGGACTCAACCGATGCAGCCATAGCTCCGGCGGGGAATCGCCCTAATGCTACGTACCTAATAGTTAGCGATACGCCGAAGGGTTTGTTTGACAGATTGATTGTGTTTTCTGATGACCTTGGGCTTACATATTTATAGTCGGGTTGACACGTTATCTAGAGATGACGCAGAATCCTAACTGATTTATTTAATTAATCGAAATACTACTAAACGAAGTATCCATCCACGACACGCGCAGCCAGCCTTCGCCTGTTAAAGCCCATCGACGGCCCATCGGTTCTTTGTTGTCTAGATCACTCAGACGATGGCGCGCCGGTCCAACTTCTGGTGTCAACATATGCTCCCCGAGTTCAAAACGTGAAACGTCGCGTTTTGAAGTCTACTCGAGAATTGCGCCGTCGGGTCATCGAGCATATATAAATCTTAGCTGATAAGCTAGCTCGACCACTCCTATCACCCGCCAGCTCAGTCTCTTTTCTCTTCTCATCTTCTTCTTGCCATGGTGCTCGATGCTCTAAGTTCACCGAGCAAGAAGATCAAAACGGATGATCGAAACGCTCCAGACGATCGTGCATCAATACATTTCCTCTGATCACCCGATCCCTTGTTTGTTAATCTTCTTGTATCCTTAGTTTAAATTTCTCACATTTCACCTTTGCTTTTGAGCGTCAGACTTCTACCATTCCAGTCTCTTGCTCGTCAGACCCCTTTTCTTCTAATCATCCATCTGCTTCAACATAGCCGGTGAGCGTTGATGGCGATCACGACCCGAACCGTTTCGTCTACCTTGGCAACAACGATGACTCCGACAGCTCCCCTCTAGTTGTGAGCGCCTCATCGGCACGTCGATGCCTTCAGGTAGCCCGATTGGCGTCGCCTGTTAATTTCTGTTTATTCATCGGCTCACGCCATCTTCTTGCAGGAATCCCAGGCATTAGATAGGGCTCTCTTTCCTCGAGACTCCATGCTGAGTGACCTGTTGGCCCTGCTTCAACATCTACGGTGCCCGACTGGTATCTTCTTTCAGGACATTGAAGTGGCGCGGTCCCGTCTCCAGCACGTGATCGATCGGCTTCCACAAGATCTAGCCGATGCCCTCCTGTCGGTGTACTCTCGCGAGCACCAATCGGCTTATCTCACCGCTTACGCTGGCTTAGCCGATCGTGGAATGCAACGTGTCCACCAGCAGCAATTTGAATTGGCCAACACGAAGGCGCAAGAGGCCGATTACCAACTCCAAGTCTTGCTCAAGCTCCCTACCGAAGAGCAAGCGTACCTTGATCGGCTCAGAGTGGAGGAGGATCGCCTTCTTCGAGAAATCGAAGCCCAGACCAATCAGCTGAACCAGCTCCGTACCTGCATAGCGAATCGGTGACGGTTCCTGCGAGATCTACCGATCAAGATCTCTTCCAAGAAGGCCGAGGTAATCAATTTAACCAAGGAGCGGGATCAGAAATGGCAACTCCTTCGACCGATCGTCGACAGTGATGATGAGGCAACTAGCATCATTGTGTCCTTTGAAAAGACTCAAACCGATGCCGCCCTTAACTTGCAATTCTTAGATTCCTTGTAATTATTGTAGTTGCCATCGGCTCTACGCTGTGTTTCTTTTGTGAACAAGGAATGATAATGAAGTACCCTTATCTTGATGCACTCGCCTTGCCGATAATAACTAGTCTCCTTACTTTCTGCCGATGACCCTTGTGTAAGGACTTAAACTATCTGGCTAGGCATGCTTTCTGATCGGCCTTCTGTTTTACACTTATCAGCTTCACGTAGACGCCTTGCCTTTTGAACGTTGGTTCTGAAAAAGTTTTGAAGCCTGTTAATCCTGCGCTCATCAACTTTTTGAAGAAGCACGATGCCACACTCTAGAAACTTCGAAAATTCAAAAAAAAATCAAAATTTTCATACTCTCACGCTCCATCTTCTGTTTGCTGATTCCGGTCGACTTCTCATCCATCGGCTCACACTTATCGGTTTTGAACAGATGTGATGCCCCCCGAGTCGGCCGTCTGTTGACGAAGTTTGACCGTCTTTCATAAATAACAAGAAAGCATGTTGACGCAAAAATCGCAGGTATTCCTACGTCTTCACACTCGAAAGCCTGAGAATGTCTGCTTAGCTCTAGTGCAGGTCCTAAGTAACCCTAAGGTGTTCAATGAGCATGCCAGTCATTTGACCCTACAATTGACAAGGAAACATGCGTGAGATGTCCTAACACTATCGGCGATAGCCTATCGGCATCGACAACGATAGCACGTACGAGAATCATGATTCATCAAGATTGATACATGCAACCAGTAAACTCTACCAATCGGTTTCAACGAGATAACTCAATACTAACCAATCTTTATAGTTCGAACTAAACCGATGCAGCACAAAGACAGGTTACCGAGAGCGTAAAGATCATGACAAATCCGATCAACAAAGTAAGAGATAACTCATCGGCTAAAACCCCGACGAATGACGTTTTAGTGTATCGAACCAGATCTTTCCGTATATGACCTCACCAACGCCACAGATCGAACCTAACCGAGACAGCGTGTTGTTGTCGATTGACATACGATCTAATCTAACTCGACAAACTAGAATGTCATGATTGACAAATACAAAGATTGAAACTATAAAGCACAATGAACAAATAATAATCCATATATTTAACCGATAACTAGCAAACCTATTCTATCTTATCACAGTATCGGACTTAACCGAGAAAGCTATGAACATATAAATCAGTTCACCAACAGGCTATCCCCGTCGATGCTAGAGATCGGACTCAACCGATGCAGCCAAAGCTCCGATGGGGAATCGCCCTAATACTACGTACCTAATAGTTAGCGATGCGCCGAAGGATTTGTTTGACAAGATTGATTGTGTTTTCTGATAACCCCGAGCTTACATATTTATAACCGACGTCATCTAGAGATAACGCGGAATCCTAACTGATTTATTTAATTAATCAAAATACTACTAAACGAAGTATCCGTCCACGACACGTGCAGCTAGCCTTCACCTGTTAAAGCCTATCGGCGGCCCATCGGCTCTTTTTGCCTAGATCACTCAGCCGATGGCGCACCGGTCCAACTTCTGGTGTCAACACCTTCGTTTCCTTCCTCCGTACAG
>KE371751.1:1026997-1040164 GCA_000418225.1 Zizania latifolia | reverse complement strand
CGGCCGAGATTTGGGGGGGGAGGTGGTGGTGCTTGTGGTGGTGGACGACGAAGAAGCGGCTACTCTATCTACGCGAGAGGGGGAGAGAAGACAGAGGCCAGAAATTTTTCCGCTTTCGCATTTCGTTTTGCTCGTCTTGTACTCTTGTTCCTGGGTGCGGTTTGAAACCGATGGGCCCCATGTGGGGTGGGGTTGAGGAAGTAATTGGATAATTGCTGGGTGTACCCGACGAAAAACGGAAGGGTGTTTATAGAACTTTGACCTGCCTGCATTAATACTTAAAAACTTATGATGGAGTAAATAAAAAGTAGTTTAATTTTAAATTTTTAGGGGAAATGGGCCTGACGAAATCAAATTTTTCAAAATAAAATAAGCCTGTTTCAAGAGGTTACAATATTTTGGGACTAAAATTTCAATATATATATATACTAGAGCAAGTAATGGTTTCTAAAAATAGTAAGATTCGGAAAAAGTTCAAGCGAATTTTACATAAAGTTTTAGAGGTGGTTTTTATGTTTGAAATTTATAATTTAAAAGCTTCAGGGATATTCTAACAAGTATATATATTCAAGACACATGAATTCCATAGAAAGTTTAATAACATAAGAGTTTCAATTCATCCATTTTGTTGCTTACCACGCACATTGGTTGCTTTAAGTATGAGTGCTAAAATCACAAGTTTTACTACTACTAAATTGTTGGTTACCGTTCAGTTACCATATTATAGATCTAGTAACAGATAATATCGATATGATTTGATAGTTACCTAATCGATTACCGTACCAGAAATCGTCAACTAACAAAGAAACCCAGAAATCACAGAGATCAATTGATCGGTTTAGGAACCTGGCAATCACAAGCATGTTGCTTTTCTAGACATGTCTAGCTGGCTTACCAGTATTTGCTACCCGTTATCGTTAGCCACTATTAGGGCTCGATGCTCTATCACTTGCATAATCATAAAAACTCTGGCAAAGCATGGCAAGCCACATATTTTGTGGCCAACAAATTTGGAAGATCTAATGATTTGATATTCAAAATAAGTTACTTCGATTTTTTTAATATCATGACCCATGATTATAGACTTAGATTATACCATGTATCATTTATGGAATTGTGCCCAAAAAAATTCTGGGGGAACCGGAAGTTCCGGCTTTAGCCGGAAGTTTTGGGTTCTGGAGCATCCGGAAGTTCTGGTAGGACCAGAAGTTCTGGGTCAGTCCCAGTGTTCGATTTTCTGGACGAACCGGAAGTTCCGGCTGGAGCCGGAAGTTCCAGGTTCTAGACGAACCGGAAGTTCCGGTTGGACCGAAAGTTCCGGGATGAGAATTAATTCGATACATAAGGTCTATTTCGGAAGTTCCGGATGGAATCCGGAAGTTCCGGTGGCCGGAAGTTCTGGCTATAGCCGGAAGTTCCGGACCGCGCGAACAGATTAGATCTGTTGGGCTTTAATGCAAATTAAAGGCCCACGTTAATGCACTATATAAAGAGGGGTGGGGCTAGCACGTGGAGGCTGATGTTCATCGTTACTTCACTCTAACCCTAGCCGCCACCTCTCCTCTCTCCACGATCACAAGTGTTGTGATTAATCTTCTAGATCTCGCGAGCGGTGCTAGCACGCCGGCGCGAGGTGATCCCCTCCCTGTACGTGTGGATACCGTAGAGGCACCGTTGTTGTATCGGTGCTCATCTTCTTCCTGCGGAGTTTGCTGGATCATCGGATCGCGTCGTCTTCATCGTCGGATCGCCGACGAACGAACGAAGCCGGGAGAAGAGTTGCTCGAGACCGCACTACTCCAACTCTACTTCCGCTGCCCGAGCGCGTCTCATGGTTCAAGGTAACGATCCATGATCCCATTACACGCATGGTTCCTGGGCTAACGGGATAAAATTTTGAAATTATGCGCTAGCGTAGCCTTCCCATAACCCAACAGTGGTATCAAAGCCTACGTGCGTAGTGTTCGATCTGGATCGATCACATATGGTGATATGTGATGGAAATAGATTGGATCTATTGTTTTTGTCGTCGGATTTCCGGAAGTTCCGGTTAGACCGGAAGTTCCGGGCCGAAATAATTTTTGATACAGAATGTTATTTTCGGAAGTTCTGGTATGACTCGGAAGTTCCGGGTCCAAAAGTTCCGGTTGGACCGGAAATTCCGGACAGAAATAAATTCCGTACAGAAGGTTATTTTCGGAAGTTCCGGGTGTAACCGGAAGTTCCGGGCCAAAAATAAATTCGAGTCAGAAGGTTGATTTCAGAAGTTCCGGCCCTGAGTCGGAAGTTCCGGTCCCTTCGACCGGAAGTTCCGGCTGAGCCAGAAGTTCCGGGTCTATTTTTAGTTGCGCATAGTCTCCGCCTAACTTGTTTTTGTAGAGAATGTTGTGACTTGTATGGCCTTGCAAAGTATATGATACGAGCTTGTAATAACATGGCCTGCGTGTCATGGTTGATTGCAGCCCAAGGCTGTTCAAATGTTATGCGACCTGCGCGTCGACATGTGATGCTTCAGCTCATGTAATTAGTATAGCGCTATTAGTTGTAATAGGCTGATATAGGTTCATGGAGGCCTGAAGCGGTATGACTCGACGGACAGGAACCATGGAGATGGAGATCACCATGTGAAGGGGCCGTACTCAGTCATAGTCAATATGATTGCCTGCGATGTTTACTTAAGTTCATGTCATACTATTCTTTTATGTTGCGTGTGCGGTAGGCATCGTTACCCTGATAGAATAGTTTCCCTTAGAAAATTAAGTATTTATGCTCTTTCCAATAGCTGCACCTACTAAGGTTGTGATCACTGTATGGTGGGTCAACCAAAGTAGGGTGCCATCTTTTATCTCAATCAGTTATGGTGGTGTTGGACACCACATGTATAGTATTGGTTGACTTAACAAAGCTATCAAAACAGTTTTGGGCTTTTGGGCATAGAGTTGAGTGTCGGACATTGGATGTCGCATCAACGAACAAAAGTCATATATAATGTGATTAGCAAAGTGTTGCTTACCTATGTCACTAATCTTCTAGCAGTAATGCCAAAGCTCACTAGGAGTTAGTCGACTATGGATCTTGTCCCACAATATGTCGTTAGAGGGAAAGCGATCTTTTTCATATTGTGGTATATCTTTTATTTGATAAAAGATCAACATAGCATAGTGCTGAACCTTGTATTTTATTGTAGATCATGGCACCTACTGCGAAGAACACTTCAGTTTTTAACCTGTGACCCATTCTTGAAAGAGAAAAATTGTCTGGAACAAATTTTATATACTGGTACAGGAATCTGAGAATTGTTCTCAAACAAGAAAATAAAGATTACATTCTGGAGAAACCCCACCCTGATGAACCGAAGGATGATACGCCACTGGCTGAGAGGCGGGCTTATGAGAAGCACGCCAGTGATTCAGTGGATGTCAGCTGTCTCATGCTTGCTTGCATGTCCTCTGAGCTTCAGAAGCAATATGAGGACAGAGATGCCTACGATATGATCGTTGGACTGAAGGGCATGTTTGAGAACTAGGCGAGGACCGAGAGATATAATGTCTCTAAGTCTTTGTTTGGGTGCAGATTGGCAGAGGGCAGTCTTGTGAGTCCTCATGTGATCAAGATGATTGGTTACGTGGAGAACTTGTAAAAACTTGGCTCTAAGCTTGATGATGACTTGGCTACAGATGTGATACTTCAGTCGCTCCCTGCGAGCTTCGAGCCGTTTATTATGAATTTTCATATAAATGGCATGAAGAGAACATTGGCTCAGTTACATGGCATGCTTAAGACGACCGAGGATAGCCTCAGAAAAAATTCTAGTCATGTGATGATGGTTCAGAAGGAGAATAAAAAGAGGAAGCGAAAGGGTAAGGCTAAAGCTCCAGATACGATCTCGAGCTCCAAGTCTAACTCGGCTGGAAAGTCTAAGCCGGGTGCCGCTGCTTCTGACACTTGCCACCACTGCCATAAGCCTGGCCATTGGCGGAGGAATTGTAAGTTGTACTTAGAGGAACAAAAGAAAAAGAAAGTAAGTGTGACTTCCGCTTCAGTTATAAATGTTATTGAAATTACCTTGCTACTCGTCCAAGTGATTCGTGGGTATTTGATACCGGATCAATGATTCACACTTGCAAATCGTTACAGGGGCTGAATAGGATAAGGAAGTGTGCAAGAGGCAAATTGGATGTTCGCGTCGACAATGGTGCAAAAGTTGTTGCGTTGGCCGTCGGCGTCTATTCTTTGTCGCTACCCGCAGGATTAGTTTTGGAGTTAAATAATTGTTATTTTATTCCCGCCTTGAGCAAAAACATTATCTCTTCGTCATGTTTAGAGGAAGACGGTTTTGAATTCGTAATAAAGAACAAGTGTTCTTCGTTATTTTCGAATGGTATGCTCTATGGTGTTTGTCCATTGGTGAATGGCTTGTATATTCTAAATCTTGAAGATACACATGTTTATAACATTAATATCAAGAAATCTCAACTAAATGATTTGAATTCTACCTAAGTCTGGCATTGTCGTTTGGGTCATATAAATGAGAAGCGCATCCAAAAGCTTCATAGGGATGGACTTTTGGAGTCTTTTGATTTTGAATCATTTGACACATATGAGTCTTGTTTACTTGGCAAAATAACTAAGACCCCTTTTACTGGTCAAAGTGAGAGGACAAATGAGCTATTGGGCATTGTACATACTGATGTGTATGGACCAATAAGTTCTACAGCTAGAGGCGTCTTTCAGTACTTCATAACTTTTACCGATGACTTTAGTAGATTTGGTTACATCTACTTAATGAGGCATAAGTCGGAATCCTTTGAAAAGTTCAAGGAGTTCCAGAATAAAGTATAAAATCATACTGGCAAGACAATCAAATTTCTACGATCGGATCATGAAGGTGAATATTTGAGCCATGAGTTTAATGATCATCTGAAGCAGTGTGGAATTGTTCCACAGCTGACTCCGCCTAGCACGCCTTAGTGGAATGGGGTGTCCGAGCGGAGGAACCAAACCTTGTTGGACATGGTCCGGTCGATGATGAGTCAAGTTGATCTTCCATTGTCTTTTTGGGGACTTGCTTTAGAAACTGCTGCTTTCACGTTAGATAGAGTCCCATCTAAATCTGTAGAGAGGACTACATATGAGATATGGACTGGAAAGCGTCCCGGGTTGTCTTTTCTAAAGATTTGGGGTTGTGAGGCTTATGTAAAGCGTTTGATGTCTAATAAGCTCACACCCAAATCTGATAAATGCTTCTTTGTGGGATATCCTAGGGAAACCAAAGGATATTACTTTTATAACCGGAAAGAAGGCAAAGTGTTTGTCGCTCGGAATGGTGTTTTTCTAGAGAAAGAGTTTCTCTCGAAAGGGGTTAGTGGGAGCACGGTGCATCTCGAAGAAGTTCGAGAGCCACCAGAAACTGTTTCATCTCCTACTGAACCGCAACTTGATATGTAAAGTGTTGCAGAACCTGTTGTTGAGACACCAGCCCCACGACGGTCGGAAAGGTTGAGTCGTGCGCCCGAGCGGTTTGCGTTTCTGACCACTGGGCAGCGCGACATATTATTATTAGACAATGATGAACCTAAGGCCTATACGGAAGCGGTGATGGGACCAGACTCTGAGAAATGGCTTGGAGCCATAAGATCCGAGTTAGAATCCATGCGAGAGAACCAAGTTTGGAACTTGGTCGATCCACCCGATAGTGTAAAAACCATTGAGTGTAAATGGATTTTTAAGAAAAAGATAGACGTTGATGGAAATGTTCACATCTATAAGGCATAATTGGTGATGAAAGGTTTCAGGTAGATTCAAGGTGTTGATTATGATGAAACGTTTTCGTTCGTGGCTATGCTAAAGTCTATCCGGATCATCCTAGCGATTGCCGCATTTCATGACTATGAGATATGGCAAATGGATGTCAAGACGGCTTTCCTTAATGGAAACCTAAGTGAGGATGTATATATGACACAGCCTGAAGGTCTTGATGATCCAGGAAATGCTGAAAAAGTTTGCAAGCTGCAACGGTCTATTTATGGGCTGAAGCAGGCTTCTCGGAGTTAGAATCTTCGTTTTGATGAGGTAGTCAAAAGGTTTGGCTTCATCAAGAACGAAGAAGAGCCTTGTGTTTATAAAAAGGCTAGTGGGAGCTCACTTGTGTTTCTGGTCTTATATGTAGATGCCATATTGTTGATCGAAAATGATATTCCTATGTTAGATGCTGTTAAGTCTTCGTTGAGAAAAAGTTTCTCAATAAAAGATCTTGGAGAGGCAGCATACATCTTGGGCATAAAGTTCTATAGAGATAGATCGAGAATGTTAATTGGATTAAGCCAAAGTATGTACATTGACAAGGTATTAAAACGGTTCAATATGCAGAATTCCAAGAAAGGTTTTCTGCCGATGTCACATGGTATTTCTCTCAGCAAGAATCAGTGTCCTTCGACACCTGATGAGCTGGAGAAAATGAGTGTGATCCCGTATGCCTCCGCAATCGGATCCATCATGTATGTCATGCTGTGTACACGCCTAGATGTTTCTTATGCTCTAAGTGTTACGAGCAGATACCAGTCAAACCCGGGTGAGAGTCACTGGGCGGTTGTAAAGAGTATCCTTAAGTACTTGAAAAGAACTGAGGATATGTTCCTGGTGTATGGAGGTGAGGAGGAGCTCGTTGTAAGTGGTTACACCGATGCTAGCTTCCAAACCGACAAAGACGATTCACGGTCGCAGTCGGGATTTGTGTTTTGCCTCAATGGAGGCGCAGTGAGTTAGAAAAATTCCAAGCAAGAAACGGTTGTGGATTCTACCACAGAGGCCGAGTATATCGCAGCTTCAGAAGCTGCGAAGGAGACAGTTTGGATCAGAAAGTTTGTTTCTAAGTTGGGTGTCGTCCCTAGTGCGTCCAGTCCAGTGGCTCTCTATTGTGATAATAGTGGTGCTATTGCAGAAGCCAAGGAGCCTAGGTCGCACCAGAAGTCCAAGCACATACTGCGACGCTATCACCTGATCCGTGAGATAATAGACAGAGGTGATGTGAAGATATGCAAGGTGCACACGGATTTGAACATAGTCTATTCGTTGACGAAGCCTCTCTCACAGTCTAAGCATGAGGCGCACTTGAGCTCAATGGGTATTAGATACTTGCATGAGTGAGTCCAGTGTATGTGAGAGAAAGTGTCTTGTCTATGCTGATGTACATTTGGATAACTTGTTATCTTGTTTCTTGAATAAATGTCATTTACATTGATCAGCAAGTTGATGACTTGTTTGTGAGACTTTTTATGTTATGATGTTGTTCTAAACAATCCCTAATCTCATATCGTCATGTGGGATAGTGATGATTAATAGATTAGCACATCTGTCTGATTGATGATCATGTTTCACAGATCATAGACATGGAGATGTCAAATCAGTGATGTGGACTCATGATAGTGAACATGGAGTTAGATAGACCCACCTTGAGATACTGCTGGGATTGTTATTGTAATGTGCCATCAGTTGTCATCTCAAATGGTGTACCTGCAGAATTCTTAGACCTGAGATCGTCATTGATTCCAGAATATGTAGTAGCACATTTAGGGGCTTCCAAACGCTATTCCGTAACAGGGTAGTTATAAAAGTTGCTTTCGGGTGTGTCACGAAACATGTCGTGGGATGTGAGCGGTCAAGATGGAATTTACCCCTCCTAATAACGGGAGAGACGTCTCTGGGCCCCTCGAGGTAGTTGGATTGGAAAAGTGCATGGCCATGCCACTATGACTAAAGAGTTAATCATGATTGAATCTACTACTTGATCGAGTGAAATGTCGAGCTATCTAACAAGGGTGACACGTATCTCGCCTTGAGCTTGACTGATGTCGTGTCGTAAAGTGATTGGTGTGTGTGTATATCAAGGTTCAGAGAGTATGATTTTGACTTTGTATGCTTTCGGGGGTCAATATGTGTTGCTAGGTGCCGCTATTGATCAGCTATCTAGAAAGGAGTTTTCGGGTAGTGGCCGTTTGCGTATGAATCTATCGGGTCGCATGCTTAAGGAGATAGAATTCGAATCTTGTAAAGAATTGGTTCTTGTGTAAGTGGGAGATTGATGGAATTGTGCCCAAAAAAATTCTAGGGGAACCGGAAGTTCCGGCTTTAGCCGGAAGTTCCGGGTTCTAGAGCATCCGAAAGTTCTGGTAGGACCAGAAGTTCCGGGTCAGTCCCAGTGTTCGATTTTCTGGATGAACCGGAAGTTTCGGCTAGAGCCGGAACTTCCGGGTTCTGGACGAACCGGAAGTTCCGGGTTGAGAATTAATTCGATACAGAAGGTCTATTTCGGAAGTTCCGGATGGGATCCGGAAGTTCTTGTTGGACCGGAAGTTCCGTGTTGAGAATTAATTCGATACAGAAGGTCTATTTCGGAAGTTTCGGATGGGATCCGAAAGTTCCGGCTATAGCCGAAAGTTCCGGACCGCGCGAACAGATTAGATCTGTTGGGCTTTAATGCAGATTAAAGACCCACGTTGATGCACTATATAAAGAGGGGTGGGGCTAGCACGTGAAGGCTGCTGTTTATTGTTACTTCACCCTAACCCTAGCCGCCACCTCTCCTCTCTCCACGATCACAAGTGTTGTGATTGATCTTTTAAATCTCGCGAGCGGTGCTAGCACGCCGGCACGAGGTGATCCCGTCCCTGTACGTGTAGATACCGTAGAGGCACCGTTGTTGCATCGGTACTCATCTTCTTCCTGCGGAGTTTGTCGGATCGTCGGATCGCGTCGTCTTCATCGTCGGATCGCCGACGAACGAACGAAGTCGGGAGAAGAGTTGCTCGAGACCGCGCTACTCCAACTCTACTTCTGTTGCCCGAGCGCGTCTCGTGGTTCAAGGTAACGATTCATGATCCCACTACACGTATGGTTCCTAGGCTAACAGGATAAATTTTTGAAATTATGCGCTAGCGTAGCCTCCTCATAACCCAACATCATTCCCACAAATATCGATGTAATCAAAAAATTATTTGTTTTGAGTGTTAAATCATTAAAAAATTCGACAATTTTTGACAACTCTTGGCAAAACGTGGGTTTATGACAAATGGGCCAGCTCGCTTAAAAAACGTGGTGCGTCACAGATGTGGCATGAACCAAACACTAATCTCGGTTTGTCAAAATTACTGGCTACTGTACAAGCGTGACTAAGTTCTGGTGTCTAACAAACAGACCCTTCATGTGTTGCTAAGACCAAGCAATACTGCAATAGTAAACCGAATGATAAATAAGATACTGAAATTACTTAGTCCATCGGCAACAAGATCGAGACAAAATATTTTTTGGAAGGGCATGTGTTTAGTGGTTTGCAATAGGTTTTTTTCTACCAATGCAATTTTTAGAAAATATAAACCGAACTAAAATAGTAAAAACTAATATAAAAACAGAAATAGTTCGGTTTGGTTTTCAGAATATGTTATGACAACTCATTTAAATCAGCATTTGATTAACAAGATAGAATTAAAATTACATCGCAATTCAATATATGAATTTATCAAACCATAAACATTACAAAAACTAATCCTCTTTAGTTTTTAAATAAATTAAAATTACATCACAATTTAATATATCAATTTATTAAGACATAAGCATTACAAATTCTAAACTTCTTTGGTTTTTGGTTGTTCGGTTTAGTTCGGTTTTTAGTTTATTTTTGTTCACCTATTAGCTTCATAACTAATTTGTCATTAACAAACTTGTATTTACTACTAAGATGTGATTTTTACTTTTATTATTCAGTAGAGTTAATCACAACATTTTTTGGTACAAAATATTCGTGTGTAGAGAGAGTAAGAGATAAAGGCTCAATGTCTACAGACAAATGGCGAGACAACGTGTTATTGAAGCAGGTGCACCTAACAAATTGACACCCGTGGCACAGTTGGGCCCATCTTCAATGCAGTTTATGGAGAGCGTGTAATCATAAATAATTTGTCCTTTTCGTTTTGGGCCCTCCAGCCGTTTCTCGGGCACGCTCTTTTGCTCACGTCGGTTTAAATTTTGTGCGCTCCCTGGACGCGTATTATTCCCAGTTTGTTTCAATTTCAAATTATTATAATCTAGTTTATAGATTAGTTTATAGATTAGATTATTATATTTTTATGGTAGAATACTATAATAGTCTTAAAACAAATTGTTTGAATAAGATGATGCTTAGATTTGGATATAGGATAACAGTATGTAATTTCCATTAAAATGCAATATTCTAATTTACAAACTATAATAAATTGGTCTAATAAGTTTTATATTTGTTTGTATTTTAATCAATAATTTAGATTATTATAAAATATAAGCTAAAATAAACAGTCACAGTAGGCAACAGAGTTAACGAACCACGCTTACCGGTCCAATTCATGCTAACCCTAGTGACTGGTTACTATTAAGGGTTTAGGGCTACTATTAAACCGAATATAAAATGAATGTGTTACTACTATCTGGCTGTCGACCAGCCGAATATGTTTTTGCAAACCCTATAAACAATTTGCGAAGAGAGCCCGCCAAAGATAAGTGCGCTCGGTTGTGAATTATTCTCATCAGATTTTCTCAAAACACGTCGCACGCAAAGATAGATGTTAAGAATTTTGCCAAATTACAGATTTTTTTATCATACTAAATTATTACTAAGAGTACATTGAGTTGAAATGAATTGCGAAAGGAATTCAACATAAACGAGATCCTTCAGCAAGGTAGCATTTGGTTTGAGACGAACAAAAAATGAGGTGTCATATCAACTAAATTTAAATAGCATCATTTAGAAATTTTTAGATCAATCTAATATATTAAAAGAATATTCTCTAGTTGCCCATTAGATCCCCTCTTGTCTTCTAAAAAAACATACCCCAGTACCCACTACCTAAATTGTGAAGCAGCGTAGCACCACTGTTGTCTGTGGGGGCTATTCTTCCTTTTTTTTTCATTAAACTGGAGTGACGATTGCTTCGGAATTCTTCACAAGCAAAATCAGAATTGCAAGGACAATGCATTAATTTGGCATTGACTTGTGTTTAGCCTGACAGGCAACGGAGACATTCATTGCCAGCTGCTACTGGGTTCTATTGCCTGCAGGTCCTGAACATTATCTACATTTCTATATGGAGAATTCCCATTTCAAAATCTCTAATCAAGAAGGACGAATAAATCTCTTCGACATGACCTTTCTAACCTGTTTTTCAACCTTGCAATCTTGTCATTACATAATATATACCTGTGTCATGTGTCAAACTTTGGGTTTAGTTTTTTACAATTAATCCCCGCAAAACAAATAATTCTACCATTAACAATCAAATGGCAATGGTGAATTGGTGACTCTACACACTCCCTTATGGAAATAATCTGCACATTCCCTTATTGAAATAATCATATTCTCGCTGTGGATTCCAAAATGTCAGCAACATAAATGAATAAATGATTCCACAGATCTGTCCATTATTGAGCAGTCAGTAAACCCTCATCTAGACAACACATCAGCATACAAGAAAAACAAAAACATTTCTGTAAAATGGTCACTCCATCTCCAGTTTCATTTGTCAATGATCAGTCATGCAAATTATTTTTGGCATGACCATGAAACATCAGAGTAATTGAATCATCCTGGCACCCTTCAAAGATTCCCCAACCTCAGAATGGTTGCAGACTCTATCAGAAATTGTCTCAGGTTGGCTGCTACTCGCTAGCCTTGGTGAAGATAGATTTCAAACAGTCTGTTGCAGATCAATCGTCCCTTCAGTAATTTCCTGCACTGCATCTCGTTTGTCATCAGCTCTTGCCTGTCAATCTTAGGTGGCTTCAGTGTGTCATCTCTCCTTTGTTGAAAGATCTTAATACCTCGTTTGTGTCATCCCTTCAGGCGACAAAATCACTCAAAATAATCCATGCCAAGTTCACTTGCTCACCCCTCAGCGATCAGGACATCCAGCAACTCAATCGATCTCCTAAGCTTTCTCTCCCGGAACACAGACTCAATCAACCTTGCCCAACAACTAGCCTCTGGCATGAACCCAGCATCCGCCAGTCCATACAACGCGACTGTTGCATCTGCTACCCTCCCAACATCACAGAGACCAATCAACAGGTTGTTTGAGGTTGCATAGTGAGGTAAAAATCCTTGTCCAAGCATTATTCCCAGAAAGCCAGACGCCTTATCCATCTCCCCACATGAGCACAAGCAATTCAGCACAATCCTGTAGCTTGCAACATTCATCTGTACTCCTTCTAGTGGTAACCTCTCGAGCAAATCTATTGCTTCCATCGTCCGCCCATCTTTGCACAGCCCCTCAAGCACCAGATTGTATGTGACAACATCACCCTTACACCCTTTCGCCCTCATCTCCTGCACAAGAGTGATTCCCTCATCCACACTCCCATGCCGACAAAGGCCTCCAATTAGCACAGTGTAGCTGATGGCATCTGGTTGAACACCAGCGCTCATCATCTCCTCAAACACCCCCTTTGCCTCCTCCACTTCCCCTTTCTTACAGTGCCCGTTAATCAGAGTGGTATAGTTGAAGGCGTTTGGCTCACAGTCATTCTTCCTCATAAATTGGAAGATCGCTCGTGCCTTCTCCACCTGCCCCAGCCTGCAGAATCCACCGATGACCACATTGTATGTCAGTTGGTCTGGCACAAGGCGGTACTTCTCGATCATCTCCTCAAATAGTTCAAACGCTTCCTTCATCTTACCCTCACGACAGAGCCCACTGATCAAGGTTGAGAAGGTGACCAAGCCTGGTCTAACATCAGCGGACCTGAACTCACGCATTTCATCGAACACTTTGAAGGCTGTCTCCAAGTCGCCTTTTTTGACATAATGCTTGATGAGGATGTTGTAAACGCATGAATTGGGCTTGGGAAGATACTTGTTCCGGGGATCGCGCAGGTCGGCAAGGAGCTCGGTGAGGACGTCAGGGCAGCGGGAAGAGACGAGTTGGTTGAGGCAGACGGCGAGGGCCTTGTGCGTGACGCGACGCCGGCGGAGGAGCGCGGGGAGGATGCGGAGGAGAGCGAGGGAGTGGTCGGCTGGGAGGAGGCGAAAGAGCGGCAGGAAGTGCGGCTCCAGGAACCGGCAGGGCGCGGAAGCGGCGCGGTTGAGGACGGCGGCGGTGGCGGAGGGGAGACGGGCGCGCGCGAGGCGGATGAGGAGCGCGGAGA
>KE371751.1:940306-980464 GCA_000418225.1 Zizania latifolia | reverse complement strand
TATAATCACAGTCTCCGCCAAGTGGCATGAAATATAAATAAAAATATAATCATAGCACCTACATTAAAAAATATTATATTTGTGTGACACCAAACAATATCAATATATATAAAATAAAAACATATAATACATGTCTCACGGTATGAGATATCATATCTATCATTATGACTCCAGGCACGTGTGTTATAAATAAATATATAGATATATATACACACATATATATGAAATAAAAATAATAAATGTAATGTAATGTCTCTCTACCGATAAGAAATATGATATTTATATATCGGTATGGCACTGCACGTGTGTCATTAAAAAAATGCAAGAATAAAAATGTAATATTTATGGGTATGACATCATGCATGCAGGTGATAAAAATGTATATATGCAATGATAATAAAAAATAGATATCCATCAGTCGACGTGAAATATTGTATTTTAAATATTCATCAATAGAGAGACCGATATAATACATTAAAGAAAATATATATTGTGGCATGCTAATTATAGAGTTAGCTACAACACATATCTCTAAAATAAAGAGAGAAATATATATATCTATATATTGATAAATAATTTGCACAACTCACAAATCAGATTAATCACATATTTTTATGGCCTGCATGTCAGCCATACGTTTGTGAAATAAATGTAATTAAACAATAATAAATTGAAAGATAGTGACCAAGTATCATAGGAGCTAGCACCAAAGCAGATTATATCCGTGTCAAGGATTGAACTAAATTAATCATAGCTAATTAATGTATAAACTCAACAAACTTCATTAGATTTTTTTGGGATTCTAGTCTCTGTCCTCCACGGTAGCAGTTTTTGCATGCATAGTGGTGGCACCTTCTTCGTTCAAAGTCAGCACATGCAGGAAGTGGAAGAAATGTTTCACTGCACGTGTACCCCTTTTGCAGGCCAACTTGCTAATTAAAAAAAGAGAGAATGGAAATTGTTGCATGCGCAGGAACCCACTCCATTCCCACGTACAGCAACCTTCCATCTCTCCAGCAGCCCACGTCCAGCAAAACCTCTTCCCCACGCGCTCTCCAGCAGCCCACGTCCAGCAAAACCACCTCCCCACGCGCGTACAGGAGGTTCTAGTACTGCAGTTAACGCCAGCAGCGAGTGACTAACCTCCTAAGCATCCTCTATAAATAGGAGATGACACAGCAAAAGAGTACATTTTGAAGGGAGAAAACAGGGAAGAGGCTGTGCTAAGTACTCCTCCTACTGCTCTTCTTACAATTTCCTGCAAATCAACACAGCAAAGTCAAGTAATTAGAGGAAGAAGGTGCTGCCAAGGTGAGGAATGATGCTCTTTATTTGTTTCTCTTCTTCCTTCTCAATTGAATGCATCTTTTGATCTAAACCCGGCTAAAGAGTACAGGTTTAGAAAATCTTTCTTCATGTTAAATTATCTTCTTTGTCTCTTAGACTCGGCTAAATGAGTACGAGTCTAAGAACATTTTTTCTATAATTCTTAGACTCAACTAAATAAGTACGAGTCTAAGAATATTTTTCTATAATTCTTAGACTTGGTTAAATGAGTACGAGTCTAAGAATATTTTTTCTATAATTCTTAGGCTCGGCTAAATGAGTACGAGTCTAAGAATATTTTTCCATAATTCTTGGTTTCGGCTAAATGAGTACGAATCCAAAGAATTTCTTGCTACAAATGATACATTTTATAGCCATAGATTCGACTAAAGAGTACAAGATTATATTCATTTTCATGTTTTCATGCTATTATTCCTTCTGTTTTGGTCCCGTTAGTGGATACAAACATAGACAAGAGTTCTACTCATGTTCTTTTGTTTAGTCCTCTACAAGGGATATAAATCATTGGTATGCACACACATTAGGCACATGATTAATATCATGAAAGTATCGATCATAAATCAAACTAATGCTCGTGTTGGTTATCTTCATGGCACCATGCCATGCAAGTATTAATACACGTGCAGCGATGAATAAAATTAAATTGAGAGTGTATATGCTCGTCACATATATATAAGTCATGTATTATCATATAGAAAAGGGCCGGTTTTGCTCTTCATATAGCTTTCATATATAAACTTAAAGTCACAAATACCTACTAAAATGATGCATAATCATGCTCTATACTTAGGTCTGGTCAAAATGAAATATTGTATAACCTCATACATAATAAATACTTGTACTTGTCACATACACATATAGATAGTGCAAGTTGCATACATATGCATATGCAACTCATGCAACAGTGACATAAGTAAGCCTCAATACTAAAGATATGATCATATAAGATCAGACTAAGTTATAATTCGTATACCGAAGTAAACAAATACTCATTGGGTTACGCCTCATGGCATCACACCATGTAGATAGTAATACTGATAGAGTGCCAAAGAAAATAAACTATGGCATACATACATATATGGCATGATCATGATATTCACGCTAACAAAGATAACGAGCACTTGCGCTCTACATGTGCTTAAACAAAAACTCATGTGGAGAAAAATCAAAGCAATTCTTCAACCGCGCTGGAGCTAGGATAGAATATTATTTTTAATTCTTTTTAGCTTCACAGCAGTATGCGTTGTAATTTCCCTTTTTAGTTGGAACTCTTAATCAGGGGTTTTCTCTATGGAGATGTAATTAATAGGATTATTATGTAAATGTATTAATTCTGGTATGTTAAACCATACACTCCGGACGTCAATATGGTGCCTTTTCCAAGTAATTATCGGCAGCCATAGTTTAGCAAATTTAACGGAACCGGGTCGCCACATGAGCATATAGCTCATTTTCCTGCAGCTTGCCAAGACATCGCTCACAATGGAGCTCTTCTCCTACGATAGTTTGTACAAACACTGTCAGGGCCTGCCTTCACTTGGTACAGCAAGTTGCCACCAAGCTCTATGAAAACTTGGGAGCAAATGCAGGATGCTTTTCTTGAGCGCTTTTATAGCACACAGAGAACTGTTGGCATCACTGAATTAACACAAACGGAGCAGGGGCAAATAAAAAGCTGCCAACTTCATAAACAGATGGAGGAACCTTAGCCTTCATTGCCCTCAGCCCATTACAGAACATGAGGCCGTACGGATGTGTATGAACAACCTACGACCTGATATGGCTGTTTATCTACAAGGTGTATGCCCAATAACCTTAGAAGAATTGACGTCCAAGGCAACTGATATTGAAAACTACGCACAATACATGGCCCGTCATTCAATGACAGTCACAAAGCTGATCGATAAGAATATTCCAAGAGATAAAGTTTCTTTCAAGCCAAAGCAAGTTCAGGCTATAGAAGCAACAACAGTGATCCCATCATTGCAAATAGATGGGGTAGATGCAAGGAGCAAAGGACCAAAGGGACCTCAAGCTGCTAGGAGGCCAACTTGAAAGTGTATCTTGATGCATCTAGGCCTCTAATTTGTTTTAGTGTATTAATGATAATGGTAATCAAATGCTACTAACATTATTGCTAAGATGAATGCAGGTATTAAGATCTAAAGTGGCATTGCAGCTCGAATTCTTGAAGAAATCGTTCCTTTAGTTTTTACTTAGACTCAAAATGTGTAAATTGCATATATTTTAAACTTTCTTGAGTCTAGGTATGCCATACTATCAAGAGGGATGTGTTGATAGTTGATCCAAAGCTAAGTGCTCAAATCAAAATATTTCTTAAAAAGTTTTGGAATTTTTCTAAGTAGATTTTGGCTTTTCAGCAAAGTCGGACTGTCCGGATTCTAGCTGGACAATCCGAAAATACCTTTCTGTTGGATTTTATTTGGACTACGGACTGTCTAGGTTCAAGCCAGATAATCCAAAAATAGGCTTCTGTTTGATTTGATTTTCAAGTTGGACTGTCCAGGTTCTGACCGGACGATCCAAAAGTATATTTCTGTTTGATTTATTTTTCAAGTCGGACTGTCCGGAGTTGGACTAAACTATCTGAAAACATGTTTCTGTTTTAATTTTATTTGAAGCCCAGAACATCCAGATTTTGATCGGATGGTGCAAAAATGCTCTCTGTTAGATTTTATTCCGTTGCCCGGAGCATCTAGACCTTGGTCGAATGATCCGAAAACACCTTTCTAGTTGGATTTATTTTTGGCCCGGAGTATCTAGATTCAAGCTAGACTGCCTGAAACACTGGTTCTGTTTCGGTTTTTATTTGGTCTAGATCATCCGGTTAAGCTCGGACTATCCGGATGAACAGTGCGCGATTTATTGCCCTAATGGCTAGATTTGGGACAGGGGTATAAATACCCTCTCTCTCCATAATCAGGACACGTGATTGCAAACCCTAGCAGCCCTGCCATATTTTCGCTCTCTCTTCCTAGTGTGTTGATTCTTGGTTGGATCTTGAGGGAAGAATTGAGAGTTCTCCACACAATCTTCTCGTGTTCTTGATTGATCCACTCTTTGAGAGTTGTGTTGGTGTGTGCTTATTGATCTTCGCTGTTTCTTGAGCACACGACATCAGATCATGTCAATATGTTTATTACTCCTAGAGATCGAGGTCTCCTAGACGGCTAGGCATCGATCCGCGAGCACCCAAGGATTATGGGTGACCGGACAAGTTTGTATAAGACCTCGCCTCAGCTTCAAAGAGGTAACATAATGGGAAACCAAGGCTTGCAGTGGTGAGCGCTTGGTGAGGATTAGGGTTGAAAGAGACCTGACCCCTTGGGGTTTCCTCAACGGAGATGTAGGATTATTGGATCCAAACTTCGGTGAAAAAACCATTGTGTCTATTGTTCTTGCTAGTCATATTTTAGTTGATCTATCTAGTTACTAGCAAGTATAAGTTACATTGAATTCATGCTTTAAAGTTTATTGGTTAGTTTGTTTTCACATTAGTTATCGTTTTAGATCTGTCATGCCCAGATCATCCGGTTATACCTGGATAATCCGGACGTCAGATAGTTTTTAGTTTCATCCGGCTCCCAGAGTATCCGACTAAGTTCGAATAGTCTAGGCTCTGGAGGTTTGAACTAACAAGTTTTGTTGAGAATTTTAGATTGCCTATTCACTCCCTTCTAGGCAACTTTCAATTGGTATCAGATCAAGGCTCTTCTCGAAGACTTAATCGCTTAAAGAGTAAAGATGTTGGAAGAGTCAAATTCCACCAGCACCAACAAGAATAGTGTTGGAGGGAAGAAAGACGTAGCATATCCTTTTGACTACTCTAAACTTAATTCTAGTAATAATTATCTCTTTGTACCAACTAGTCATGCACCTTACTTCGATGGTACACACTATGCGGCATGGAGATATAAAATAAAATTACATCTAATCTCAATGCATCTAAATATTTAGAAGATTGTATGCACAGGTATATATGTGGATGACTCGAATAGGAATGATCGTCAACTAACTGCCGATGAAGAACAAGCTATTCACCGCAATGCTCAAGCAGCGAGTGTTCTACTTTTCGCGTTGAGTCCTAAAGAGTTCAATAAAGTTAATGGGCTTGAAGAAGCTAAAGAGATATGGGATACTTTTCAAGTTGTTCATAAAGGTACATCTTCAGTCAGGGAATCAAAGTTAGAGTTTCTTGAAGGGAAGCTCAGAAGATTTATCATGGAAGATGATGAGACTCCTAAAGAAATGTATGATCATCTCATGGTCCTTGTCAATAATATTAAGGGTCTTAGAAGCGAAGAAATGACCGATCACTTTGTTGTGAAGAGACTGCTCTAGGCTATAGCGCCAAGAAATCCTACCTTTGTGACTCTAATCCATGAGCATAACGAATTCAAGAAGATGACTCTAAGTGATGTGCTAGGGAGAACAATAGCACATGAGTTGATGGAAGAAGAAACCAAGAAAGTCAAAGATCTTGCCAAGCTTCAAAATCACAAGGGCAAGGATGTGGCTCTTAAATCTAAAAAGAAAGAAGAGTCAAGTGATGAAGAGGAGCTCGTGCTATTTGTCAAGAAATTAAAAAAGTTAGTGAAGAAGAGTGGTTTTGACAAATACAAGAAGAGAAGTGATAAATCAAAGAAGAGAAAGTCAAAGAAAAGATGTTATGAGTGTGGCAAACTTGGTCACTTCATAGCCGATTATCCTAAGAAGAAAGAGCAAGAAAGCAAAGAGAAGAACAAATACAAAAAGAGAAAGAAAGACGGACATGCTCACATTGGAGAGGAGTGAAACTCTAACATCGATTCCGAGTCTGAGTCGGACTCTGACTCTAGCAAGAAGGGAGTCGCCACCATCGCTATCGCCAACATCGTGACTCTAAAGCCTTCACTATTTAGAGATTCGAGCGACGTTGATATCATCTCCCCCAAGTGCTTCATGGCTAAGAGCAAGAAGATAACTATGATGGCTAAAGTTTTAAATAAAAATGATCATAGTAATTCTAGCGATGATGAGTTCAAATTTGACGATAACATGTTTAAAAGTATGAATAAGCAAGTTTTATGGAAATTTAAAGAGCTTATGGAAACAATAGAGGCGCAAGAAGCAACTTTAGAAAAACAAGAGGACCTTCTCATTAATGAGAAGGAGAGGAATCTTGAACTAGAGATGCTTCTTGCTAAGAAAAAGAAAAAGATAGACGAATTAACTAAACAATCTAGTTTAGTAAATGAGTCTAAAGAGAAATTAGAGGAAAACTCAAAACTCTTAAAAGTGAGTTTATTATTCTTGAAGAGAATAATAAGAGCCTTGAAGAGAGAGTTGAGTCTCTAATGACTCACTCTATTTCTATTCCTTCTATTGCGTCCACAAGTAATGATTGTTCTGAATGTTATAATCTTGATATTATTGCTTATGAGACTAACATGAAGAAAATTGAAGTCTTGAGAAAAGAAAATGAAAGTCTTGACACCATGGTAAGCTATGGGTGCATGAAAGCCTACAAGTCAAAGGATGCTCTATTCAAGACTCTCAACACCCAAAGTAATATTGAGAAGAGAAGTCTTGGCTTTCATCCAAATAAAAGCAAGGTAAATGCAACAACAAAGTACAAGGGTAAGGAGATCATCAAGTCTGTAAAGGAAGAACAAAATTCTAAAAAGATCAACAACAAGTCCTTTGCTTCACAAGCTACCTTTTATGAATCATATCTTATTAGAAGAAACTACCATGGTAAAGTGGTTGCTTAATTTGTTGGTAATA
This sequence comes from Zizania latifolia, assembly GCA_000418225.1. Taxonomy (NCBI): domain Eukaryota; kingdom Viridiplantae; phylum Streptophyta; class Magnoliopsida; order Poales; family Poaceae; genus Zizania; species Zizania latifolia. The sequence goes on along the minus strand of KE371751.1, from coordinate 973,330 downwards.
AGAATGAAAAAACATTGAGATGTGTTTAAATTCCTAAGGTTCTTGTGACTAACATTGAATGACCCAAAAAGGTTTGGATACCTAAAACCAAGAACTAATCTATTTTATAGGAATACTCCTCCGACGGATCTAGTTGAGTGACGAACAGTGGATATACCAATCACATGACCGGAGAAAAGGAAATCATGAATCCATTATATTTGGTGACAATGGAAAAGGAAAGGTAATGAGTAGCTAAAATTTCTATCACAAATGGTAATACTATTTCTAATGTTTTACTAGTTGAGTCTTTAAGTTATAACTTGCTTTCAATATCCCAATTATGTGAAATCGGTTATAAGTGTCTTTTTACTAATGAGGGTGTGACCTTTTTGAAAAGTAGTGATAATTCCGTAGCCTTTACGGGTAAGTTGAAGGGAATGCTTTATTTAGTCAATTTTGATCTAGATAAAGTAGAACCTGAAACTTGCTTGGTGGCTAAGACTAGCATGGGTTAGTTATGGCATTGCCGACTAGCTCATGTTGGGATGAGGAATTTGTCAAAACTTCTTAAAGGGGAATACATCCTAGGACTAACCAATGTGGTGTTTGAGAAAGACAGGTTATGTAGTGTATATCAAGCAGGTAAACAAATTGGAGTACCACACACCGCCAAGAACATCATGACAACAAGAAGGCTACTGGAGCTTCTACATATGGATCTCTTTGGACCACTGACGTACCTAAGCATTGATGGTAACAAATATGGTTTAGTTATTGTCGATGATTTTTCTCACTTCACTTGGGTATTCTTTTTGCATGATAAGGGTGAGACACAAGACGTGTTCAAAAGCTTTGCAAGAAGAGCTCAAAATGAGTATGAAGTTAAGATGAAGTGAGAAGTGATAACGGGAGTGAATTCAAGAACACTCAAGTCAAAGAATTTCTTGATGAATAAGGCATTAAGCATGAGTTCTCCACTCCCTATGATCCACCTCAAAATAGAGTGGTGGAATGGAAAAATCGAACACTAATCGAGGCGGCGAGAACAATGCTTAATGAATATGACTTCAGATACATTTTGGGCAGAAGCGATCAACATTGCATATCATACAATCAACTGTCTATATCTACATAGAATTCTAAAAAAGACGGCTTATGAACTTCTAACCGGTAACAAGCCTAATTTTTCATATTTTAGAGTTTTTGAAAGTAAGTGCTTTATTTTGAGTAAGCGACCAAGAAACTCCAAGTTTGCCTCTAAGGTCGATGAATGTTTCTTTGTTGGTTACGAGTCAAATGCACATGCCTATCGTGTTTTTAATAAGACCTCTAGAATTGTTGAAGTCACTAGGGATATGACATTTGATGAGTCTAACGGCTCTCAAGTAGAGCAAGTTGATCTAAGTGATGTAGGTGAAGAAGAACATCCATGTGAAGCAATCAAGAATATGATAATTAGAGATATAACACCAAGAGAACAAGAGTCAATGGATCAACAACTACAAGTAGAAGAAAGAGAAACACAAGAAACACAAGAGTAAGAGGTGGTGGACAAGGAATAAGAAGTTCAAGAGGAAGTAGATCAACAACATATACAACATCAAAGAATCCATCAAGGCATCCAAAGAGACCATTCCGTGGACAACATTCTTGGTGATCTACAAAGGAGAGTAACCACTCATTCACGTTTAGCAAATTATTATTAATGTTACTCTTTTGTGTCTTTTTTGGTACTAGTTAAGGTGGAAGAAGCTCTTAAGAATACAGATTGGGAGATGGCCATGCAAAAAGAGCTCAACAACTTCAAAAAAAATAAAGTATGGACATTGGTGAAAAGACCAAAGCAAAATGTGATCGACACTAAATGTGTCTTCCGTAATAAGCAAGATGAGCATGGTGTACTCATGAGGAATAAAGCTAGGTTGGTGGCACGAGGCTTCACGCAAATCGAAGGTTTGGATTTTGGTGAGACGTATGTACCTGTTGCTAGGCTAGAATCAATTCGTATATTATTAGCCTTTGCTACTCACCATGATTTCAAGCTTCGTTAAATGGACGTGAAAAGCGCCTTCCTGAACGGTCCAATCACTGAGTTGGTATATGTGGAGCAACCACTAGGTTTTGAAGATCCCAAATATCCAAATCACGTATTCAAGCTCCAAAAGACGCTCTATGGGCTTAAGCAAGCATGGTATGAATGCCTTGAGGACTTTCTACTCAAAAAAGGCTTTGAAATAGGCAAAGCTGATTTTACCCTCTTTACTAAGCATTTCAATAATGATTTATTTGTTTGCCAAATATATGTCGATAATATTATATTTGGTTCTACTAACAATGATTTTTGTGAGAAATTTAGTAGGATAATGGCCAAGAAATTTGAAATGTCAATGATAAGAGAGTTGAAGTTCTTTCTAGGATTTTAAATCAAGCAACTCAAAGAAGGCATCTTTATCAGTCAAACCAAGTACATTAAAGACATGCTCAAGAAGTTTAACATGGAGAATGTCAAACCCATCAAGACCCCCATGCAAACCAACGGGCATCTTGATCTAAATCAACAAGGAACCAATGTCGATCAAAAGGTATACTGTTTCATGATTGGCTCCTTATTATATTTATGTGCATCTAGGCCTGATATCATGCTTAGTATTTGTATGTGCACAAGATTTCAAGCTGCACCAAAAGAATGTCATTTGCTTGCTATTAAAAGAATCTTGAAACATTTGGTTCATACTCCAAACCTAGGGATATGGTACTCGAAAGGCTCAACCTTTGATCTTATTGGCTATTCGGACTCCGATTATGCCGGTTGCAAAGTGGATAGAAAAAGCACCTCTAGAAGCTGCCAATTCCTTGGAAGATCACTTATTTCATAGTTTTTCAAGAAATAAAATTCTGTAGCTTTATCCATAGCCAAAGCCAAATATGTAGCAGCCGGTAGTTATTGTGATCAACTCCTTTGGATGAAACAAACATTGAAAGACTTTGGGCACAACGTCACCAAGATCCCTTTATTGTGTGACAATGAGAACTCCATCAAAATAGCCAATAACCCTGTTCAACACTTAAGAACCAAACACATTGACATTCGTCATCATTTCTTTTGAGACCATGAGATCAAGGGATATATAAGCCTAACCCATGTGAGAATAGATAAACAGCTCGCCGATATCTTCACCAAACCCGATTTTTAAAAATTTACCCCGTTAGCCCAGGAATCATACATATAATGGGATCATGGATCATTACATCAAACCTCAAGATGCGCTCGGGCAACGGAAGTAGAGTCGATGAAGCGCGTCCTCGAGCTGCTCCTCACAGGTCCGTTCGTTCGTCGGTGATCCGGCGATGAAGACGACGCGATCCTACGATCCAGCGATCTCCACGGGAAGAAGACGAGCACCACTATTGGAGTAGTGCCTCCACAGTATCCACACATCCAAGGACAGGATCACCTCGTGCCGGCATGCTAGCACCACTCGTGAGATCCAGGGAGAGATCGCTACAACCGTTGTAGCTAGGAGAGAGGTGGCGGCTAGGGTTTGATCAAACCAACATCAAAACAGCAGCCTTTTCGTGCTAGCACCTCCTCTCTTTATATAGTACCCTGTCACAGGCCTTTAATCTGTATTAAAGCCTAACAGATCTAAACTGTTCGCCTAGACCAAAACTTCTGGTTCTAACCGAAACTTCCAAAAATAACCTTCTGTATCGAATTTATTTTGACTCAGAACTTCCGGTTCGTCCAGGTAGACCCAGAACTTCCGGTCCAACCGGAACTTCCGGCTCTCTTAGAAAACCGAAACTGGGGCTAGCCCGGAACTTCCGGCCCTTAGCCAGAACTTTTGGTTTCCCCAGAATTCTCTTGGGCACATTTCCATCAACTATGACCAGTCATCTCCTTAGTTTTGCATGCACATGTTTGTCCTTTTATTTGATGAATGTGGCATAAGCTAGGTGTGTGCATTAGTTTGTTCTTTTAATTATTGATACAAAAGTATGAAACCAACAATTTGAAGTTGGCTCTTGCCTTCTTTAAATATAGTATGTTTACGTAGAAATTCATTGTCACCGGTCGGGATTTCCGTAGAATTGGTAGGAACTAATCTTCTCAAACTGTATTTAAATGAAGTAGCTGGTCGAGGGCCTGGACCTCTCCGTCGCAGCGGCGCCGTTGCGGCAACGCGACAAAGAGGCAGGGGATATAGGGAGGCAAAGCCTGAACTGAATACTCGACGACCTAAACCCCTAGACTGGTCCTTTTTATATAGACAGGACCGAACTAATATAATCTACTAACTGATCTAATCTGAAGCTGAATTAATCTAATCTGAACTAGGCCTAGGACCTAGCTGCCGCCTGGGCCTTGGGCCTATCCGCCCTCTCCTAGCCAGCCCCTGCCTGCTGCTTCCTGCCCGTGACATTTCTCCCCTCCTGGAAAAGCAGCTCGTCCTCGAGCTACCGAGTCATCGTCCTCGCCGTCGTCCGGCCGGCCCCCGTTGAGCTCCAAGGATGGAACCACAATTGGGCGTCGTCGAGGAGGTAGAACGCAGCAAATGCCACCCTCTTGTGATCTGGAGTACGACGGACATGGACGTACCGCTTGCAGCGATTGAGCCATGGGAGCGGATCGCCGGTGCCATTGAACTTCAGAAATTCCAGCTTGCGCGCGGTGGCCACGAAGTCGTTGTTAGGCTCCTCTTCCTCGCCGTCGCCGGTGCCCTGGCCGCCACGAGCCGATGGCCGACTTGCTCCTGGTGCGTCAGCCCGCTCCTGGTTAGCTCCTGGCGCGCTTTGTGCCGTCTCTATGCGACTAATTGCGACGTTAAGTGCCTGTTGTTGCTGTCCCTGCTCCGTCAGCACTGCTTCCAATTCCGCGACTTTCGCCGGGAGTGGTTGCAGAGGTTGCAACTTCTCCTCGATGGCGTCCAAACGCTGCATGATAGCTTTCAGCATATCTTCGATGGCATTCCCCGAACCGGCGCCGGATTGGGAACTCATTGCAGCGGAAGGGGAACCCGAGTGCTCTGATACCAAGTTGTCACCGGCCGGGATTTCCGTAGAATTGGTAGGAACTAATCTTCTCAAACTGTATTTAAATGAAGTAGCTGGTCGAGGGCCTGGACCTCTCCATCGCAGCGGCGCCGTTGCGGCGACGCGACAAAGAGGCAGGGGATACAGGGAGGCAAAGCCTGAACTGAATACTCGACGACCTAAACCCCTAGACTAATCCTGTTTATATAGACAGGACCGAACTAATCTAATCTGCTAACTGATCTAATATGCTAACTGATCTAATCTGCTAACCGATCTAATCTGAAGCTGAATTAATCTAATCTGAACTGGGCCCAGGACCTAGCTGCCGCCTGGGCCTTGGGCCTATCCGCCCTCTCCTAGCCAGCCCCTGCCTGCTGCTTCCTGCCCGTGACATTCGTTTTTAGTGATGTACAGTTAATATGTGGGAAGAATACCACAGTACACAATAATATTTTTGCTATTTAAATACATATGTCGCTTATTTTGTATAGTCCAGTAACTAAGTTAATATGCAAATCAGAAGAACAGATTAATCAGATGTAATTGATGTACAAATTATATCACTGAATATGTTGTGAAATGATTTCACTACGCTTTAAGGTTTAAAAACTGTGTGATGCTCTTGAATACATGACAAACACTCAGCCATGCCACGATGACTTTATCTATTATATAGATGTCAGATGGAACATATGTATAGTTAAGAGATGTACTATATATTTATTTTTTCTGTCATTTTAATATGGCCTGTTTTATTCCAAATTCAGGTTTGAGACTGTTGACATGGCAGTGAGGCTGCTTGTCCCTATAACTGTGCTACAGAATCACAATCAGTATAACATTCTTCAAGCAGGTCACAACTACAATATAGATGTTCAAGCTATTGAAAGAGAGGTGAGTTACTTGGTTGACCTTCTTAGATGAATACATATGTTGGTGACTTGGTAATGAGGCTGTAATGCTGCAGTAATTTGTGATGATCTTACTGGTTTGTATTATCTATTCATGAATTACTGCAGTGATTCAGGCAATGGGAAGAAGTCTAGGTCAGAGACTGAGCAAGTGAGCATACATCTTTTTGTTTATTCTATAACTCTTTTTGTTACTAGCATCATTACATAATATTGTTAGCAATTTTGCCAATAAATCAGTATCATTCTCCTATTTTTTTTACAATTTATACTTTTTATCGTTGCTTAGGATCGAAACTTGAAAGGCTTTCTTCTTCTTCTTGTTGTTGTTATACTTTTTATGGTTGAAGTTATTTGTTCTGCAGTGGCCCAATGCCCTGCAGGTATGATGGGTTTTCTCATATGCTGTTCAATTCTAGCGATTTCTCTTGCCTCCACCCGTTGCCTTCTTCTTGGTTCCTCTGTATTAAACCGTCCTCTTTCCTGTGTCATTGTCTATTCACTTATATATGTTTCCCCTAATCAGGGAGGGCAGTACAGGCAAACTAATATACCATTAAAATCAGTTAGACCTTTCGAATATATTGAGGTAATTAGCCATTGTCATTGTCTAATTACTTCATGTTTACTTTCAGAGATGAATCTCACCATTAGCATGCCATGCAGGTTGCATTGCAAGATCAAGATGGTGTTGAGCCCAACAGAGAAGCATCTGGACAAATTTGTGAGTGTTGAGCTGTACAGTTTTGGTTTGAAACCTGCTTCACATTCTTGAGAAATAAACCAAGACATTGGTCCATACAATTGCAGTCCAATAATGATATCTTAAACACAATTCCATCAGCAATGAAGTTTTAGTGGTTGGATGGTTTTTAGAATAGTAGTGTTACTGACAACAGATCTGCTTTAGGTGAGAAATCTTAGTGACAAAACAGCAGCAAGTGGATCAGAGCCCAAGCTTCCACTGGTCAGAGTAAAGGTAAATCAGGTGCTCTTCAGAAAATGTAGCCTTAATTTACAATATTGTAAAATGCTGGATGCCAAATTTCTTCAGGCAGACTACTCTGGATTTTCGACAATAATCCTGCAGCTGTTTGGTCATAAGTATATTGGGAAGGTAGCTCAATCAGACAATCACAAATGTGAAACATACTTTGATGGTGTATCACTTTATTGACAACCTTTTTTCTACAGGTTGCAAACCCAAATGACATTCTTGTTTTCTCAGGATCAACTCAAAAGCATCAAAAATAAGGTACCAGTTTGTTTATTTTTAATGATAAATGTGTCTAGCTCCTTTTATCAGAGCCTAGATGAAATTCTTGATTCCACCAAGGAAGGTTCCATGTGCCGTGAACTTACAACTGATCAAATTCAGCGCTTGGCCGTCCAGAAATGTGGCATCGCCCTAGAGCTTTTTATAAATCAAATATTTCTATTTTCGATCAATTTTATAGAATAATATACAAACAACTACAATATTAAACTGATTTTATTAAATTCACCATGAAATATAACTTAATATGTATTTATTTTATATTGTAGAGGTTAAAGTATGAAAACAGGATTGCTGTTGGATTTCTGTAAGTAAACTTCCTATTATCTTGTTTCTTTGCTTGCTTTGATCAGAATTAATGAGCATTACCGTTTGGAGATTTGTCTTCTGCTACATCTGTGACTTTAGTTTATTCCCCTGGATCTAAAGTACTTAATGTTTACTTTGATATCGCTCGATTCTTGGTGGCAGTGAAATTTGATTGGTTATTGAGATGCAATGAGCAAATTACTAAACAAACCATGGGTGTTGAATAAGCTTTTGTCCTTATTTCTTTCAATTGTGAGCCCCCAAGGAGAAGTTCTGAGGTTGAAGAGTCCTGGGAGACTTGTCAAATGTGAATTTCCCAAGCTTTAAGCTAAATCTTTGTTTCAGGTCATCTTTATTAGCTAATTGTGTTGACATAAATGCAATTAGACGCATCAACTTCATTACTTTTGTATAGGTGTCATTCATTTCTAACTCATTCGATATATAAGATTAACTGAAGATAGATCTGGTCAGTAATAATTCTCTCTTAAAAGAGAGTTCTTTGGTTCAAAAGCAAAGTTTCGCAATCACACGAAAGTTTATCCTTATAATTCTCTCTTAAAAGAGAGTTTCTTTGGTTCAAAAGAAAAAGTTTCGCAATCACACAAAAGTTTATCCTTATGTTTCCTTTAACTAATACAAAGCGATTGTTTTATCACATGCTTTGACTAATTAACTAAAGATGGAGTTTTCTGCTTTAAAACTTTCCTGTGTTTTAATCAACATAAAAACTATTTCTACTTTTTTACTACATTAGTCAATAATTTATATATATTTAAATTAATACGATGTCCTCATAAGCTTATCGATAAGGCATGCTAACAATTTTGGTTTTACATGCTTATTGATAGGGCGCCCGAAGGGCGCTTCCCTGCCTAGTTCCAAATACTTGAAACCTCCTACCTTTGCTGCGCTGAGAGCGTTTTGGATGGCGTGGCCCCTTCTGCGTGCCACCACGTCGCCCTCAGCGGAGTTGGCATTTTTGTGAAAACACCTCCTGTTTATAGCTAATTGCGTGAAGGACCAGCGCCGTACTCTTCGCGGTGTTGCGTTTTTACGTATGCACCCTCGTTTTCCTGAGATTTTCTATGCGAAGGAGAGGAAATTACGAAAATTGGAGTGCGCTCTAAAAATGGGAAAAGCAGGGGTTTTTTAGCAAAAATGCCAAGGTCGGGAGTCAGATCCCCCGCGTGCTCGATCCCCCATTCGGTCCCCCATGCCTAACCCTAGCCACCCGCACCAGCCCTTACCCCCGCCACTCATCGCCGCGGGTTGCCGCCGGTCAGGCGGGTCTGTTCCCCCTCGAGGGGGCGACGCCGCGATGGGGCATCGAGACCTCTCCCTCGCCTCACCTCTCGGTCTCTCTCCCCTCTCTCCCCACCTCGCTCCCTCCGCCGTCTAGGTCAACTTCTCCATGTACTCCAGCTACGTCATCGTCGACACCGGCACGGGCTGCACGCTCTTCTACTGGCTCATCGAGGCCACCGCCGCCGCCGACCCAGAGTCGGCGCCGCTCGTGCTCTGGCTCAATGGCGGACCCTGGTGCTCCCCCATCGGCTTTACATTTTCTGGACAGCACCCGACACCAGTAACCACGTCATGTCTCAACGTCGGAGGCAGGATCAGGAGCTGCAAGTCATATCAGAGGATGGCAATACGAAGAGGGTGGGTTCTAGATCTGGCACTCCCATGATTCTAGGCTTTTCGCCATCAGTTTCATCTACTCTGCTGGTAAATCTTGACTCATCTCGCATGTGCAATTGTATTTTCAGAAACACGGGGAAGACAAGGATATAATGGGAGAGGTGACCAGGACCCACGAAGCCATACAGTGAGCTCAATTGACCTGACCCTGTGTGGAGTCCACTCAAGATTGCAAGTGTGCTTAAACTATTTTGTATCTGAAAGGATTCATCCGCCCCTGGATTTTTCTTTTGTGGTGTTAGATCATTGGATAAGTCAATCTCCACACTGCAGATGGAGATTGCAGGAAAGCGGAGCACGTTGGAGCTACTCCGATCTGGTGGTTCGCCAGTGACAGCAGAAACTAGCCAACCGAGGAGAAAGGCATTTGTTGTTATCAGAGTAAATACTACGTTCAGCAGCCGCAAATGCCGTGATTCAGTGCAAGACACATGGATGCCTCAAGGTTAGTGTTTCTTGTATTATATTTTTTTGAACAAACAATAGCATGCCCAGTTTATTAACTTTAGGCATGGTTTAGTTCATCGGAATTTCTGTATATGATGCATGACATTTTTAATTATCACCGTCAAGTCTCTTGGCTTAATTGTTCTTAAGCTTTTAGTGGCCCAATGGTGGTAGCCTGGTGATTATCGTGTTGTAATTGACTTAGTGAACATATTTGCTGGACTTTGGTTTTCATCACATGCACCTCATGTGGTACATGGCACTAAGAAAGTAACAATCATAAATAACTGAATTCTAAATACTCTATTCTGTCCTTAGTTCCTTACTTATCAAATTCAAGTAACAAATTTTTAATTAGTACTCCCTCTCCCTCTGTACCAAAATAGAAGGCATATAAATTTTTGACATGGTCTTTAATATAGAACTTTGATCATTATTTTTTTCGTCAGATATCATCAACAGCTACAAAGTTGACATCATATGAAAGTACTTTTAAATATAAATTTAACTACATAACATGCATAACACCAAACATATATTTTTTTGCTTAATTATTAGTTAAAATTTATAAATTTTAATTTTCCTAAAAACATGGACATTTTATATTTTGAGATGGAGGGAGTATGGATTAGCTTAAGTATGGATATGTTGAAGGTTTTACATGGACTAGGTTGAGCTTAATCTTTACAAGAAAAGTATACTTGCTGCCATCTTCCATCACTGTGTTGTTTGCAGCACTTTTGTGGTTGTTGAATTCCAAAGGTTCAAAGTTGTCAGTGTTACCATTTTTTTAAACTAAATCTCTCTTCCTGCTTTTAGGCGAAAAGCTACAGCAATTAGAAGAACAAAATCTCTCTTGTTCTAATGGCTCTATGACTCATGGTTTACATTGTTCAGTATGCAGTCTGATATTTCTCGACTAGAAGCTAAGATTGAAAGAATGGATGCTCAATTAGCTGCAAAAGATCGAGAGCTGGCAACTTTGACAAGAAAGGTTTGTTCTTCTATCAATTCTTGTTTGTATTCTTTGACGGTCTTGAAATTTTATTTATTTCTCCTGATTATCAGGAGGCCAAAAACACTGCAGCTTTGAAGGCTCGGATCGATAAGCTGCAACAGGAATGTGATGAATTTCAGAAAATGGTTATTGGCAACTAGGTTGAATTATTTTTTTCTACTCTTTCTTTGTTTTGGTAAAATTACTACTATGCAGGGATGAAAACGGAGCGGAAACGGATGAAAATGAGCGCTACCATATCTGTTTCCGTATTTTTAATGGAAACGGAAACGAAAACGGATATTGCGGAAACGAAAACGAAAGCGGATATTGCGGAAACGAATACGGATCGAATAAGAAACGGACACGAATACGGATCGAATATATATCGAAATACATAGTGATAGTATCAAGTATCAACTCAAAAGTCATAATATTTTCTAAATAAAAATAGTTTGAATTTATAAAGATAATTATGAAAAACAGAAAATTGCATGAAATTTTCTAATTGCATTCCATCGAGGGATTTAGCCTTTTCAAAAAAGGAGCTCTGTCGCTCTCCTCATTGCTAATGAATCTGGAGCTTTCTATGCAGCTCTTTCCTCTCAGGTCTTTTCATACTTGTGAACTTGAAGCCATTTTTCTGCCCCTTTCACCATGCTGGCCTAACGGCAAGGTGAATGGTGAGGCGGCCACGCAGCTGCAGCCTGCAGGTGATGGCCTGCTGGCTACTGTGGTGAATTTGGCCTGATGACCTGCTACAGCGAAATGGCTGGCTGGGTGATGGCGTGCTGATGGCTTGGCGGGCTAGCGGCGATGCGCCCTGGATCCCTGGCGTTGATGGCGGCTGGCGCTAGGGTTCGTTCAAGGGTCGCTGAGGATGGAAAAGCCAGATGGGGAATTGAATTGGTGATGGCGTGATGCTGATGCGGCTGGACTGCTGTGCTGGAGTGCTGGCCGCTGGGCGCGTAGGCTACCGCAGATGGGCCAGTCAGCCGTTGTGGGCTGCTGTTTCAAGAGGACACTACTGCACTGGGCCCATTTTATGGAAACTATCCGTTTTTCTTATGTGGATATTTCCGTCGGCATATCCGTTTCCGGCGAAAACTGTTGTTCCGTTTTTGGTTCCCTTTTCGCAAAAAAAAAATCCGTATCCGTTTCCGTTCCGCAAAATTCCGCTTCCATATAAGCCTCTCCGTATTCGTTTTTTCTCGGAACGGATAGAAACTTTTCGCTCTGTTTTTATCCCTATTACTATGCATACTGATGGGATAATGGGATCCTATCCTGATTTATTAATTTTCTTTTCAAGCAAGTACGCACCTAGCGGATTCATGAAATGAAGAAGAAAGAGACAAATGTTAGACCTCCTTTCCACTTCCTAGCCCATACAGTATAAGAACTAATTTATTTTTGCTAGATCATATATTTTACCAATTTAATAACTTTTTTTGACAGAATGTTTTGTCAGTTTTTAGTCTGCATGACCATAAGTCCATTACACTCTGAAAATGTAGCTTTCTTCATAAAGGTGCCAGAGACAAAGGACATGTCTCTTGAAGTCATCACTGGGTTATTCTCTATTGAAGTAAAATAGACTAAGAAAATGTGGCTTATCGATAGGGCGTCCGACCGGTGCCTTCCTGCCTAGTCTCTATGCTTAATCCTCCCCCCTTTGCTCGCACCACAGCGAGCCACGTCATCATTTTGCGAAAAAACCCTTCTGTTCTCTGCTAATCTGTTAAGCGTCCAGCGCTGTTCTAGATCTCTCCTTCCTGGCTGCTCACTCCACACTACACCTACCTCTGCCTTGCTGCCTCCCTCAGCCCGATCTGCTCTCCACTCTTGCCTAGGCACTCGTCGCTGCCTCCCAGGGAGCCGCTCGCCGTCGCCTCCCACCGGCGTGGCCGCTCGTGGCCGCTCGTGGCTCATCGGCCCCATCCCTCCATGCGCCGGCCACCGCAGCGGGCCCTGCGCCTGCCCTTGCCCATCGCTTGGTCGCCTGGTCTAGCTGCCAGCCGCTGGTCGCTCTCTGCCCCCATCGTCCACACTCCACCCGTCGACCACCGCGCCGCTCTCCACTCTTGCCCCCACCCATCGCCCTGATCTGGAATCCCTTGGCTCATCGTCGCCTTCCCCAGCCTGGGCGCTCGCCGTTGCTTCCCATGGGGCCGCTCGCCACCGTCTCCCGCTAGCATTTCCACTGCGGCCGGTGACAGATGCCGATGGGGTCAAGTTCTGTGCACGCGCTCTGCCCATCTGCTCCTTCGCTCTTAGGTACGCTCGTTCCCTGTGGGTGGGGCCCTGCTGCATGTTGGGAGATGTGCGCCTGCACTGTTTGTTGGCTCCTAGAGCACATCGACAGTCGGCAGCTGTGCGGTGAGGTTACTCTTCTGTGCTGAACGCTGCTCTGTTGAGGATTGCAAAGGTTTGTGCCACTATGCTACCTACTCCCTTGGTGAACCGACCTCAGCCTCTGTGAGCTATATTAGCTGTGTTCTGTTCCTGGCTATTCTGCTTTGTATCATTCCGCTACGTTTTCCACCTCGAGCACATCGCAAGCATTTATGTTCCTGGCTGTTCTGCTTAGTATCATCCTGTTTTTGTGATGTTTGGGTAATCTATTGGTAATCTGCCATTCTGCTTAGTAGGGATGAAAACGGAGCAGAAACGGACGGAAATAGGTGTTACCATATCCGTTTCCGTATTTTTTAACGGAAATGGAAACGAAAGCGGATATTACGGAAGCGAAAACAGAAACGAATAGTATCGAAAACGAATACGGATCGAATAAGGAACGGATACGAATACGGATCGAATATATGTCGGAATACAACATACCAAGTATCGACTCATAAATTATAACACATAGTTTTCAAATAAAAATAGTTCGAAGTTCTAACTTTCATTTCAAAATAGAAATAGTTCAAAGTCCCAACTTTTGTCATCAATCCTTCATCTACGTATCTTCCTCTAAGTCCTCCTCCAGATAGCAATCATCATCCATGTTATTATTTTGTTGATCCAACCACAGTGATAATAAAAGTGAAATAAATTAATTAATGACATTAAGATCGATCATAACAATATTGAACACATATCCATAAAACAAGCTTTTACTAACAAGTAACAACTACTTCTATATATAATCAAAACATGTACAGTAAAAAAAGGCATAGTGTTCAAACAGCCAAAAACTAAAAAAACAACATGCCAAACAAACTTTCATGCTATGACTAGCCAAAAGAGTAGCCCTGCACCAACAAATTATAAGATAATATTACTAGCATGCAAATTAAAAGACAAACCGTGCGCATCATCGTGGTTGCAAAATGCCGCTCCATGTTATCAACATCCAATTCAGCCATGACACTATCAATTTTACCACCTAAAAAAGTGATACACAATAATTAGTCTTATCTAATATCTCACAAGATGCAATAGTATTTAAAATGAACAAAAAGAATAACCTTTTAATGCAGCAGTCCAATCTTTAGTACAAATTAAAGCTTGCACAGTCTTGGGATCAAGACGACTACGAAATGGGTCAATAACCCGTCCACTAGCACTAAATGCTGACTCAGAAGCAACTGTAGATACTTGAATAGCTAATACATCTTGAGCAATTTGAGAGAGAATAGGAAACTCAGCTTGTTTCACCTTCCACCATGACAAGATATCAAAATTCTATTTAGGTGCTAGAGGTTGCTCTAAATAGATTTCCAACTCAGTTTTGGTTCCTTGACTTGGTTCTCTTTTGGTGAGCAAGAACATATCAAGATCATCATTTTCACTAACATTATCAAACTGAGAAGTCACTTGATGCACATTGGTATTTTTTGAAGAAGAGACATAAGCTTCAAACAATTGCTCTATAACTTTATCAAATTTGCCAATCTCATACATAGATGATAATGGATAAATCTTTGGTGCAAAAAATTCAATCACATTCCTCTTGTATCTAGGATCAAAGAAACATGCTACAGCAAGTGCCATATTGGACTTTTCCAATACTTATCATATTTACTTTTCATGGAAAATGCCATATCATTAATCATTTCATCTGAGCTTTTACACCATTCTGCAATTGCAATCTTAATCCGACAGAAACTAATGAAAAATAGATTTGATGTTGGATATTTACTGCCAGAGAATAGCTCAGTAGCATCAGCAAACACCTTCAAGCATGTAGATATTTTACTTGCCATAACCCAATCATTACATGTGGGAGCACATTTCTCATATTTCTTTCCATGACGAAGAAATAGTCTATCAAATGCATCTTTAAAATAAATTGCACTGGTCAACATATAATATGTAGAATTCCACCTCGTAGGAACATCCAAACTAAGTTCTCCATCTATCTTTAAGTTGCATTCTTTAGCACACTTCTTAAACTCCTCATATTGCAATGGAGAATTCTTTACAATTGTAACCGTTCTTCTAATATTTGCAATAGCTGTAGCAATTGTTTTCAAACCATCTTGGGCAACTAGGTTTAGAATGTGATTGAAACATCTCACATGAAAAAAGAGGCCATCACAAATTAATGGAGATTTCTGCTTATTTAATTTCAGAACTAACCCTTCAACACATTTATCATTGGATGCAGCATTGTCCAAAGTAAGAGCAAATAATTTTCGATCAAGATTCCATTCTACTATGCAATCATAAAATGCCAAGCATAAATTTTTCCCTGAATGATGTTCTTCTACATTCATAAACTTGATAATCCTCTTTTGCATATTCCAACTATCATCTATCCAATGAACAGTGATGCACATGTAGCCTTTGGTTTGATTAGAGGTCCACATATCCATGGTTGCACTAAAGCGACATTTCACTGTTTTGAAGTACTCATATAATTTGGCCTTTTCTTCATCATATATTTTCATTATATCCTTCTTCACGGTAGGACGACTTTTAATTGGAAAAGTAGGACGCATAGACTTTACCCAATCAATAAAATAACAATGATCAACGATACTAAAGGGATACTCATGCATGATAATTGCAAGATAAAATTTCTTCAAACTAACAGCCTCATCATACTTATAGGTCTCAACCGATGCAATGGAATTGTTATCTACACTCTTTTCTAATTTCAATTTTTGCTGCCCAGTCAGGATATGGTGCTTGTTTTCTAAGTGACTTCTAAAAACCGATGTGCCTCGCTTACTCTCACGTCGACCTTTATAAGTGCATCCCATACTCTTACAACTAGCCCATTTCTCTACGATATCATTGCCATCTTTATCTTTCTTTGTAATCTCATACCTGTTATAGTGGTCCCAAACATCAGATGTGAGCTTCTTACATCTCTTTGAAGGACTCTTTTCGGTATTATCATCCGTCAAATCAACACTTGGAATAACAGCTACAGCATTTGATGTTGGAGGAGCACTTGCAAGGGGAGGATCAACTGAAATTGGCACAGCTGGGGATGTCGCACTTACACTTGCACTGCTACTTGCATTGTTATCCATGCTAGACTGCTAGTATAGTAGTATACAAGTATGTCACTGCAGAAAGAAAAATTACCATAAATGTTTCAGTTTCATAAAGAATTACCATATAATACAGTCTTCATAATCGAAGCTAAATAGCAAACAACAATGTGCATGTGCGCACCATAGTAATTAGTAATTATTCAACAATGTATGGGCTATAGGCTACAGCAAATCAACAATGTATGAAGCTAGATCTGAGGAAAAGACTATGTGCGCACCAGAATACCAGTACCAGATCCTCAGGCTGTCAGGCGGGAGGTTGCCGACTTGCCGTTCCCATGGCCCGTGGCCGTGCGCTGGTGCCGTGGTACGGGCTGGGTGGCTGGCGCGGTGGCGCTTGGCGGCGTGCCAAGTCAAGCGTCGTGGCCACTCAGCACTTCAGCAGCGTGGCGCTTGGATGTGGCTGGGCAGTGGCGAACTAGCGAGTGGCGACACCGTGGGCCGTGGCGAGCTGGTGGCAGGCGGCGGCGCTGTGGGCTGTGGCGAACTGGCGAATGGGAGTAGCTGAGTAGCGGAGTAGCGGGAGACGGCGGGCTGGCGGCTGAGGCGCTCAGCTAGGGTTGCCGCCGAGCGCCGAGGGAGAAGTGGAGAAGGAGATGCGGGATGCGGGATGCGGGTTGCCGGTTGCGGGATGCGGCGATGCGGGATGCCAGCTAGGGTTGGGGCTGCGCAGCTGCGCCTGCCTGCGCTACAGAGCTGGGAAAGGCTGCTGCTGGGCCGGATCAGGATTGAATGGGCTGACTGTTTACTGCTGATCAGGATTGAATGGGCCTATTAAAGCGGAAACTATCCGTTTTTCTTATGCGGATATTTCCGTCGACATATCCGTTTCCGTCGGAAACCGCCGTTCCGTTTTCGGTTCCGTTTCCGTAAAAAAAATTCCGTATCCGTTTCCGCTCCGCAAAATTCCGTTTCCGCTTCCGCATAAGTCTCTCCGTTTCCGTTTTTCCTCGGAACGGACGGAAACTATCCGCTCCGTTTTCATCCCTACTGCTTAGTATCAACTCCTGTTTCTGTGATATTTGGGTACCCATCTCCACCCAGCGCTCTGCCATTCTGCTTAGTATCGACTCCTGTTTCTGTGATATTTGGATACCCATGGGGATAAGCTTGATAGTGATTCTAGACTTTTGCTACGGTTATGATTTCTGAGTTCATGATTGTCAGGTGCTCTGTTGAGGATTGCAAAGGTGCTTTGTTGAGGATTGCAAGGTGCGTGTCACCCCAGTACAGCTTCATCTAGAAGATGGCCAAACTTATCAAGGTGGATTTTTAGAGAGTATAATGAGGTAGCTTCTTCTGCAGAGATATTATTATTATCGATGCAGTTGCAGTCATTACTAATATTGTGAGAATGATCTCTCCACTCTTACTTTCTTCTAAATGTATGTGGTGTGCTTACAACCTACAAGTCTCATATTAGCTAAAAGCTCTGTTGCCTATTGAGGCCTATATCTGTATGTACTATCATACCATGTGATGAACCTTGTTTTCTTTGTCTAAAGCACATGTGCTTACAAAAATTTGAGGTGGATCATTTCTTCAGACATAGAATGAATAACAACGTTGTGCATTCTTTAAATTATCTGAAGCAATTTCCAATTCCACTTATTTCAATAATGGCAAAATTCATATGTTTTGTTTCTGGTGGTTTGGCTGGTGCTATTTCTTGGTGAATCCATTCTTGAAGGACATGTGAGTTCTTTGTTCTACTTTATTTATTTGTTTTACATCTCGAATTGACGTACTGCAGTCTCACATCCATCAATATCTTTTGAAGATCTTTGGAAGAGATCTATTCTGGTGTACCATTGTTTTTGGAACAATAGCTGCCATAGGTCGGCAAGTAGTGGCTGATGAACTTCAAGTAATTGACCCAGAAGGGGCTATGAGCAATGTGGTCTAGCAAACACATTACATGCCTAAGAGGTGGCATGGTAAAGAGGATAGTGAACTGGTGCGGAGAGAATCTGAAACGCTATTTCAGGTAATTTTAGGCAGCTGTAGTATTATTTTGTTTGAGATAAGGATTTGGCTGAGAGAATTGTACATATACCATATTGAATCAACTAGCAAAGATATTTCACTGTTTTGTATGTTATACCATTTAGCTTTGGAATGTCGCTAATCATCATCATCCATTTTATCAACACTGTCTTAATTTTTCTTGTAACTTTTCTTGTCTTTAGTTAGAGTACTACTGAAGGCCCTATGTTGATCTTTATAGAATTTTATTCAAACAAAATTGTACAAATGCAACGCCCACATGAGAAAGTAGATGAAAAAATAGTTTCTGTTTGTCTGTATTCATGGGACTTAACTGAGTGCTTCATGGCCTAAATATCAGTACCTTGCATTTGGATCTTGGTTGATTTTCTTATATGACTTATGTGTAACAGTGTAAGGTCCAGAATATATAGATCTGAAAATTGACTCGATAATTTGTGAAAGCAGTATACCATAATAATGCTACTTGAAGAGATGGCCTCCATTTTCATCACTCCTTACTTGCTCATTTTTGAGTTACCAAGGGTAATGTTCTAGGCTAGCTCAATCCTCATCTATCTGAAAAGTGAGTGAGGAAAACTAATTTAACGCCTATTATTAATGAATGCTAAATTAAAAATTGGAACAATGGGCTTCGTACAGATCACTAAAGTGAGCCACCTCTTTCAGTTTTCTAGCAAGCCTGAGAAGATTGTGCTTCATCTCAGAATTCAGCTCTGCATCTGCCCTTTCCTGACAGCGTTTCAAAAAATGTGGCCTTATGTTGTCCCATTCTCAGCTGAAGTGAATCATTGTTCACTGAAATGTCTAGATATATGAAAGGTTGGAGTTTGTCTTGAGATTATAACCAGCAAAATGTGTGCTGTACTTATGTAAGGTGGAGTTTATGGTCATATTATAGCTAGCAAAATTTGTACTCTAAATTTAACAAGTGGTTTCAGTGCTGTTGATGCTGTCGTCGCATCACTTCCTATTTAGGTTTTACTCTTTCTTTGTTTTTTGCAGTGAGTAATTTTTGCAGAAGTATAAATCTATCTTGAATTACTCATAATTTTCATTTTTTTGCCAACCATCTTGCAGCTTAAAGATCTTCAAGTATCTGCCATTGTCTGTGCTGTATTTCAACTATCAGAGGAGACTCCTTGCATCTCTGCTGCTGTTGCTTTCCTTGCAGAGGTACATATCTACCCAAAAGTTTTTTATTTCAAACAATATTTTTTTTCAACACAATGCAGAAGATTTGCATGGGTTTGTATGAAAGGAAGGGATTAAATGAGTATAGTGTAAGCTGAGTTGACTCTTGAACTGATGAACTGGACAAGGACAACCTAACGATAAATGTTTGGTGCAAAGTGATGTCTCTTACTAACTTTAGGTGGCCCTGTAATTAGGATGATATAAGATGAAATTTCCTTGAGTTTTTTAACCTTGTTAATCTGTTTCCTTGAAATTGTTGATTACATTACACACATCATTTATTTTGAATCTAGATTGAAAGTACACTATCAAAGTAGGACATATGTAAAAGAGACCTAATTGATAATATGCCAATCCCACCTGGCCCAGTTTAACATTAGACAACATGGATGACAAAAACAATAGTTTATCGATTGAAAATTGGCTTATTGTGGTGGCATTATAGTATAGTGCCACTTTTGTCATTGATACCCCTTTTGATGGGGGATATGTGCTAACGTGGTGGCATTGCCATGATAAAGACCGCATTCAAGTAAAGACTGGTTTATGCATCTTGTTTATCATTTTTTTTGGACTTAATACATGTTTCATACAGAAAAATCACTATTACATATAGCACTAAAAGGTTTTTAGAGTTATTCTGTTGACTACATTTGATAATAAAGTATAGTGGTATACTATATATTAAATTTGAGGTTCTGAATTTTTTGTTAATCGTGTTACGGGTATTTCCTGTGGTATTTATCTCAATTGTGGTGGTGGTGGTGGGGCATGTTCTCTGCGTCCTGGAGCAAGGTATTGTTCTGTGATGATGTATACAGTTCCATTCTCATGAAAATTTTGAAAATTATTTTGTGCTATCTCTGTTTGTACTGTTGCAGTTAAGCAATCATGTACTTGCAGGCAACCATGTGCATCGCTACTTTGCACATGTTACCTCTGCTTGCAGTAGTAAAGAGCCTATTTTGTGCTACTGTTTTCTGCTATGTGTTATGTTTATGGATTTAGTAAACATGGTAGAAGTTGTGACATATGCGTTGATGGATTTGATCATTGCAGGGTGATTTTCCCTTGCGCTTTCTTCTAGATGTAAATTTTCAACCTTAAATTTTACTTAGCTGATATGGACATCTTTGGCTTTGGCTAAATAATTGTGTTTTTAATTTCCAGCAATAAAAATGAAGTTCATGCTGTGATTGTTGATGAGCTTGCAAGGAGTCCAACTATTGTTTTACTGCAACTATTCATATACTTGTCAGTTTGGTCTGCATGGTGCTCAAGAAATGACTAACTTTTCTTTGTTCTCAGTCGAAGGAAGAATGTGAGTATTTGGGTTTGCATGGTGCTCAAGAAATGACTAACTTTTCTTTGTTCTCAGTTGAAGGAAGAATGTGAGTATTTGGTTTCATTGGCAAAGCCTCACATTAAGAGGTCGACAGTTGTTGATTCATCAACTAGAGGGAGCAAAGATAGCAGGTTTAGACAACGCATATCATTCTCTTTAGAACATGTTACCTCAATTACAATTCATTTATGCTCGATGGCACACATTCAGGGTATGAACAAGTTGACTCGCCTTTCCAACATCTGAAATATTTCTAGTCTGTAAGGTTTTTTTTATAGTAGAATAGAGAGATGCATATATATTACTGATTTTGAGTATATTTTCTTGGCAGTTAGAACTGCACAGAAGACGAAAGGGAAATGATATCCTTTTATTTGATTTGGAGGGTCTCCAATGCTTAGGCTCAATACAACGCATAGTTGCTCCGAGTGGTACTACCATGGACTTGTCGAATATTTCAATACAGTGGTTCCGTATACACCCAAAAGAAAGTAACAAATAGATCATTTCAGGTTGAATTCTCTCTCTCTCTTTCTCTCTCTCATTTTGTACAAAGTAAGGCCACATGTCTCTTTTTAGCGAAAAGAGCACATCTGCCTCTCATTCACATTATCGTTTTATTTATGAAAATAGTTTGAGCAAACTGGAGTCCTGCTCATATGCCTTATGTAGTGGTTGTTGGGATTTCATCAAAATAATTTGTATTTTCCTTCTCTGATCTATGTTTCTATGAATGATCTCATACTGCTTCTCCCCTTCATTGGACATACTAACACCTCTCAAACCAATGGCTGCTGGAAAGTCATATGCTTCAACTGTTGCATTAGACGGAAAGATATTTGTTCTTGGTGGTGGCGATGGAGATTGCTGGTTTGATACAGGTTACTAATTTGGTTCTGTGTTTTGTTTACTCATGAGCTCTCTGATTGATCTATTCTGTCCTAATTCTGCATTCATCTTTTTTTTAAGTCAACTGTTATGACTGAACACGTGATGATTGGACCATATGCCCATGTTGACTCGTGATAAAGGGAGCCTTGCTGGAGTTAGCTTAAATGGGAAGATCTATGTATTTGGTGGTGGAGATGGAAATCAGTGTTTTTTTATGTTGAAGTATTTGATCCTGCTTATGGGAAGTGGATTAAATATTAGCCTATGCTGGAAAAGGTATTAGTCTCCACTCTCCACCTCTCATTTGGTTTGAAACTATAAAACTTTTTTCTCATGGAGTAGTGAAGCACTTAATAAGATGTACATAAATTTATTCTAGGAAAAATAACAATCTACTTCTGTGATGAGGCAACAAGTTTTCCTGAAAAACTCATACTTGTGTAATGAAGTAACAACTTCTTGTTTGTCTACTAATATTTTGGATTTTATTTCAGTTTCCTATACTGTTGTTTTGTGATAATATTTGCTTGGGCCATAAATTTGAATGCAATGTGATATTCTTTTGTTTGAATAGCATCTCTCAATTGGTTTTTCAGCGCTTTGCTCTAGCAGCCACGGAACTTAATGGTGCAATTTATGCAGTTGGTGGCTTTAGTGGTGATCAGTATCTTAGGTATCGTCTTTTTACGATTGTACTTAGTACTTGATTTGTTCAGTTTTCAACTGATGGATATACAACAAGTGTAATCAGTACTTATGCTAAAAATCAGCAAACATGAAAGTAGAATCACCTAAGAAAACTGTTTATGCTAACTTACTGGTGTGTGTGACCAGCTCTACCGAGAGACTTGATCCTCGAGAGCCTACTTGGAAAAGACTCTCAATGTTGAGCACAGGAAGAGGCTATCATACACTAGCAATACTTGACGACAAGATGTAAGTTTGTAGCTCTTTATATTTCAAAATAGCTAATTAAATGTCTGTAGAATGTTACCTTTCATAAAAGGTTGAAGAATGTAGATAATGGAAGTGTTCTATAAACTCCTGGCTTCTATACCAAAAGGTTGTAGAATGTATACCCAGCTAATCCAAGGCAGCCGTGCAATGCATCATGGTGTATATTACCTTCTGTTGAGCTGTATGAGCTAAGGATGCCGTCATGGGTAATGGTTGAACCCATGAACTACACCAGAGGATACCATTCTTCAGTTGTTCTTGGTGGCTCCATATTCACATTTGGTGGGATGAAAGATGAAGCAGATGCTATCTTGGATGTGGTAAGTAGAGACACCAAGACAAATTTGTACCATGTCCATACTGTCTATGTTACACTGTTGTATCAATGCTCAACTAGCTGATACCAGTTATCAAATATCTAAAACCTTGTGACCATATGGAGGTTTCCCTGTTTCTGTTGCATATACTATTTGGTACCATATCAATCTTCTTTGTTCGTTAAAATATGGCATTTATCCTCGTAGAAAATGAATTAATTTGAGTTAAAAGATACAATCCAAGATGATTTGAAGGCTGCTATTGGTGAATTTACTAAAGATGTAGATAATATAAACAGACTAAATTAACTAAGAGAATGTGGCTTATCGATGGAGCGCCCAACGGAGGCCTCCCTGGCTAGTTAAAAAAAAAGAGAATGGAAATTGTTGCATGCGTAGGAACCCACTCCATTCCCACGTACAACAACCTTCCATCTCTCCAGCAGCCCACGTCCAGCAAAACCACTTCCCTACGCGCTCTCTAGCAGCTCACGTCCAGCAAAACCACCTCCCCACGTGCGTACAGGAGGTTCTAGTACTACAGTTAACGCCTGCAGCGAGTGATTAACCTCCTAAGCATCCTCTATAAATAGGGGCTAACACACAGCAAAAGAGCACATTTTGAAGGGAGAAAACAGGGGAGAGGCTGTGCTAAGTACTCCTCCTACTGCTCTTCTCACAATTTCCTGCAAATCAAGACAGCAAAGTGAAGTAATTAGAGGAAGAAGGTGTTGCCAAGGTGAGGAATGATGCTCTTTATTTGTTCCACTTCTTCCTTCTCAATTGAATGTATCTTTTGATTCTAAACTCGGCCAAAGAGTACGGGTTTAGGAAATCTTTCTTCATGTCAAATCATTTTCTTTGTCTCTTAGACTCGGCTAAATGAGTACGAGTCTAAAAATATTTTTTCTATAATTCTTAGACTCGGCTAAATAAGTATGGATCTAAGAACATTTTTTCTATAATTATTAGTCTCGGCTAAATGAGTATGGGTCTAAGAAATTTTTTTTCATAATTCTTGATTTTGGCTAAATGAGTACGAATCCAAAGAATTTCTTGCTACAAATGATGCATTTTATAGCCACAGATTCGACTAAAGAGTACAAGATTATATTCATTTTCATGTTTTCATGCTATTATTCCCTCTATTTTAGTCTCGTTAGTGGATACAAATATAGACAAGAGTTCTCATGTTTTTTTGTTTGGTCCTCTATAAGGGATACAAATCATGGGTATACACACACATTAGGCACATGATTAATGTCATGAAAGTATCGATCATAAATCAAACTAACGTTCGCGTCGGTTATCTTCATGGCACCATGCCATGCGAGTATTAATACACGCGCAACGATGAATAAAATTAAATTGAGTGTATATGCTCGTCACCTATATAAGTAATGTAATATCATATAGAAAAGGGCCAGTTTTGCTTTTCGTATAGCTTTCATATACAAACTTAAAG
Organism: Zizania latifolia; assembly: GCA_000418225.1. NCBI lineage: Eukaryota > Viridiplantae > Streptophyta > Magnoliopsida > Poales > Poaceae > Zizania > Zizania latifolia. The sequence goes on along the minus strand of KE371751.1, from coordinate 948,978 downwards.
TCACAAATACCTACTAAAATGATGCATAATCATGCTCTATACTTAGGTCCGATCAAAATGAAATATTGTATAACCGCATACATAATAAATACTTGTACTTATCACATACACATATAGATAGTGCATGCTATATACATATGCATATGCAACTCATGCAACAGTGGCATAAGTAAGCCCTAATACTAAGGATATGATCATATAAGGTTGGACTAAGTTATAATTCGTATATCGAAGTAAATAAATACTCGTTGGGTTACGTTTCATGGCATCACACCATGTAGGTAGTAATATTGATAGAATGCCAAAAAAATAATCCATGACATACTGTTGATATCAGAATTTAGACCGACGCACCATCAGCTAGGCAAGCTAGGCAACAAGAGCCGATGGGCTGCTGATGAAGATTTAACAAGCAGAGATAGGCTACGCGCGGCGTTGGTTGATACTTTGTTAATAGCTTTTTATTTAGTTAGCAAATAAATAAGTCAGTTAGGATTTGATGTTATCCGTAGATGACGTGTCCACCGGGATATAAATATGTAAACCCAGGGTCATTGTAAACAGACACAATTCAGTCAATCAAACCGTACGTAGCATTAGGGCGATGCCCCGTCAAAGTCATGGCTACATCAGTTAAGTCCGATCTCTGACTTCAACGGAGATAGCCTGTTGGTAAAATGATTCATGTGTTTATAGCTTTCTCGGTTGAGTTCGATATTGTGATCAGATGGAGTAGGTTTGCTAGTTATCGGTTAAATGTATTGATTCATATTCTCGTACGGTGTCTTATAGATTGAATCTCTATGTTTGCCAATCACGGTGGTTTAGCTCATCGTACGTCGATCGTCAACGGCACGCTGTCTTGGTTGGGTTCGATCTGTGGCGTTGATGGGGTTACATACAGGACAATCTGGCCCGATGGGTTAAAACGACGTTCTTCGGAGTTTTAGCCGGTGAATTACCTGTCACTCTGTCAATCGGATTTGTTGTGTTCGTTATGCTCTCAGCAACCCGTCTTTATGCTGCATCGGTTTAGTTCGAACTATAGAGATATGTAGCTTAGAGTGTTAATATTAAGGCCGGTTGATAGGGTTTATTATGCTTTTAATGATGCATCAAGATTCTCATATGTGCTATCGTTGTCGATACCGATGGGCTATCATCGATAGCGTTAGGACATTTCATGTTTGTTTCCTTATCAATTGTAGAGTCAAATTGACTGGCACACCTACTAACACCTCTGGGTTATTTAGGACCTACACTAGAGTTAAGCAGACACTCTTAGGCCTTCGAGTGTGAAGATGTAGGAATACCTGCGATTTTTACGTCAACACGCTTTCTTGGCACGCCCAGTGGGACCATTTTATAGAGTCAAATTAATCATCTTCATCGACATAATGGCCGAGAAGGAGGTTGATTAGATCAACAATGCTGTCATCCCGGTCACCTTGAGCTTTTGACCGATAAGCAGCAAGCATAAGTACAGCAAACTATTGTAGATTTTCAAAAACTATGTTTGAAATCTTTCAGCATGACTCTGGAAGGGGTGATCCAAAAGAATTAACTACCCATCCCATTCCTCTAGGTCGAGTCTAGCAGTCAAAGCCCACAAATATCGTTTCAAGATGCGGTCAACGAAGCAGTTAGCCACGTGCTGATTAATCAATCTGGCGTATTGGTAAACACTTTGCATTGGTTGATCAAAAAGACAATAGACGGGTCTATCACTCAGGAGTTACCCCAAGGGCCGGTCTATTTTCAGCAGAGGTCATCGGCACCCGTGATCTTGAGCACACCTCGGCCGATGACAGCCATCCCACCGTCAGTGACGTACGGGTTAGAGCGCAATGCGGTACCAAGCTTGATACCGCCAGCCTCGATGTCGGCTGGTACTTCACCGCAGACATACCAACCTTTGGTGAGTACACCTCTGCCGGGATATCATTATACGGCTTATTACGGGCCTCCATGACAACAAGTGAATTTTGAAGAACCTGTCCCTCAAAACAATTATCAGCATCAAGAAAAGGCAGCAACACCGGTGCCATATTATTCAGCGCCAAAAGAAGACGATTTCTCCTTCAAGATTGCGAAGATTATGAGTGATCAATTTAGACTCAAGCCGAAAGAGTAAAGTTACATGTATCGGCATCCATACCCAGATTGGTTTGATAGGGTGTCGTTATCGAATAGGTACAGGGTCCCGGATTTCTCAAAGTTCTCCAGTCAAGACAGTACATCGACAGTTGAGCATATTAGCCGTTTCCTCGCAAAGTGTGGAGAGGCATCGGCTGAAGAAGCTCTCAGGATCAGATTTTTTTCGTTGTCTCTATCTGGATTGGCTTTCTCTTGGTTCTCTTCCCTGCCGCCAAATTCGATCAAGGGATAGGCCAATTCAGAGAAGCAATTTCACAAGTACTTCGCTGGAATCCAGGAAATGAAGCTAACGGACCTGACAGCCGTAAAACAGCGCATGGATGAATCAATACCGGACTACATTCAACGCTTTCGTGATGTGAGAAGCCGATGCTATAGCCTCAGCTTGATCGACGCTCAATTGGCCGAATTGGCATTCCAGAGCCTTTTGCCACCGATCAGGGAGAGGTTTTCATCTCAAGAGTTTGACATCCTGTCGCACTTGGCGCGGAGGATATCAGCCCATGAAAGCCGATTTCATAAAATACGTAAAGAGAAGATACATAAACGAGTAGCACATGTATAGTTTTATTCATCGGATTTAGAGCAAGAAGACTCCGATGGAGATGTCGCCTTGACCAAATGGGCTAGGTTGAAGAAGACAGTAACTTGTCCGTGGGTTAAAATCGCCGAGGAGAAGAGGTATGACTTTGACATCAGCAAGACGGACAAAATCGTTGACTTGCTTCTGAAGGAAAAGTAGATCGAGCTCCCACCAAATCACGTAATTCTATGGGCGAAAGAATTAAAGAAAAAAATATTATAAGTGGCACAATACTGGATCCCATAGTACAAATAAATACAAGGTTTTTCGCCAACAGATCCAATCCGTCGTCGAGCAGGGGAGAATAAAATTCGATGAAACGGCAAAACCGATGAAGATTGACGAGAACCCTTTTTCAATGAACATGGTACACATCGGCTCACCAAGCTTTCACGCTAAGAAGAGCAGAATTTTGAGGCATCACGTTAAGGCTCATCGACGTTACGAAAGAAAACAACGTGCCACACCATACGAGCATGAAGAAAAGATTGATCCACACTGAGAGTGTACTTTTTTCGTTTCTGCTAGAAGAATGATATGAGACTCCCATCAATTAAGAATTGCCCGGAGTGCGCCGAAAGGGTTAGTCAAGATGATATCAGTTCTGAGGACCAGCCCCTAAAGAAAAGAGTACCTGCAAAAAAGACCAGCTAGGGTCGCTCGAGCAAGGGACTGGATGATCGGCGCATTTGAACTACAGACAGATGACAAGGGAGTCAAAACCCTGTACAAAAGTCCTGATGGTGCCTAGAAGGTTTAACACGGAGTCAGAAGAGGAGGCTCCAACGTCAGAGGCATCGGGAGTAGTTAATAGGAGAATACGAGGAGTATTGGCAGAGCAAACGATGGATGAGAAAAGAGTAGTGACCGAAGAGGAAAGCCGATACAAAAGATAAGCCGATGGAGGTAAACATGATTTTTATATTGCCTATAGAGTACAGGGCGCCTACATCGAACGGTGAAGAGGAGGAGCAATCGGCTGCACAATTGTTGTTACAACCGCAACCAGCAATATTTGAAAAGCTAGAAGAGGATGAGCATCAGCACTTGAGACCACCTTGTATATCAAGGGACACGTGGACGGAAAGCCGATGTCGACAATATTGGTCGATGGAATGGCTGCTGTTAACATAATGCCTTATTCCACATTCCGCAAGCTTGGTAAGGTGAACGAGGATTTAATAAAGACCAATATGGTGTTAAAAGACTTTAGTGGTAATTTATTGGACGCCAAAGGAGCTTTGAACGTTGAGCTCACGGTCGGAAGCAACACACTGCCGACCATGTTTTTTATGATTGATGGTAAAGGTTCGTATAGCCTCTTGCTAGGAAGAGACTTGATTCACGCCAATTGTTGTGTTCCCTCTATAATGCACCAGAGTTTAATGCAGTGGCAAGGTGATCAAGTTGAAGTTATCCAAGCTGACAGATCAGTTGCTGCATCCACAGCCGATACACTCGACTTTAAGAACATAGATTGTCTTTCTGGACGAGTTTGGGAAGGGGATTTTTTAAGGGTGTCGGATCTTAGCCTCTAGCCGATCAGCGAGATGATTCTAGACCAGAATCTATGTCTAGAGAGATAGATGAAGAAGAAGGTAAATTAGGAAAAGGGTTTACGTCGACCAATAAATTAGAGGAGGTAGACATCGGACCTAGAGACAGGCTAAGACCGACGCATATTAGTGCCAAACTACCTTCTCCTATAAAAGACAAATTGGTTGCATTATTAAAAGAGTTTCAGGATTGTTTTGCTTGGAAATACCACGAGATGTCTGGATTAAGCCGATCTATTGTAGAACATTGGCTCCCAATAAAAAAAGGATTTCGGCCAGTAAAACAAGATCAAAGAAGATTTAAGCCACAGATCTATCCTCATATAAAAGCCAAAATCACAAGACTATATGAAGCAAATTTTATTAAACCATGCCGATACGCGGAATGAGTATCAAATATAGTCTCGGTATAGAAACAGAACGGTTAATTGAGAGTATACGTAGACTTCAGAGACCTAAATAAAGCCACACCTAAGGACGAGTACCCGATGCTGATAACAGATCTACTAGTCGATGCAACTTCAGGACATAAGATTATCAGTTTTATAGATAGAAATGCCAGATATAATCAAATATTCATGGCAGAGCAAGATATTCCAAAGACTGCATTTAGGTGCTCTAGAGTCATCGGCTTATTCGAGTGGGTTGTCATAACTTTCGGCTTGAAGAACACCAGGGCAACATATCAAATAGCAATGAATTATATATTTCATTATTTAATTGGCTCCCTGGTGAAAACTTATATTGATGATGTAGTCGTGAAATCACAAGACAATAAGGGACATTTAGCTGATTTGAGAAGAGTTTTGAAGAGAGCGAATAAGTATGGTGTTCATATGAATCCCCAAAAAATGTGCCTTCAACATATCAACTGAGAAATTTCTAGGTTTCATAGTTCACAAAAGAGGGATTAAAATAAGCCAGAACATTATCCAAGCCATCAAGAATACAATACCACCAGAAAACAAGACAAAGTTGCAGTCACTAATTGGCAAGATCAATTTTGTCCACCGGTTCATATCAAATATATCGGGCCGATTAGAGCCGTTCACGCCTTTGCTGAGGATAAAAGGAGAATAATTTATTTGGACTGATAAGCATCAAAAAGCATTCGACAAAATTAAGAAATACTTGAGCGCTCCTCCGGTGTTAATCCCACCTCGGCTTGATAAACCTTACAAGTTATACCTATCGATCGATGACATAAGCATCGGGCCGGTGTTGATCCAAGAAGTAGAAAGAAAAGAACGCATCGTGTTTTATCTAAGCCGACGATTGCTAGATGCCAAAACAAGGTACCCCACATTTAAAAAATTATGCTTGTGTCTCTACTTTTCATAAACTAAATTAGGGCACTATATACTATCGGCACAATACACGATTGTATGTAAAGCCGATGTGATCAAGTACATGCTATCGGCTTCAGTTTTAAAGGGAATAATTGGCAAATAGGTATTTGCATTGACAGAGTTTGACTTACATTATGAGTCAGCTAAAGCAGTTAAGAGACAAGCTATCGCTGACTTCATTGTGCAACACAGAGATAAAGAAGCAGACTATGTGGAACCAATACCATGGATACTCTTTTTTGATGGATCAGTTTGCAGGCACAGATGTGGAATCGGGTTAGTAATCATATCACCTCGAGGAGCAAGTTTCGAGTTTGCTTACACTATCAAGCCCTACCGTACCAACAATCAGGCAGAATACGAGACAATCCTCAAAGGTTTAAAACTTTTGCCGAAATCGAGGCCGATGCCATCGAGATTAGTACCGTGTGGTACTGTTCACGTAAACAGTATCTGCGGGTACTGTAGCAGTGCAGCAGATTAGAGTCCAGCAGTTAATAAAAGTCTAGGTCTGTAATTGAGAGTCTTAGCAAGATAATAGATAGAGTCCTAGAGTCATAATGTATTAGGTTAGTTATTCTTTTAAAATAGCAGATTCGATTAGAGTTAGTTAAAAAGATAACTTTTGTAGACTCTATAAATAGAGTTATATTCATCAAGGAATCAATGAAGAAAAAAGAAGTCTAATCTTTCGTCCCAATGTTCTTCTCTCTAGCCTAAATCTACCTCTTATCCCTAGCAGTCGCCATCGCCCGGCTATCCTCTCAGCAGTATTTATCCTATTATGAGGCCAACCCATGACAAAAACCGTCCCAAGAGGTAATTGCTCTGGTTTAGAATAGATGAGGTATTAAGAATCCAGTTTTATAGTTTTGGAGAATATGTGTCTACAGCTATATACTTGAAGGGGTTAAGTAGATTTTTTTCTTAAATATTCCAGAAACTATTCGATTCATTTTTCCTAATTATATGAAACTTCCAAACAGCGTGCCATCGTATCGTCTGTATCCGGGTGGCTAGGCCACGTTATTACTATGCAATAGAAGAAGGCTGTGTTGACAGGGAATTTTCAATTATCACAAATAGCCGATGACAGTAAATATAAATGCACAAGCACTACAATTTTGTAGCATGACAAAAAAATTAATTAAAACATAGGATGCAACTGAAGGACAAGGGGACAACCACATGCTAACACATTATTCATCACCATACCCAATAATTCTCCTTTTGAGATCATCAACTTTGACAAACAATTCGTCTCTGTTATCCTGCAAATTGTAAATACATAGTTGAAATGGGTAAGCATAGCAGAGATCAGAATAAACAACTTTTAACACGTGGGTTGGTTCTATAATCCGAAGACACACCTTGAAAAGAAGATACCGTGTGCTGAACCAAATTGTGTAGCCAAAGCCTACAATTTCCAGTATCTTTGAGAGCTGCAAAAAGGATAATAATCTGTTACAGGTTCTATGATAATTATAGGCAGAATTGTTCGTTTGTTTAAATATCTAATAAGCACTGACCAAGGGGATTGAATCAATTGCTGAAACAACAGCAGATAAAATCCATCCGGCAAGAAAAGCACCACTGCCATATATGACATAAGTAGACGCCTCCTTGAAGTTCAACTGGAATAGCCGAATAACCCAAAGTCAGGGGTTCCACAAGAACATTCGAAACAGCTATGAAGAAACCATAAAAACTCGGAATTGAAGCACATGCGCTAGGAAAACTACATAAGAAACCATATTGACATCTTTCTGCAAATGATGTGCAGCTTTGCAAGTCAAGACGTTGGTAAGAGAGCAGCTTTGTGTAGAATCTAAGGATGGAGAACAAAGAGAAGGCCAATGCAAAAGACACCGTCTGAATCTTTCCAACATAAAAATGCATTCTAAGTTCAAATTTGAAGCGAGACATAAATAAGTATTCAAGATACCAAGGGAATCCATACATTAATATGTTCCATTTCACACTATATATGCATGGGTTTATTAGTGACACCCAGATCATTCTGAATCCTATCGTGCAAAACGATTTAATAAAGCACTAAAAGTAGAGAATTGCATTTCTAAGCCTGAACTACAATTGAAATGAAATGTGCCAAGTTCATAACATACTGGGACACCAATAGCTATCACCCAAATCTTAAGCATCACAACATAGCACTTACCTTCATTGTTTTGTCAGTATAGTTCAACCCTGAATACAAGCAGTCAATTTTGAACTTAAATTGACATGCCACGTATTAATAGATTTGGGTAAAAGTTATCAATTTACCGGCCAAGTCGAATGAAGGTGATACATCAGCAGAGATCAGAGAGCCTTTCTGAACTACTACCAAGTTATACAGGGTAAGCTCCTATTTCTTAACTAGCACCAAGATGTAAACTGTACCTGAGATAGCTCAGAAACAACAATTTACTGACTTCAATTATTCAAAAATTTAATGAGCAAACTAGAGTCAAGAACAACCTATAAAGATATCGGTAAGGTGAAATTGTTTATAGTTAATGCTTTCCATTTCAGGCTAGCGTAACAATTTATCCTTTTAAAACTTATTCACAATCAAGAAAACAACCTTACTGCTGAGCGCATCGTCCCCCAGAATGTTCACGGCCACCAAGCTCTGCTCGAACGGCGGCACTACCGCAGATTCCTCCACTGCATTGCCTTCAGCACCGTTGACTTCCCCAAACGGGCCATCCTCCTCCTCCTCGCTGCCTCCGCCGGCCGCAGACGCGCGCGCTTTTCGTGCCGCCGCCGCCGCGGCGTCGGGCTTCTCCGCAACAGCCACGAACGACGGCTCAGGCCAGCCCACACCTGCGCAGCGCAGCCCTGGACGAACACAGCGACGAAAAAGTAGAAACAGCCGTCAGGCTTCAAGCAAAACCGCCCATAAACCCGACGGTCATTTTGTCGCTTTCCCTTTTTGAGAGACGAGACCTCGAGGCAGGAGGCCGCGGCGGGAGCGGAGGACGGAGACAGGTGCGGGCAGAGCGGCGGCGTAAGGGGCCGCGC
>KE371751.1:923037-940186 GCA_000418225.1 Zizania latifolia | reverse complement strand
CGGCGGCGAGGGATTTTGTTAGTTTTGGCGGCGCTAGGCTTGGGCCGTTTCTCTATCGCGCGAGGATATTTGGAGCTTTGGGCTTTTTCTTCGGAAATGGAATTCGCCGCCTCGTTCCGTTGAGTTCGGACGTTGTGCTCATTAGCTCATACGAAGTACATGTCTGGCCCATCCATGAAGCTAATGCAAATTTATCTGTGGACTCACTACCTCGGCTCTTACATAAATATGTTATATTTAAAGTTTATGTTATAAAATATCATCTAAAATAAAATTAGATAGCTCAGATATTCATAATCCAACTATAGCTTTAAATTCAAGATTTTTAAAACAAGAAATCTTTAATCTGGAGTTTGCCAAATAGGACCATAATATCCTAATTTATAATTTTTTTTATAAATATGTAAGTATAAAGAGTAATGATTACGCTGACATTTGAAACGCAATGTATTTAAGAATAGAGGTAGTAAATCAAATATGGAACAAATCTGAGTTACCCCTTGTACCATCAAGTTTGTCTAAAATTCAACCCGCAACTTACGAAACATGTTGATCTTACAAACGAGTCTCATGGCTCTATACTCCTTTAATAATTATTTCTTTAAAAAACTGTCTCAATTACAAGTGTTGCATATCATAGTGCTGCCATTACCCATTGTGCTGAAGCTACCACTTGACCAGGATGATAAAACAGAAGATGAAATATCAAAGAGGGATGGAATTGAGGTTTATGATTATTATTTAATGGTTTGATTGAATGAATTTTATACTAAAATATTGGTAAATGATTTTAAACTATTTTTTGACAATTTTAATATATATATTTTTTTGGAAAAAATCACCGTTTGAAATATCCAACAGAAAACTTGACCGTTTTGTCTTAATATTAGGGGGGGAATATTGGGAATAATTCTGAGCGTAAGTCAATATGACTCAGAGTCATCAAATTTTTTAGATAGTATCGGAGTTAGAGAGTAAACGATTCATACTAGGAAGGTGTTTGGTTAGGCTAATTTTAGCCTATGTTTATTTGAGTTAGGCTGTAATCAGTTCCGGAGAAATTGTTATCGGGCCCAATAGAAACACAATTAGAGCCCAAATGTAGTTGTAAGCGCTTATCGATACGGAGTGCTTCCTCCTCGCGCACGCCACCAGCGCCCAACGCTACTGTTCCTCACGAACGCTGCAAGCGCTGCTACTCCTTGCGCACGCCTCTAGATCTCCATGTTAGGGATGGCAGTTTTACTCGACGGGCATAGGTTTGGGTTCAGTTTTGTGTCCACGGGTTCACGGGTTCGGGTACCCGTTTACTATCAAGTTAGGCACGGATTTACATTTAAACCCGCGAGTACCCACGGGTTTACCCGTTTATTCAATTTTTTTATTTATCCCTCATCCCCTCCCTGCATTCGGCCTAGCCCATATATCTCTAACCTTAATCTCCACTTCTCCAGCCGCAATACCGCATGCCCACATCCTGCCATCCTCCTATCTCCCGCAGTCCCGCAGCCGCTCCCTCCCCATGACTCCGTGAGCGACTGAGAGGTGAGTCCCGTGCGGCGTGCTGCCGTGCTCCTGTCCAGGCGTCCACAGCCGTTCGCCCGTCCTCCACTCCTCCATGAGTCTCGGCCCCCTGTGGCCAGCCGTGTGGCGTGCTCCCGTCCAGGCATCCCTGACCCAGCCCCCAGCCGCCCGCTAGGACCAGGAGCCCAGGTCGTCGGAGTGTCGGACGTTAGATCTATGCAGTAAGCATTTCCCCATCTCCAGTGGTCCAGTGGCCAGATCTGCACAGTAAGCAAATGCTTAGAATATTAATTCATTTGTTATGCTTAGAACATATTTTTAAATGGGAAAAATCATGTTTGTAGTTCAATCTTCATTGCAGGATGTCAAATCCATGTACATGTACATGTACTCATGTAGAGTATAAGCTGAACCCGCGGGTTACCCGTCGGGTTTCGGGTACCCGACGGGTTCAGGTTTAGTTTTGAACCCACGGGTTTCGTGGGTTTGGGTTTACAAGGGTGTCACAGGTTTGCTTCATGGGCGGGTTTTCATAAAACCCACGGGTTTTAGACCCGTTGCCATCCTTACTCCCTGCCCCCTTCATGATCAGAGGTCCTCGCCATCGTCGTCTCTGGCAACTAGCAAGAGAGACAAGGATGTGTTCTATGGGAGGCTACTTGAGGCCATCCATGTGAGGGTCTGGGAGGTGACCCCTGTAGTTGCCCCCACAGGTGGCGCCTTGGTGGCTCAGGCGGCCCTAGCAAAGGAGGATCTTGCAATCAAGATGCCCGTGGTTGGGGTGTCTAGTATTCTGCGGATGGAGTAGGAGGCATGGGAGAGCACGGAGCAGAATTTGCAGGATGCCTTCCAGGATCTCAACGCCCTAATGGTTCATTCCTCTCTACTACTAAGTGTTCAGATGATCATCATTAGTGCCTGTAAATTTGTAACGCAATCATCTGATATTGCAACACCATGCCCTGCATCGCAGCTAAATTTTCCGTTGCATCCTTTATATCCGGTGCAAAGCTAAGGAAATGATGGGATTAGCAGAGAAAATGAGGCAAAAGTTGTTGATGAACTCTTCTGCCCAATCCAATTCCAATACAAAGAGATGAGTCTAAGCAAGATATGCAGGATTGGCTATTGAGTGTTGGTATTGTGTCCCCTATTACAAAAGAAACCGCTGGTGCTTTGTACCACCAGCAGCTGTCAAGCCAGGTAATGGGTGCTTGTTCTATGATATTCCTGCATTCTTGGTGGAAGAGATCTTGCAGTTTGTGGAGCTCAATTGGGATGGCGATGACAATACATGAATTGATGTAGTTCTGTGGAATGGCTCCAGATTTGGGGTTCTTTGACCTATTGCGACTTGGTCTTCGTGTAAATTGCCTTCGGTTTGTTGCATTTCAGTGATTTTTTATGGAGTTTCCAGTTCTCCCGTGTAAATGCTTAGCTATTATAGACCAACTTATCATTCCAAACTACGGCGGACATTTTTTTTAAAATTTCAACCAAACACAGTAATGTAAACAAAATACATTACACTTGTCAATCAAACAAATCTAATAATTTGATATATTGTTATCATTTAGCACCGTAATCAATTACATTAATGTTTACCTTACCTTGAGCCAACCAAACACCACCTAGGTTTCTTATATATGAGATAGGATTCATATAGTTAGTTGATACGAGAACAACATAATCTAAAAATTTGTCTTATATTGTTTATGTTCTTTATCACCAAATTTATTTATAAAATTGGGTATTTCTGAGTATATTGTCGACTACAACAATAGAAATCACTGTGTATAGTCGGACGATACTACCACAGAAACTGTCTGTAGTGATGGATAATAACCTCTATTAGTAACGGGCATTTCTCCTGTCATTCTTATCGCATCAGCAAAGCCTAGTCATTAGCGACGGGTGAACACCCATCCTAAAAGGACCTATTAGTGATGGGTTACAATAAAATGTGTTGGTAGCTATTTAGCCGAGGCAAGTGCATATATCTATAGATGTTTATAATTATGACATGTGCAAAGTGTTTACCATTATATTTTTCTTGATGATTAAGGGATTGATTGTGCAGATATGTAATTTAGTATCGGAGGATAGACCTATCGAGATATCTTATAGGAGAGCCTTCTTTTCTGCCGTTAGATCTATAGGATTACCAAAAAAATAGATGGTATTCAATTGGTTGGTGTCATATTCTCTGGATTTCTGCTTCCTATTCTTCTCTACATTCTTAGGAGCCTCACCTGCCATTATAAAAAAGTAGGTAAGTATATTGACAAAATATACATGGCCGTATAATAAGTAATACGAGTTTGTTATAGATACCGCTATCACTTGTGTCTATTTTTATGATTTGTGATGTTTTCTCTTCACCATAATTATTAAAAATAGTAGTCATGGCAGACAATTAGGCTCCTATTGTTAGCACTACGATGTCTCCTACTAGGGCTACTCGGTCAACAAATGCTGACTACCCTTTTTCCAGGCATAACCTACCTCTAGAGTTTTCAACATCAATAATATTGGTGCAACCATCTCTTGTTGATATCTCAAAATTGTTACCATCGCAAATATTATGGGTATTAACAAAGCTTTTTGGTAGAAACTAGAACAGTGAGATAACATCACATCGGTTTGTTATAATTTTGTTATCACATAAATAGAATATGTAATGTATGTACCATGTGACGCTTCGGTAAATAATCAATTTTGTGTAGGCAACACTTCGGATCATATGTTGGTACCTACATGGTTGACATAAATTACTACATTTATACATCTCAGTAAATAACATCTAATAATGCAGTGTTCGATCAATCCTAAAATAGCAAAAAATAAGGAAAACGATATACCATTGGGGCGGTGGGCCTACTGCTAGAAGTACGATATCCGGTGACATTGCCCTATTAATCACTTGAGAGGGTTGCCATGTTGTAGCCTAGAATGCCACATAAAGAAACTTTACTATAGAATGCCACATAAAGAAACTTAACCATAGAATGCCACATAAAGAAACTTAACCCTAGAACATCACATAAATTATAAAAGGCCACCATATCACACTAAAATAAAGTGCCATGTAAATAAACTTAACCGTAGAGCATAGCATATATTCGGCAAGGCCACCATATCACACTAAAATAAAATGCCACATAAAGAAACTTAACCCTAGAATGCCACATAAGGAAACTTAATGCTAGAACATCACATATATTCGGCAAGGCCACCATATCACACTAAAATAAAATATCACATAAAGAAACTTAACCCTAGAATATTGCCACATAAGGAAACTTAACACTAGAACATCACATATATTCGGCAAGGCCACTATATCACACTAAAATAAAATACCACATAAAGAAACTTAACACCCTAGAATACCACATATATATTCGACAAGGTCACCATATTGTTAGGCAAGACAACCGTAGCTAGAGCACATGGAGGAGGGGGCCGGCTAGGTACCTTGCGAGGAGGAGGATGAGGTGGCGAGGAGGAGTAGGCGGCGGCGATGAGGACAACGAGGAGGAGGAGAAGGCAGCGACGAGGAGGCCACGAGCACGAGCAAAAGGCTGCGGTGACTGGAAGGAGACGGCGGTGGTGACAGTGAGCATGAGCTAGGGTTAGGACGAAATGAGAAGCATGTGGTCGATTCACATTTCACTCACCCTTTTATACCTGCAACGAAGCATTAGTGATGGACGGTAGCTAAAAACTTGTCACTAACGTTCGCTATAGGGTTATGGGCTTTTTAGTGACGTGGGTAAAATAACACCCGTCACTAATAAAGAGCACACCCTTTAGTGACGGATCATACTGTGACCCGTCACTAATAAGGGTGCCCCCTTTAGTGACGGGCCACATTACGACCCATCACTAATAATGCAATTTTATTGACGGGTATAAAATGGTTCGTTACTAAAAGTATATTACTGACGCATATCATTTATCCATCAGTAAAACTTAGTCACTAAAGACTGTTTTTTAAGTAGTGCGAGTCCGAGTAAAAACACATACAATATTGTGCGTACTCAAATATACATGATTTTTTTCTGATGTTAGCTAGCTATATACCACATGTTCAAACCAATGGCTCTCAAAGTCTGCAAATGCCAGTGGAGATTGTCTTGTTGGAGCTACCTCGACCATATATATCTTTGGAGCTAGGAGGAGATCAAGACTAGCTTTTAAGCATGAGAAAATTCTGTATATGCCATTGAAAGTTCACCAGTTCTCATATATACCACTGAAAACTTGCTGTTTTCATATATGTCACTGCTTCAATATTTTGTATCTATATATGTCATTGCCGTTAGTTTCAACCATTAGTCAACGTTAGTTTTTTTTCTAATTGCCAAAACTACTCTCGGCTCACTAAAAATCAAGGATGATTTAAGCTCCGTGATCAACTAGCACTCGTTCCAGTCGTCACGCGTGTATCAATCACTCATTCAATCTAGCGCAACTAAGATCGGCCAAGAGCAAAGCAAGCTAGCTAGCTTTGTGAGTTGAGGGTAGTTTTGGTATTTAGAAAAAAAAACTAATGTTGACTAACGATTGAAACTAACGGCAATGGCGTTTATGAACACAGAAAATTGAAGCAGTGTCATATATGAAAACAGTAAATTTTCAGTGACATATATGAGAACCGACGAACTAAAAGTATATAGAATTTTCTCTTTAAGCATTGGAAGTCCTTCGTTTGTCCCAACGGGTAAGGCCATTTCCATGGCTGCAGGCTGGACAGTAAGTAGCCTTGTGCATCTACGTCGGACTGGAGCCAGCGTGGAGGAGAGGGGAAGAAAAAGAAGTGGCTTGGACTGTTATGTGTTTGAGTATCCTGCGGAAGATACGGTGGCTTAGAGAGAAAAAGATGATACATGGAGATGGGAAAAAAGTCACTCACCTACAGCTAGGGACACAATATTTAAGAGATAGGAATACAAACATAACATATTACCCATACAAAATGTTAACAAGAGCAAAATTAAATGAATATAAATTATAGAAATTGTGTGATAAATTTATGATGAATTGGATTCGTATTTTTGAAGGACTATAAGCTATTTTCACACACCTATTTATATAAATAATACAACAACAACAACAAAATGTCTTTTAATCATAAGCAAGTTAGGGTAAGCTAGAATAGAGTTATTAATCAAGATTCAGACATATGAATGGATTCTTTCTATGCATTCTTATTCAAGGCTAGGAAATGTTCTATCCTTTCAAGTATTTTTAATTATCTCATCTCAAGTTAATTTTGATCTTTCTCTATCCTTTCTTATACTATCGTTGTGCCTCGGGATTCTACTATTTTCGTAAAAAATATTTCATATGCCATGATGCATCTGCCCGTGCTCACCTAGACTCACGACTCAATCACATCTGATCAGATCTCGCCTGGCTCGAGCGCCGGCAACCGGATCGGGGAGGGTTGTCGGCGGAGCTAGGAGAGGCGGTGGTGGCGGAGCCCCGGGATAGTGAGCTGTCGTGGATCGTGTCGCCGGGGAAGTGGGAAAATTGGAGCGAGAAGGGGAAGTAAATAAATATTCTTGTTTGACTGACAGGTGGGCTAAGGGGGTATGGTTGTTATTTGTTTATACCTACAGGCTACAGAGGGTTTGGAAGGCATATCTATTTTACGGAATTAAGTAAATACCAAACAATTTTATGGACTGCAGTGAAAATAAGTAAGGAAGGGCTGAAATACAAATTTTCCCTGGTCCACCCAATCCACCGTGATTCCGGAAACATTTGTCTGGCTTTAACGTATATTCCGTCTAAAAAATATTTTATTTATAGTTATTAAATTTTGTTTACAATGACTTTATGCCTACTCCCTTATGTCCTTAAATTAAGGTTATGTTCTTTCGGTTCGGCATTATATTATTCTACCTTATTAATTGAAAGTATAAATAATCATATATCTTATTGTAATCTGTAACTTAGATTATAGGTTAATCGTTGACACTAAAATTGGGTACCGTTGGATCTAGTTAAGAAGGAGCACCATTAGATCAAAAGCTGGTTCGACGGAGAAACCCTCATAGAGTCTGACAAGACGTGTATCGTCACTGTGCACGTTTATTATTTTGTATATATAATCATAATCTATAATAGGTAGCAGTTAGATTTTATTCTATTTTATCTCTAAAAGTAAATCCCGAAGTTCATACAATTTGGTTAGGATTCTATTATTTTAGGTGTATAAATATGTACACCCGAGAACCAAAATCGATATCAATCTTCTGATTAAACAAACTCTCGGCACATCGTCAACCTTTAAGTATGTAGCATTATGATGAGTTTCTATTTAGGATTAGGCTACATCGATTAAGTTCGATCTCTCATCACGCACAAGGATAGCCTCCTGGTAGATTGTGTTTATTCAATCAAGGCTTTTTCGACTGAGTTCGATACTTTAGTTGAATTTATACGCCTACTACACTACCATAGAAAACTTTGTTAGTGATGGGTAATAACCTCTATTAGTGACGGACAAGTCTCCTGTCATTCTTATCACGTCAGGGAAGACATATCATTAGTGATGGGTGTTTATCCGTCACTAAAGGAAGGCCTATCGGCTCACCTGTTATGGTCTTTTAGTGATGGGTCGTAATGTCATCCGTCACTAAAGGGTTATTTAGTGACGGATGGTTATTGTCACCTATCACTAATATTATGGTCATTTTGAGAAAAATAATTATTTTTAGGCTGCATCTTAAATCAAAGCCAGGATTTATCAGCCAACATATCCAACATTCCAAAGCACATCATAGACAATTTATCACAGAACACAGATAATTCATCACAGAAGATTCATAACCAAATTAATATCACATATATTAACTTCTAACGCGTTATCTCGAAGAAATTGCATGGCTAAAATAAAGTTTCATAAGATTAACTTCTAACTTCCACTAGGGCATTCCCTAAGAGCAATATCAAAAGCTTGAATAGTATCATATAGAGATTCTTAAGGCTGTACATGTCTAGTTTTGCAGCCTCTTTTATGGTCACCCTGTACTCCTTCTCCCTAAAAGAAAAGAATCAATATAATATGCACAATGATTATCAGTGCAAAAAGGAAGATAGGCAGGAAGACATCATACCCTAGGTTTACACCATATACATAACAGCCTCAATTGCACCATTGTTGATGTTGAAATAGAAGACGCATACTGTGCCAACTTCTAACACGTTATCTCGAAGAAATTAGCTAAAACAAGTAGTTAGGTAGCACCGTCCATTCGTGGACTTATGCACCACAATTGAGACTGCCTCAGTACCTGCTACTGTCACTTGAATCTCGGTGGTCTGCTGGTGTAGGTGAGGTGTGATGTACTTCTCACAATACTATCTTAAAAAGTACTATTACAATAAAATTTGTACAAAGCTAGTTAGACAAGGCTAAGTACATATATATAGATGTTTGCTTTTCTAACATGTGCAAAGAGCTTATCACCGACTTCTTGTTGATGATCGAGTTATTTATTGTGTAGACATATAACTGGATCGCAGAGGACAAACCTGCCGAGATGTCTTGTAGGAGAGCCTTCTTTGCTGGAGTTACATCTGTATAATTTCTGAAATAACAGATGTCTTTCAGTTGGTCCATTTGATCTGTGTTGCGCTCCCTGGATATCTGCTTCCCCTTCTTCTTACAGCATTGCTAGGACCCTCACCTACCATTATAAAAAAGTCGGTAAGTACATAAAAAATATGTATTTCTAGTACGTAATGTGAGTTTGCTATACATACTGCTATCACTGTCCTCTACTTTTATGGCTCCTGCGGTCTTTTCATCGCCAAAATTATTGAAAACAGTGGCCATACAAGATAGTTGGGGTCCTATTAGGGAGCGTGACGGCGGAACGACGGCGGAGGAGAACGCATGGCCGCTAGGGTTTAGGGTTCTGTGCAATATGAAAGTATTCTGTTGACCCCGCTTATTTATACACATCTATAGTGACAGACGGTAACTATCGCCCGTCACTAATGATCTAGCCATTAGTGACGGGTGGCAACTATCACCCGCCACTACTGATGGACGGTGTCTTTAGTGACGGGCGGTAGTTTCTGTCCGTCACTAATTGTTTGACCCATTAATGACGGGTGATAATTCTACCTGTCACTAATAGGGGTGCCCTCTCTTTAGGGACGGGTCACATTATGATCCATCACTTATAAGACAACATCACTGATGCGTGAAAAATGGTCCGTTACTAAAAGTGTATTAGTGACACGTGTCATTTATCCGTCAGTAAAGTTCTGTCACTAAAGACTATTTTTGTGGTAGTGACTAGTTACCGATGTGATGTTCTAATCGCGTATGTTGTGTGCTTCATGATTATATTAGATCTGTTATGTCAATCATGCTGATCTAATATCCATTTAATAGATGAAGCTCATGTTTAATATAAATCTGATACTGTTTCGTTTTGGTCCAATCTATTAGATTTACACAAAACATGTAGAATCATCTGGTTGACGAGAGTTAGATCTATGTTCTATTAGAGTTTTAGCCAATAAATTACATGTTAATTCAACATTCATCGGTTATTATGCTTTGACATGATTTTTCAACATTATTAATGATTCTAGCACTGTCTTGATTGAGACTGATATGTTAGATTTATCGTTAGAAGTGTAAATATCATAGTTGATTAGCCGATAGCTTCATGATCATGTTTTTGTCAATTATATATCCATCTGACTGATGTAGTTTTGTTATGTCAAACGCCAATCCGGCAGGAATTTATTAATGTGTTATTTAAACCACTCGGAAACCGGTCAGGAGATAAGTTGACACGTTATTCTTATGAGATGTTTTAGTCGATAAGGCTTTATCAGTCGGTAATGCCGTTAGGCCATCAACCGATAAATTTAGGATAATTAATATTTTATATTTTATTAATTATAGTATCAAATTAATTGGCACGTCTACGAACCTCAAGCTTAAGGAACCGCACTAAAACTAAGCATACACTCCTAGACTTTCAAGTGTGAAGGAGCAGAGATCCTAATATGTCAACAGTTATATAGTAATATAATAAGCTAATATAACAAAAAATTTCACCTTATTACATTAGTTTGTCGAAAATATCCATTGTATTTTGACGAAAATTAACTATTGTTACCCCATACCCAAAACATCCCCTCGCTATATGAACATTTTATTTTAAGGACATTATAGTTTTTATTATTTAAATATAATAATATAGACTACCAATAATTCAAATTATCAAACAACGACATTATAGTTTTTTATTATTTAAACATAATAATCTACACTACCAATAATCCAAATTGTCAAACAACTCACAATTTTTTTGCTATTTTATAATAATCCATTTCCTACTTTTTACTTATTGCTTGGTAATACTTCTATCCTGTTACTTTGCTATTTTATTTCGATTAATAATTTATTAGCTTTGTCCAGAGTATCCAAAGTAGCAAGTATTTATAGACTAAGGAATTAAGGACGACAATGCCACGTCTAGGGCTAGATAACGAGCTAGCTTGGTTCGTTATAGCTCGTTATGTTAATGAGCTAACTCGTTAATATAATGAGAAAAACCTAGCTCAACTTGGCTCGGTTTAGCTCGCGAGCCAACACTTGTTGCTGCATGTCGGGATCGGAGGAGGGGTGGTGCGGTGGAGGAGGTAAGTGGGTGGGGCTATAGTGGCCGAGGCAGGGGCGCTGCGTTGGGCCGCGATGGAGGATGGCGTTGTCGGCCATGCAGGACCGTGCTAGCCACCGACTGGGACGGGGCGCGTTGAAGGGGCGTAGTGCGGACCATGGAGCCATGGTAGAGGCAAGAGAGGGCGGCTGGGCTGCAGTGGCTTGGGAGGCGGCACGACATAGGACCAGTGGACCATGGTGGACGAAGCCACGGCCGTGCGGGGCCACGCTGGTCGCTAGCTAGGGTGGTGGCATGGCGCAGAGCCACGGTGGAGATCGGATGGGATGGCGCGGCGACGGCACAGGTGGGGGTGACGGAGCGACGCAAGAGGGGCGGTGGAGCGGCGGCTGTTGTGCAGGAGAGGGTGGGTAGCGATGCAGTCATGCTAGAGTAGGGGAATCGACAAAGGATGAAGGGGTGGCACATGGGAGCTTAGGACTGGAAGTCAGTGTTAGAGGTAGCTAGAGAAGTTAGTTGTGGGCCTTTATGTGTGATATAGGATGCATGGGCTTATTTGCTTAGGCTGTTTGGGCCAACTCGTTAAACTCGTGAGCAGCTCAAACTCATTTGTTATACTAACGAGCTAATTTTAACTCAATTCATTAAAAAATCAGAATAAATCAAGCCGTACTAAACGAATTAACTAGCTATGAGTTTTCTTGCCGGCCCTAACTACGTCCCACTCGTTGTATCGTAAATGCCCTAAGAGTTAAGAGTACACAATTGCATGCATCACCGGTAGACTGTATAGGCCGACTCGTAAGTATTCATCCCATCCCAACAGGGCAGGCATGGCTAGTTGACCTCCGACTTTTGGCAGCCTATACACATGCGGGGCTTCCCAGTTTTGGCTATTAACAACACCATCATACATGATCGGCTAAAGTCCAGATCGGACGTACACGGCGTCAGGGTCACAGAGATCTATGACACAAACAGTACCATAACTCTCATTACATCAGTCTAAATACTCAATCGGTCCAAAAAAGATTTTATTATGTAAAAAACTTTATTTCTATTTGCTCGTCTAACATGGTTCATAAATTAAAATTTTAATACTCTTTACTTACCCCTTATCTACCACTCCACAGTACATCAATTTCTTATTAATAAGAAATAATTTTGTCTTAATATGTGTTTTACTAGGCTATAGATTCTTAAAAAACAGTTACGAGTTATAAAAAATCTATTATGAGCTTAAAACACAGTGAAATTGTTTAATTAGAGTAACTATTGATTTACGATACAGTGATTCCATTAAGTTTAACAATAAAAATAGTGATCTATGTTTTAATTAACAGTAAATATAATAAACTCATATAAATGTGCGTATATTCTGGACATCATAAATTGTACTGAAAAATTATTACGATTGAAAAACTAATTTTCAATCTAGTTAATCTTTCAAATTTCTAAACTAGAAATGGAAAAAGGTAGGGCAAAGACACACTTAATGTCTTATATCACCGGCACTGGTTTTCCTGAGTGAGGTAGGTGCAGTCACTCAGTCAGCACTGAGACTCTGAAAACTCTGCAGCACCTACGTGCTCCTAGTTACATGTAGCTACAGTCCTACACGGCGAAACAAAATGTACGGAGAAATTACAGCCAGCCCTGATCTTTGGCGCGTTGACCATGCAAGCTGCCACAGTAACCCTAGCCTCTCCACGTAGGCTCAAGCTATTGCGTATGAGTGACGACTTCATGGCACTGGAGGTTACCCTGGAATTATACATGGTACTTGATACCTCATTAAGAACTTAAATTTTTTTCTAAGCGCAGCTTCAGGAGTAGACTGGATCATGCAATTCAATCTCTTATCTTTTCTTTTGCCGCCTATTTTTCTAATTTACTACTAGGTCCAATATTTTATGCATTCATTCCTACTCCACACAACAACTATGTAACTCATCTTAACATCCTAACAGTTTATTCCCACGTTCTTAAGCGATTAACAAAATCGTGTTATTTCCATACTCCCCCGTCCCATAATATTATAGTTTAGAATTAGATCTGATATTTTATACTATAATAAATCTGAACAATACACTGTTCAGATTTGTTGTAGTATGAAATATCAAATTTAATCTTAATTTAGGATATTATAGGAGGAAGTATTTGATAGTGCCTACGGTCAATTTGATTAACCCCTGAGTGAGCCTAGATAGCTAAAACACCAACGGATGTGCAATCGAACCGCAAAATCAGATCAGGGGATCAACCATCATATAGACACCACTGATCAGAATCCAGCAATCGATGTAATATCAGACAACATGCAGTAAAAAAACCTTTGGGACACCTCTGATCACCACTGAAATTAAAGAAACCAAGCGTAAATGCTGATGCAGTTCTGAACCTACCACGAGTAAAGCTCGCAAACCGTGGTGGCCTATGCACATGCAGGGAGATTAGCACGGTAGCTGGAGTGCAGGTCTGAAACACGCTAGCGTCAAGTGCTCACATCCATGCATACAGGGGCAAGGACAAGATCCTAGGCAAGGGGATATATATGCAGCGTATAGCATATATTTACTTTGTCTGTCTAATCCTTTTGAAAGAACAAACAAGTTGCAGAGGAAAAAGTAATAAAGAAACAAGGATAACTTTTTTAATTCTTAGACCATTTGGAAAATATTCATATTCTAAGAAACAACCCTGAATATCTAGTCGAGGTGAAAATTAGAAAATTGATGGTTCCTAACTTCTATATTATAGTTCATTTTGAGATTCTGTAAATATTGAGTTTCACATTATTAAGTTAAAAATCTGAATTATTTTGGAGACCTTAAAAATTTTTGAAAATAGCTATAGCTGATAGAAGCTATCAAACATGTCCTTAGTTGTATAGCATTATCTCTGTCACCTATGGATGAATGGCAAGTGGCAACTGCATCAGGGGCTAGATGTTATATATATATGATAGTGGTAAAAGAGTAGAACTCTACTAACTTTCAGTTGCAAAACAGAAATTACTACGAAAACAAATTAGCGACAGAACTTAGGGTTGAATAAGTGGATTAGCAGAAAGAGCAATTATACTAAAAGCTGGGAGAAATGATTTTCAAATAATGGGCCATAGCAACGGTACAAATCTAAAAGGCATGTGGCCAGCTTTGACAAGAACATCTGATTCCCTTAGAATTTACACTTTTTCCTTCATGGAAGGCAGCCGTTGCATCTAGGGATGAAAACGGATCGGATACGGACGGATATCAGTGATATCATATCCTTTTTCATATTTTTTTTGGATTCGGATTTGAATTCGGATACTCCGGATACGGATACGGAATCGGATATCATCGGATACGAATACGGAGCGGATACGAATACGGTTACGGATATTTACCGGATATCATAAGTAATATAATTCTTGATTCATAATCACAATTCACAACACACAAGTGACAAGTAATAGTTGACAAGTAAAAATATTTCGAGAAAGTTGTCATGTACGATGTAAAGAAAGATGGAGATTTTTCAAGAATGAATTATAACTTAAAGAAGGAATGAGATTGGTTTGAAAGCAAATCGATGGTTAAATCTTCATTTGAACTTGAAACTTTTTCTCTGATCAAAATACAACATAGCTTAACTCATGTAAATTTTTTGCATTTTTCTAGATCAGTTTACTATTTTTAATTTATTAAGTGTGTTTCTAGAATTTATATTGAAATAGGTAAAATTTGAACTGTAAGTGCATGAAATAATGAACCAAAATTTATAGAAAAATCATATTCATGTTTATGAGTCCATCTTTAGTTGTTATCCACCAAATGAAAAGCAATTTTGAAAAATCTAGGTTGCGACTTTCGATCGGCAACGTGGAGCTTAATGGTTTTTTAATTCTAAAAAAATCAAATGAAGTCTGAAAAACACGAAACTTGTCATGGTGTTATAATATGATATGTAAATGCTGTGATAAAAATTTAAAAATATTTCGAGAAAATTGTCATGTACGATGTAAAGAAAGATGGAAATTCTTCGAGAATGAATTATAATTTAAAGAAGGAATGAGATTGGTTTGAAAGCAAATCGATGGTTAAATCTTCATTTGAACTAGAAACTTTTTCTCTGATCAAAATACAACATAGCTTAACTCATGTAAATTTTTTGCATTTTTCTGGATCGGTTTACTACATTTAATTTATTAAGTGTGTTTCTAGAATTTATATTGAAATAGGTAAAATTTGAACTGTGAGTGCATGAAATAATGAACCAAAATTTATATAAAAATCATATTCATTTTATGAGTCCATATTTAGTTGTTATCCACCAAATGAAAAGCAATTTTGAAAAATCTAGGTTGCGACTTTCGATCGCAACGTGGAACTTAATGGTTTTTTAATTCTAAAAAAATCAAATAGAGTCTGAAAAACATGAAACTTGTCATGGTGTTATAATATGATATGTAAATGCTGTGATAAAAAATTAAAAATGTTTCAAGAAAGTTGTCATGTACGATGTAAAAAAAGATGGAGATTCTTCGAGAATGAATTATAATTTAAAGAAGGAATGATATTGGTTTGAAAGCAAATCGACAGTTAAATCTTCATTTGAACTTGAAACTTTTTCTATGATCAAAATACAACATAGCTTAACTCATGTAAATTTTTTGCATTTTTCTGGATCGGTTTACTATTTTTAATTTATCAAGTGTGTTTCTAGAATTTATATTGAAATAGGTAAAATTTGAACTGTAAGTGCATGAAATAATGAATCAAAATTTATAGAAAAATCATATTCATGTTTATAAGTCCATATTTAGTTGTTATCCACCAAATGAAAAGCAATTTTGAAAAATCTAGGTTACGACTTTCGATCGGTAACGTTGAGCTTAATGGTTTTTTAATTCTAAAAAAATCAAATAAAGTCTGAAAAACACGAAACTTGTCTTGGTGTTATAATATGATATGTAAATACTGTGATAAAAAATTAAAAATATTTCGAAAAAGTTGTCATATACGATGTAAAGAAAGATGGAGATTCTTTGACAATGAATTATAATTTAAAGAAGAAATAAGATTGGTTTAAAAGCAAATCAACGGTTAAATCTTTATTTTAATTTAAAACTTTTTCTCTAACCAAAATACAACATAGCTTAACTCATGTAATTTTTTTGTATTTTTTTGGACCAGTTTACTATTTTTAATTTATTAAGTGTGTTTCTAGAATTTATATTGAAATAGGTAAAATTTAAACTGCAAGTGCTTTAAATAATGAACCAAAATTTATAGAAAAATCATATTCATGTGTATGAGTTCATCTTTAGTTCTTATCCACCAAATGAAAAGCAATTTTGAAAAATCTAGGTTGTGACTTTCGATCGGCAACGTGGAGCTTAATGGTTTTTTAATTCTAAAAAAATTAAATAAAGCCTGAAAAACACGAAACTTGTCATGGTGTTATAATATGATATGTAAATGCTGTCATAAAAAATTAAAAATATTTCGAGAAAGTTATTACGTACGATGTAAAAAAAGCCAGAAAATGACAGACTTTTTAATTCTAAATTTACAAGTTTTTTAAATTATAAAATCGTTCAAATAACAACTTTTTGTTTAGAATTCTAGAGAAAATAACATAATTTTAACCTTAAAAAACTTAAAAATTAATTTTGTTTTTTAAAATAGGAACAACCAAAGAAACACTAACAACAGGTCCACCCGGTCAGAACACACAATGAAAAAAATAGAGAATAACTCAGCGCCAAGGGGGATCGACCCCAGGACCTCCTGCTCACATAGATGCACTCTCTCCATTGGGCCACAATATAGTTTGTAGGTAAGTGCTATTATCTACTTATCTAATATCTTAAATCCCAACCGTGGCCAACCCGGTATATCTCCTAGCCTGCTGCCCGCAACGCCGCAACTCCCGCAAGAACTACATCGAGCGGGTGGCCGCCTGGCCGACGGCGG
>KE371751.1:859255-896583 GCA_000418225.1 Zizania latifolia | reverse complement strand
TGCAACCATCGGGTCTTGAGTGCAGCGCTTCCCTGCCATCACAAATCACCCCCTCGGACCACCCCCGAGGAGGATTGTCCGACCACCCGTCGACAATATTTTGTCAACTTAGACACCACTAGTAGTTACGATAACATCAATAATATTAATGAAAATCCTTGATGATTTTTAATAAAACTAGCGTCGAATATGAGTTTAGAATATTATTTGTCCGATTTTAAAATTGAAGATAGCAAACAACCGGTTCTTGATTCATAATTGAAAAAACTTTAACGAGTTACAAGGGCAAAAGTAGACTTTACCAAGCAAAACGTAAATTTTACAGTGTGGGTTTTAAAGTCTTTTTGTGAGGATCCCACTTAAATGACTCTTTTATTATCAAATTAATTCTGTCTTTCACATGAGGCTAATTTAGATAAAGTATATATGGCAAAGGATTTTATTTCCTGTGCTCTATTATCTCAATTTTACATGTAGATAGTGTAGTTTGATATGTGAGAACTTGGAATCCCACCCACTAAATTTATTTCCGTTTGGAAGTCATCGACCGTGCTCTCTCTGTACATATACAGTGCCAGCCACCCAGCCTTCCTCTTCCTCCTCTCTCGAAGAACACAAGAAAGATAATAGCTTTTTCTAGCTGTCAAATATAATACCAAGAAGAGAAGTAAGAGTTACGGGAGGCTGGAAGGGGGGAGTAGTAGCAACAAGATCTGAAAGAAACGGAGACGACTAGTAGCAGAACAAGATTAGTCCTTTCTTCTATCAATCTCCCTAGCAGCATTGGTTTAGCCGCTACTCCTACAGTTGCAACTATTGGAGTGGTCTAGGATGGCTCCGAGCTTTGATTTCGCGGCATCAATCCTCCTCTGCGCGGAGGACAACACCGCCATTCTTGACCTTGATCTTGATGAGGACAGTACGGAGATTTTGTGGGTTGCTGGGGGTGATGCTTCTCTAGGGGCCTTGTCAATGGATTTCCCCCTGCAGTCCGATGATTGCATTGAGGCGTTCCTCGTGAGGGAGGAGGAGCATCTGCCCATGGAGGGCTACTTCCAGCGGCTGCTGCTGCAGTCTGACGGGCTCGATTTGGCAGCCGTCAGGAGCGACGCCATCGACTGGATTTGGAAGGTGAGATTCTGTTCCTTGTTTCATCGCTCCTTTCTACTCAGGATGAGACGCGATGCGAGAAATTTTGGTAAAAAAGGTCTCTTTTTGTTGCTTTAGTTGTGTTCTACGGTTCTTGATTCGGTTCTTGTTTATTTACCGGTTATGCCCTGTGTGCTACCAGTGTTTGAGATTGATTGAAACCGTTGTTTGCCATGAATAGGTCCATAAGCATTACAAGTTTGGGCCTTTGACGGCAGTCTTATCTGTGAACTACCTGGACCGGTTCCTCTCTATGTACGAACTTCCTGTAAGGATCTTTCTCGGCATAGCATTATTTCTGTATTTCACACCATCCTGATTTCTTTGATGTTGTTGAGATAAATGCCAAGTCATGGAGCAATTGCATTCTGATTGCAGCACTGGAAGACCTGGATGACACAACTTTTAGCAGTAGCCTGCCTGTCGTTGGCTGCAAAAATGGGGGAAACTGTTGTCCCGCACCCCTTGGACCTGCAGGTGAATTCAATTATACATCATACATGCAATAGTTGTGCACAAATAGCATCAAAGGTCTGTTCTTTCTTTCAACTTAATGGCTTCTGTTTTATAGGTGGGTGATGCAACATTTGTGTTTGAGACTAGGAACATAAAAAGGATGGAGCTTTTGGTGCTCAACGCCCTAAAGTGGAGGATGCAAGCTGTGACTCCTTGCTCATTTATTGACTACTACCTTCACAAGTTCAACGATGGTGATGTGCCGTCCATACCCTCATTCTCCTGCTCAGTTGACCTTATCTTGAGTACATGTAAAGGTGTGAATTTTGTTAGACATGTTGCATTTCCATCTCCAATCAATGTTATGGAACGTTATGATGACATGCTCTTAAATCTGGGGAATTTTGGTCTGCAGTTGCTGAATTCTTGGTTTTCAGACCATCAGAGATTGCTGCCAGTGTAGCTCTAGTAGCATTGGAGGAACATGAGTCTTCCATGCTTAAGAGGGCGGGAACTTGTTACAATAATTTAAAGAAGGTATCGAATCTCTCCATCTTTCAGCATACACTGGTTGTAAACTGAAATATGAATCTGTACTTTTGTTGGATGCCACTATTTCTTCATTCTGTTATATTATCTTGTTTGTCATTAATCTGTGCTTGGATGCTTTCCAATTCTTTATAGCATATTCCTCAAATGTTGTAGGAGAGGGTATTAGCATGCTATGAAATGATTCAAGATAAGATTATTATGGGAAACATTATTCTCAAATCAGTCAGCCCTTCCCTTTTCACCGTGCTACAAAGCCCCATAGATGTGTTGGATGCAGCTGCATGTGTAAGCCAACAAAGTGATGACACTATTGCTGGATCACCTGCAACATATTATGAAAGCTCAACGTCAAGCAAAAGGAGGAGAATTTGCAGATGATTGTTTTCACTGTGTAGACTTCAAGTATGCTTCAACCATTTGTTTTAATGGACTCAAGGCATGGACATTAGGACATATGTTTTGTGGAGATGAGAGCTCTCTTGTTATTTTGCATTCATGCCCCCTTATTCATTTTGTGATAACCTTGGAGAATGGATGCTTTGATGATGTTAATGGAAATACAAAACAGAGAAAGAGGAAACAATCTGAGAGAAGAAAAATGTGCGCATTGGTTTGTTTTGTAGACCTGGATTCGTCACACTATTCACTGGTCCATTTTCAATTTATTTGTCAAAGTATATCACTATCCTGTATATGGCCTAGCATGTTTAACTCAGCCAATAAGCCCTGCTGAAAAAAACAGGACAGAAATATTGTTATATAGCTTCGTGCAAGCAGTAATAAGATGGCTATCTGTTCTCTCCTAGTTTGCGTTCTAGCTGAAGATTCTAGGATCATGATTTGAGTAACTTGGCATGGAGCCCTATAACTTTGTGAATGCATTTTATCTGCTTCTTTTGTGCTTGAGATGGCCAATGCGTAGAATAATACTATATAGTCAGCTTGTGAGGTTATAAATGATATTTTTTGTTACATGTACTTTAGTACTGCAGTAGTTGGACATTGTACCCTAGGTTTATAGGAAAACCTTGATCCACCTACTACATTTCATGGCTAAAGTGTATTTATGTTTACTACAGTTTGTGGCATGTGTAGTCCCAGGCTTCTAGTTGATGCCTTGATTGCTTAACTCTTCTGAGTAACTTTGAGATTGCTGGGGGGCATTACTCTTTGATCTTGAATGTTGCTGGACCTGGATGTACCATTCGCTGAACCCCTCTTTGCCAGCTTTGCATCGCTTTGGACCAATGCATTATATCTTTTACTGCATTAGACACTGAGAGCATTGTGGTCGGTAACTGAACTATGTCCATGCCATTCAGGCACTGGTCTAGTTCATAACTTAGGAATTTTATAGAAACATAATAATTTTCACGAAAACACAATAAAATTCCTGCATTCCAAACAAGCCCTATCTAGTAGTGCAATTGAAGGGTAAAGATGTTGTGCTGTCAGAGGAGTGAGGGCAGAGATGAGCCCAGAGTTGCTAGTAAGGAAGGTGATCAAATTCGAGTTTTGAGCAGGCATATCATTTCAAATTTAACTTCCATAGTTTCAAGCAGTTAATCTGTTCATCATGCAAACTTGCCTTCTGGACATCTTACCTAAAAAACTAATGGGCATACAGCATAGTGATATGGGTAAGTCTTGCTCAGTGCTCACCTGCTAGGCTGGTACCACAGTTCTGCTACTGTGTAAGGTCACTTGATGCCATTTGTTCTGGGTAACAACTTGCCGACGTCTAACCAGATAAAACTTGAGATCCCAGATTTGCTGCTGCATCTCAATTATAATTAGAGCTTCCCTATCATTTTCAAACAGTTCATCTGCTCATCATGTAAATTTTCACCTAAACTGGGAGTGCTGCTACATATATGACCATATGGGTTACTCACCAGCTACTCTGCTAGGCTGACACTGCAGTTTACTGCTGTGGGATGCCACTTGATGCCAGTGTTCTGCGTGACATCTTGCCAGCCAGTCTAAGGCCCCGTTTGGTTACAGAGATTAAACTTTAGTTCCTGTCACATCGAATGTTTAGATACTATTTTAGAGTATTAAACGTAGAATATTTACAAAACCTATTCATAATCAGTGGATTATTCGCGAGACGAATCTAATGAGCCTAATTACGTCATGATTTGACAATATGATGCTATAGTAAATATTTGCTAATCATGGATTAATTAAGCTTAATAGATTCGTCTCACGAATAATCCTCTGATTCTGTAATTATTTGTATAATTAGTTCACGTTTAGTCCTTCAAATTGATGTCCAAACATCCGATGTGACACGGACTAAATTTTAGTCTATGGAACCAAACGTCCCCTAAGCCAAACGACTGACACTGCAGAACCAATGTTAGGTCCAGCATTCTGACCTGTCAATTACCATACTCTTCAGCCTGTAACATTTCTCTGACGCTGCACAGCTGATTTGCCCAGCGTGTTTTTAAAAAAAAATCTTAAACAATGTGATTTTATAAAAACTTTTCTATAAACATCTCTTATTAAATGTTTTAAAATTTATTTTTAGTTTTGTTATATTTAATATTTGATTAATCGTGATCTAATGACCCGCCTTGTTTTCTTTGCGGAGCTCCACTCAACTGAGTCGAACGCTAAGCGCTCCTTTTGAATAGTGTGATCTCAAAATATTGATATGTTTCGTCTTGTTGAATACTACTGGAAATAAAACCATAAATTTTCCAAAATATGGAGAAAATATTTCTTTCTTATGAATTTTCTTTTAACAAATCCTATAATTAAAATAGCTCAGAAATTTTCCAATAGATTCAATTGCTCCAATTTTCCTAAAAAACTCCTTTAATCAAAGAGCCCTAATCTTTAGCCGTCGAGGCTGCGATAGACGCTTTTGCAGAACTGAACACAAATGGTCTCTGTTCACTGTTCTGGGCTTCTGGCAGGCGAGAAAAATTCAGATTCTCTGTTGGAGATGGGATTTCGCTGCATGATTGCAGTCTGCAAATACTGCAGAGCTTTAACCGCATGTGTCTCTTTTTTGTCTGAAAGACTTGACAGCCCTATCAGCACATAGCAGAATGGCAAGTCAGCCATTGCTACTACAAGGACAGTGAAAACAGTACGAATGATGTGATGCACAAATTTATTGTTTCCATACCTATTGCCATATCTAAAAGAACGATCACAACTTCCTAAAATGTAAGACTTTTTAGTATGGGCACGGAATGGATACGACGTGAAAATATCCTAATTATTCGTATTTATATCCGATAAATTATAAATATAGATATATGTATTTGTATTCGAATTAAATGTGGATGATAAATGAAAACATCCGAATTCGTTTGACAAATATGGATATGAAAACGGATATCTGAATTTCTGCTGAATGTAGATATGAAAATGGATACATCCGTATCCGTTTTAGGATTTTACATAGATCAGACTTTTAGAGACTCAGGATGACATGACATCACTATATTAATATGTGTGATTTATTTATTCTTTATGTAATTATGAAATACTAAAGTTAATGGGGTTTTCTAGTAGTTCAAGGCAGTAAGATATTTGCAACTTTGTTTGAGCTTGAAATTTTTTCTACACTCAATATACAACATAACTTATTCCATGTAAAATTTTTGCATTTTTCTAGGTCTGTTTTCTATTTTTAATTCATTAATTGTGTTTCTAGGATTTAAATTGAAATAGGTGAAATTTGAACTGCAAGTGCCTGAAATAATGCACCAAAATTTATAGAAAAATCATATTCATGTTTTTAGTCCATTTTTAGTTTTTATCCACTAAATTGAAAGAAATTTTGAAAAAATCTAGGTTGCGACACTCGATCGGCAATGTGGAGCTTAATGGTTTTTTAATTCTAAAAAAACCAAATGAAGTATAAAAACACGAGACTTATCACGGTGTTATGATATGATACGTAGATACTGTAATAAAAATTCAAAAATGTTTTAAGAAAGTTGTCACTTAGGATGTTAAGAAACCGGAGATTCTCCGAGGAGAAATTAAGGTTTAGAAAAGGAATAGGTTAGGCTTGGAAGCAAATCGATGGTTAATTTTTTTTTGAACTTCAAAAAAATTTTACAATCAAAATACAACATAGCTTATTCCATGTAAAAATTTGGTATTTTTCTGAATCAGTTTACTATTTTTAATTTATTAAGTATGTTTCTAGGATTTAAATTGAAATAGGTAAAATTTGAACTGCAAGTGTCTAAAATAATGAACCAAAATTTATAGAAAAATCATATTTATATTTTTGAGTCCACTTGTAGGCCTTACCCACTAAATTAAAAGAAATTTTGAAAATCCTAGGTTGCGACACTCGATCGGCAATGTGAATCTTAATGGTTTTTTAATTTAAAAAAATCAAATAAAATCTGAAAAACATGAGACTTGTCATAGTGTTATGATATGATATGTAGATACTGTGATAAAAATTTAAAAATATTTCAAGAAAGTTGCCACGTAGGATGTTAAGAAATCGGAAATTCTCCGAGAAGAAATTAATGTTTAGAGAAGGAATGTGTTAGGCTTAAAAACAAATCGATAGTTAATTTTTTGTTTGAACTTAAAAAAAATTATAATCAAAATACAACATAACTTATTTCATGTAAAAATTTAGTATTTTTCTGGATCAGTTTACTATTTTTAATTTATTAAGTGTGTTTCTAGGATTTAAATTAAAATAGGTGAAATTTGAACTGCAAGTGTATGAAATAATGAACAAAAATTTATAGAAAAATCATATTCATATTTTTGAGTCCATTTGTAGGTCTTACCCACTAAATTAAAAGAATTTTTGAAAAATCTAGGTTGTGACACTCGATCGGCAATGTGAAGCTTAATGGTATTTTAATTTAAAAAAAAATCAAATAAAGTCTGAAAAACACGAGACTTGTCATAGTGTTATGATATGATATGTAGATTCTGTGATAAAAAATTAAAAATGTTTTCAAGAAAGTTATCACGTAGGATGTTACGAAACTAGAGATTCTCCAAGGAGGAATTAGGGTTTAGAGAAAAGGAATGGGTTAGGTTTGAAAGCAAATCGATGATTAATTCTTTGTTTGAACTTAAAACTTTTTTTATAATCAAAATACAACATACCTTATTCTATGTAAAAATTTGGTATTGTTCTGGATCAGTTTACTATTTTTAATTCATTAAGTGTGTTTCTAGGATTTAAATTGAAATAGATGAAATTTGAACTGCAAGTGCCTGAAATAATGAACCAAAATTTATAGAAAAATCATATTCATATTTTGAGTCCATTTGTAGGCCTTACCCACTAAATTGAATGAAATTTTGAAAAATCTAGATTGCGACACTAGATCGGCAATGTGAAGCTTAATGATTTTTTAATTCTAAAAAAATAAATGAAGTCTGAAAAACACAAGACTTGTCATGTTGTTATGAGATGATACATAGATGCTATGATAAAATTTTAAAAATATTTCGAGAAAGTTGTCCATAATTTATTGTAAAGAATTCTTGTATTAACTGCTAATTTGGTATACTCGGCACTTTGGACTTTTGAAAAATTTATGAAACGATGAACATTCAAATGTTGATTCATTTCAAGTTAAACTGAGTAAACATCCGAATGTGGATTCGTATTCGAATTATCCGTTTTGTATTCGTATCCAAAAACATACAAATTCGTATTCGTATTCGTATTCAAAGTAAAATGTGGTAAATAGTGCTATCCGGATTCGTTTTCATGCGTGTCCGATCCGAATCCATCCCTAATGGGCACAGGTATTAAGATGTTATAAAAAACTAATATTGTTCTCGTATAAGTAAGCGTATGTTTAAAAGTAGTTGGGTGAAGTAATAAGTAATAAAATCTAATGATAATATATGTATTTTAGAGGTAAAAATGATCTTTTACTAGTATTAGGTATTATATTTTGAGACAAAATTTAGAGTTTAAATTTGGGTACTTTAGAGTTAAAATTTAAGATAACATTTTAACTCTAAAATGCACTATATTTTAGAACTGAGTTTATATGTATTAACATGATGTGTAAAAAACCATAATACATTTTCTAGGCTAGATAAGTTTTTTGAAAGTGATCCAGTAGCATAATGAGTAATGAAGTCTTAGATTAGTATGTGTACTTTAAATGTAAAAGTGACCTTTTACAAGTACTAGGTTGCTGAATTTAGAATATTTTTGAACTATAAAAGACGCTACATTCTGAAACATAGACAATATTTTTTCATTACTAATTATAATTGTGCACATGGAGCATTCAGATATACTAATAATCTAATCCACACCAACGAAGTAAACCGTGAAATACTCTCAAACCCGCACTAAGTGAAACCCACGAATTTTAAACTAAACTCACGTCCGAACCAACTTGTACCCAAAACTCGACGAGAAATCCGTGGATTTGCAACAATATAAGTTATAGCAAAATCTAAAGCTAAAGCTAAAACATAATCAAAATCTAAAGGAGATGTTGAATTTAATTGATCAACTAAATAGTTAAATAATATATTAGAGTGTTTATAGCATATACTTCTAAGAGAAACAATCTCTCTATCTCTGTTTGTCTGCCTCTATCTTTCTCTACATCTCTCATTTGGCTGCCCGACTACCCGTGCTGACTGCCTGTGCGTGCTATCTCTCTCTCGAAACTACGTGCATGCTCTCCCTGAACTCTCTCATTTGTCTTCCGCTGCCCATGCTACCCTCTCTCATTCTCTCTCTCAGACCTGCCTCTTTCTTCTCTCTTTTTCTCCATTAAAAAGCAGGCGATGCGGCAACTTCTGGAGGCGCGGCTCCAGAAGCGCGAGGCCGGCGCGAGCCCGACACGGCTGCTCAGCATGGATCTGGCGGCGACAACATGGATCCAGTTGTGGTGGCGTGAATCTAGACGACAGCAGCATGAGACGATTAATCGGTGAGGGGAGGTGATTAATCAGGTTGACCACCGATTAATCACTCCTTCGATTAATTCATCGATTACAGTGTAAATTAACTGCACAGCTGCCGATCACCATTTAATCGGCCGATTAATCAGTTAATTGGCTGATTTTTTCATCATTGCTTCTGACTTATCTTTTATAGCAATTAACATATCATCCACATAGAGCAAAAGATATAATAATTAATATATGGGATACTAATGAGCTTTAGATAAACACAACTATCATAATTTGACTACTTAAAACCACAAGAGAGCATAAAAGAATCAAATTTCTTATACATTGCCTAAGGGATTGTTTCAAGCCATAAAGAGATTTCTTTAACTTATAGATAAAATATTATTTTCTAGGAAAAACCGCTTTAGGTTGGTCCATATAAATGTCCTCTTCTAATTCCCCATGTAAAAATACAGTTTTAACATCCAATTGCTCAAGTTCATAATCATTTATATCACATTCTTCAGTAAATCTTTTATGTGGATGAATTGTTCTCAGATGTCTGCCAATGACAATGGTTTGTTATGGAGGCTGAACATCAGTTGAAGAATCTAAAATAATAGGTGCATCTTGAGCATCAACATCTGGTGTATTTTCTGTATCAATAAATTGCTCCACTTGCACACTTGTTTTCATTTGTGCCTCAATATAAAAAGTTAGTGTAGGATTATCAAGTAATATGGCAGATTCATTAAAGATAACATTCCTACTGACAATGTCTTTTGAAGTTAAAGGATTCCATAATTTACCTTTAACATTAGATTTATTACTAAGAAAGATGCATTTGATAGCTCTAGGCTCTAATTTTCCATTATCAACATGAGCATATGTCATACAAAACTCTCAATTAGAAATAATTAGAAGAACCGATCTACTTCAATTAGAGTTTTCTTATCAATGGCAACAAAGGGTGACCTATTAATAGAATAGCAAGCAGTGGAAGCGGCTTCAGCCCAAAAACACCTATACAAGCGTGCACGAGACAACATGCAATGAGCCTTTGAGAGGATGGTCTTGTTCTATGCTTAGCAACACCGTTTTGTCGAGGTGTACTAGAAATAGTGCAGTGTCTAA
The DNA here is from genome assembly GCA_000418225.1 of Zizania latifolia. Classification (NCBI taxonomy): domain Eukaryota; kingdom Viridiplantae; phylum Streptophyta; class Magnoliopsida; order Poales; family Poaceae; genus Zizania; species Zizania latifolia. The sequence continues at coordinate 886,413 of KE371751.1, read as the reverse complement.
CAGTACCTTTAGATTTATAATATTTATTAAATTCATTAGAATAGAATTTCATCCCATTATCAATACATAGTATTCTTGTTAGTAATATGTCCTATGGACAACATAGAGATATTGTATATGGTATACTATGTTTATAAAATATAATTCTGTTACTTGAAATAGACATTATCAGTATGGATCGATGAATATGTGACTTATTCATGAGGCTCCTAGTGTCGAATGCTATTTTTAAATGATCTCTGATCATATGTCATATAAGAAACATATATGACTATAAGTTCAACATATGTATTGATTAATGATCATGTATCATGGATCATGAGTATGAGATACCAAATCAATAATATGGACATGTGTTGAAGAACATATATTGGATAAATCCACTATGAGACACTATTGAAATTTGATGTGTCATCAGTTAAGTTGGTCTCAAGTGATGTTTATGTAAAGTCCATAGACCTGAAATCATCATGATTTCCAACATACGTAGTAGCTTACTTTGAGTCTACTAAACGCTACTCCGTAACTAGGTAGTTAGAAAAGTAGTCTTCGGGTCTGCTATGAAACATGTAATGGGATATGAGTGATCAAGATAGAATTTGCCTCTCTTAATAAATAAGAGAGATATCTCTAAGCTCCTTGATGTAATGGATTATAAAAGTATATGACCATATCGAGGTGATTGAAGAGTCAATCACATGTTTATAATCCAGTACAAGATCAAGAGAGATTGAGCTATTGAGAGGATGATATAAGTCTCACCTTGTTACTCAATCGGTATCGTGAAGTAAAGGGATTTGTACATGAGAACATTATAGGTTCAACCGATATGATCTTTACGTATACTTGGATTAATATGCCTTACTAGAGTCCGTTATTAACGGGGTAACCAGAAAGGAGTTTCTGGATGTAACCAAGTATACATGAACCTACAGGGTCACATACTTAATGGGTTAGAACACCTAAATCGAATAAGATTCGATTTTGGTTCAGTTTTGATAAATATCCAATCACTTCGGATGGAGATTCAAATAGAGTCCTATTGGGCTTGGTAGGCCCGAGTTAGAACATCTATATACATGAGAGCGAAGGGCTCATGGTGTGCATGCTCATATGCATTTATAAAATTACATGCTAATTTGTTAGCCACCACAAGCAAACCCTAGTCACCACCTCTCTCGTGTCCGACTACCTTGCCAACCGTTCAAGTGCTAGTATGCTACCGGTTAGTGTTCCACCTCTAGATGTGTGGATACTAGTAGAGGCGTTGCAAGCTAGATAGCTACGCTGATTGGATCGACTTCGAATTGGCGTGAAGCAGATTGGACGTGGAGGAGACGTCTGGTCGGCTACTTCTCGACTGCCTCGACGTGCGCGTGTATGTTGAACTGGCTTCTCCAATGCTTTTGCTGCTACTCTGCACGTCAAGCGGTAATGATCTATGGCCCCTATCTTACATGATGTCCTATATGCGTGGTAGAAATTTTTTATTTTATACTATCATAACCTACGTGTACTCCTTCATTTTTACCTTCTCGTCAGTTTGTCTTTCATCCATAACCTTCCACTCCTTGAAATTTGAAAGGCAACCCATTTATACTTCAAAAAATACATCCATACTTTTCTAGAAAACTCATCAATAATTATTAGCATATAATGACCACATCCTAAAGATGTCTTAGGAGCGGGGCCCATAAATTAAAATGTACATAATCAATAATTCCTTCTGTACTATAAACAGAAGTATTAAATCTCATTCTCTTATGCTTACCAAATATGAACGCTCACAAAAATCTAATTTCCCATCTTTATATCAATCAAGAAGTCCTCTTTTGCTTAATTCTATTCAACCTTGTTCGCCTATGACCAAGACCCTTATACCAAAGATATGAGACATTAGATGAATGTGAAGTCAAACAAGCATCACCTATAACAGTAATCTCCTTTCACGACAATAAGAGATCCTTTAGATACCTTTAAAATACCAATTCCACCAAAATATTTATATCCCTTTGAGTGAAGATAACTCAAAGAAATAAGATTCCTTGTCATATCTAGAACATACCTCACCTCTGTTAAGGTCTTCCTAATCACTCCATCAAACATTTTTATTTGCACATATAAAATTCCAACAATAGGGCGAGAAGAATCATCTCCTAACCTAACATGACTATCACCTTGAACAGACTCATAAGTGATGAACTAATCTCTCTCAGTGCACATATGAAAAGATGCAACGATATCAATAATCCATTCATCACTACTGCTAACACATCCAGCAAAACACAACAAAGATATCACCATTTTATGAATTATCATTACTAGAAGTGATAGACACTTTACCGTCATCATCAAATTTACCTTTTGGTTTGTATGTGCCATATCTTTTCTCGTTATTTTTTAACCTGTAATATTCAGAAATAACATGATTGTTCTTCTTGCAATACCTGCAAATTTTTTTATTCATTCTAGATTTTGAACGACCCCTAGGATGATTTGTACTTTTACCTTTAGAACAATTGTGTAATTTTTTTCACGTGTCCTTCCTTGAACAGACAAAATATCACCATGTAACTTAGACCTTTTAGAAGGTACCATCAATTTCATCTTTTCTTTTGCTTGTAATGCTTGATAAACTTTAGCAACCGTTAGTGTATCACGACTATATAAGATGATATCTCTGAAATTTGAAAAAGATAGTGACATAGAACATAAAAGAATAAGAACCATATGCTCATCAACAAACTTTACCCCATATACTTAAGGTTAGATACAATTTCCTTGAAACTTGATAAACGATCCAACACGAATCCATCATCTTTTAACTTATGCAAAAATAATTTCATCTTCATGTGCATAGCACTGGTAAGATTCTTTAACATGCAGATCGATTCCATCTTTAACCATAAGTCATCGACAGTTTTCTCCAGCAAAACCTCTTGCAAAATAGTATTTAATAAACAAAGATGAATTTGAGATAAACCTTTATCATCTTGTCTCTTTTCTTTGTCTGTCCATGCATTTTGCTCTTTGTTCCTAAATTTATCAAGAACATCATCTAAATCATTTTATGAAAGGGTGACACATATCTTCACGTGCCATAGTGAAAATCTTGTATCTCGATCCAATAGTGGAATATCATACTTCAAACTCACCATGAGAATTAATCTTGGATTTACTGGTAAAAAATGATTTATATTTTGCAGCAACGCAAAACTCTGGTACAACTTTGTACCCAAAGCGAAGATCCAGAAACCTTAGGGTAGCTTTGACGTGTGTATGTAGCAATTCCAATAAAAACAATTTAGCTTCACATCAATCTGAGAATAGTCTTCCGTTGCTTCTTGTTGCCTTTTTCTTCGATTTTCGTGCTGTTCAATTGGATGCCTGCTAGTTTCTCTCAGGGTGTCGTGCGGCATGAAGATTTCAGCGTTGTTTGTTAAAATTATCTAATAAACTTAAAAAATTAATCAGCCTAATAGATGAACGCCTATTACGCGAAATAGAAAAACTAACCCGATAAGAAGGAAGGAGATGCCATTAGTGATTGTCGATGTAGTAGATTTATCGTAGATCACTTGGTCACCGGAACTGCACTGCGGACCCCCTTCCCAAGCTCTTAGGATCTATATACTTAGAGTATTTTAGGTTTTGGTATGCACGCGAGAGATCGTCACTACTACAGAATACTCTATTAGTGACCGGTAATAACCTTTATTAGTGACGGACAAGTCTATCATCACTCTTATCGCGTCAGTGATGTAACATCATTAGTGACGGGTGTTTACCCATCACTAAAGGGTTACCCAGGGTTACCCTTTAGTGACGGACGGTAATATTCACCCGTCACTAAAGGGGGTCTATCGGCTCACCTATTACGTCTCTTTAGTGATGGGTTGTAATGTCACCCGTCACTAAAGGTTTCTTTAGTGATGGATGATTATTGTCACCCATCAGTAACATTATGGTCATTTTAAAAAAATAATAATTATTTTTAGGCTGCATCCTAAATCAAAGCCAGAATTTGGCAGTCAACATATCCAACATTCTAGAGCACATCACAGATAATTCATCACAAAAAATTCATAACCAAATTAGTATCACATATATTAACTTCTAACTCGTTATCTCAAAGAATATGATTAAAATAAAGTTCCATAAGAGCATTTACTAACTTCTAACTCGTTATCTCAAAGAACATGGCTAAAACAAAGTTCCATAAGAACATTCACTAACTTCTAACTTCAAGAGGTTGAATAGTGTCTTGAGGAGATTCTCTCTGTCTATCCGCTATGAATTGTTTAAGGCTGTACATGTCTAGTTTTGCAGCCTCTTTTATAGTCACCCTGTATCCTTCTCTCTGAAAAAAATAGAATCATATCAATAAAAAACACAATGGCTATCAGTGTAAAAAGTAAGATGGATAGGAATACATCATACCCCAGGTTTACACCACATAAATAACAACCTCAATTGCACCATTATTGATATCGCTAAAGTTTTTTGATAGAAACTGCAATAGTAAGATAATATGGTATTAGTTTGTTAGTTTTATTAGCACATAAACAGAATATGCAATGTACAATGTATAAACCTAGTGACGTCCACCGTTGACTAGATGATTGATCTTTATTAAGCAACTGTCAGGAACATAAGTTGGTACCATAGGGATCCACCTACTAGTAGAAGCACATTGTCCGACGGGAGTGCCTTGTTGATTACTTGGGAGGCTTGCCATGTCCCTAAATCATAAAGCAACATATATATTTACAAAGCAACATATTCACAAAGCAAAATATTCACAAAGTAAAATATTCACAAAGCAAAATATTCACAAAGCAACATATTCATAAAGCAAAATATTCATAAAGCAACATATTCACAAAGCAACATATATATTCATAAAGCAACTTATTCACTAAGCAACATATTCATAAAGCAAAATATTTACAAAGCAACTTATATATCCACACAGCAAAATATTCATAAAGCAAAATATTTACAAAACAAAATACATATTCACAAAGTAAAATATTCACATATAACATATTCACAAACTTACAAACCCTAGCCATATCAGAGGAGGAGGACCTTGAGGTGGCGGCGAGGAGGGTCAGCGATGGGCAAAGACCAGAGGAGGAGGCCGTGATGGGACGGAGGCCATGACGGCGGAGGAAAACGACGGCCGAAGGCGTGGAGCGTGACGGCGGAACGACGATGGAGGAGAAGACATGGCTTCTAGGGTTTAGTGTTCTGTATGATATAAAAGCGTTCTGTTGGCGTCCACCTATTTATAAACATCATTAGTGACGAGCGATAGTATCTGTCCGTCACTAATGATCTAGCCATTAGTGACGGGCAGAAACTATCGCCCGTCACTAGATCATTAGTGACGGACGATAGTTGCCGCCCGTCACGTCCATTAGTGACGGGTGGTAATTAAACCCGTCACTAATGAGGGTGCCCCCTCTTTAGTGATGGGCCAAATTATAACCCGTTACTAATAAGGCAATATTACTGACGCGTCCAAAATGGTCTGTCACTAAAAGTGTATTAGTAACGTGCATCAATTATCTATCAGTAAAGCTCCGTCACTAAAGCTTGTTTTTGTGGTAGTACGTCACCTCGTGCGTGCAGCCGAAGCCCCTTTATGTAGCACGGAGGGGGTGCAGGGGGCAGTTCCACAAATAAAGAAGATAGCTCCTGATCAGAGCATGCAGTCAATTCAGTTTGCATGGTGGTGCGCATGGGCAAATTGTGTGCTGGAGTTCTAGCGCACAATCAAAAGTTTGTTGTGCATGATCTTTGGCGCATGGAGTTGTGGTGGGGCCTACCTCCTGCTGACCAGCACATTAGTTAACCATGTAGATCAATCCAACATTCTCTTCTTTGATCATAAGGTTAACTTAATGTGCCATATCTTAGTAGAATAGCAAACTAAGGCAATGTGTTACAGCAACATATATGCACCACTGCAACCCTAGTACCCATAGTCCTTGATAATACTTCGACGGAACACCTAATAACTTAGTGGGTGTTGGTTAATACTTATGCCTCTATATCCATGATCTTATTCTAAAGGCTTTCCACTAATCCTATGCCGGCAACATGTTCTTTAAATAAATTAGGAGGTAAGCCTTTAGTAAGCGGATCCATAAACATAGACTTAGTACTTATATGCTCAACCTTAATAATTTAATCCTGGATTCTATCTTTCACAACATGATACTTAATGTCAATGTGTTTGGCAGCACCACTTGACTTGTTGTTACTCGAATAGAAAACAGTGGCCTTATTGTCACAGTATATAGTGAGTGGTCTAGAAATGCTATCGACCACTCTAAGTCCTGGGATGAGATTCTTAAGCTATACAGCCTGCCCAATTACTTCATAACATAGCACAAACTCAGCCTGCATTGTCGACGATGCAGTAAGTGATTGTTTTGAGCTTTTCCAAGAAATAGCTCCTCCCGCAAAGGTGAAAACATAACCTGATGTGGATATCTTAGTATCCACGCACCCCGTAAAATCATCGTCTGAATAACCTATAACTTCAAGGTTACCAAATATCTTATATGTGAGCATGTAGTGCTTAGTGCCTTGCAAATAACGCAAGACTTTCTTAATAGCTTTTCAGTGGTCTAATCCTGGATTTGTATAAAATCTGCCAAGCATCCCAGTTATAAATGCCAAGTCTAGACATATACAGAACTTGAGCATACATAAGGCTTCCGACAACTAAAGCATATGGAATAGCTTTCATCTGATCAGATTCTAATTGATTTCTCAGGCTTTGGAATAATCCAAACTTATAGCCCTTAATTATTAGAGCAGGCGTGGTAGAGCACTTACTCATGTTATACTCTTTAAGTACTCTGTCCACGTATAACTTCTGAAATAATCCTAATACTCCTTTAGACCTATCTCGATATATCTCAATGCCAAGAATATAAGAGACTTCATCGAGATCTTTCGTATCAAAATTAGAGGATAGAAATCCCTTAGTCTCACGTAGCATATCCTTATCTCTACTTGCTAATAGGATATCATCCACGTAGAGTACTAGAATTATAAATTTCCTACCTTTACACTTAATGTAAATACAATTAAATCCGAACTTTCTAATTATTGCATCGAATTTAAGGTACCATTGTCTTGAGGCTTGCTTAAGACCATAAATGGATTTCTTTAACCTATATCCCATATGTTCCTTACCTTTTACAGCAAAATCCTCAGGTTGTGCCATGAACACAGTCTGATGCAAGTCACCATTAAGAAATACAGTCTTAATATCTATTTGTTGAAGCTCTAAATCATAATGAGCAACCAACGCCATGATAATTCTTAGTGAGTCCTTCTCTGAGACAGGGGAAAAGATATCAATATAGTCAATCCACTCTGTCTAAGTAAAACCCTTAGCTATAAGCCTAGTCTTGAACCTTTCAATATTCCCTATAGAATCATGCTTAGTTTTGTAGACTCACTTACAACCTACTATTTTGACTCCTTCAGGAATTTCTACTAAGTCTTAGATGCCGTTAGTGCCCATAGACTTTAATTCATCTTCCATGGCCTCAAGCCATCTAGATGAGTGATTACTCGTTATTGCCTCCTTGAAAGAGGTGGGGTCATCTGTACAGTAAAATCGATATCCCTTAGATCTTTCTAGATATCCAGATTAAATAATTTAGCTTTAGTTAGATAACCTCACAAACAAATAATTAATTATTAGTTTTCTCCCAGTCCATAATTCATAAGGTGTCTAGGAACCTGATTTAATGTGTGTGGATGTCTTTAATACTTCATCCACAACTTAGAAGATAAGGTGGAATGACTAAGCATGCTACATACCATATCTATAAGGGTACGATTGCGACGCTCAGCTATTCTATTTTATTGTGGTTCTCCAGGCATGAAGTATTGTGCTATTGTGCCATTTTCTTCAAGATACTTAGCAAATGTCTCATGAATTTGTCCACAAGTAGCATGTCTCCCATAATATTATCCCCTTGATCTGATCTTACTACTTTAATCTTAGAGTTGTGCTGATTTTGAACTTCTGTCTTAAATATCTCAAATTTCTCTAATGATTCAGATCGATCACTAATGAGAAAAATATAACCATAATGGGAGTAATCATCAGTAAATGTTATGAAAGAATCAAGAAGTTATTGGAAACGGTCCACAAATATCAATATGAATTAATTCTAAAGGACTATTACTCCTAATTGCTCATTTCTTAATTGTCTTAGTGAATTTTCACTTAATGCAGTCTAAGCAGTGCGTTGAATTTGAGAAGTCTAGAGGTTGAAGTATCTATTCCTTAATGAGATGCTCCATTCTCCCCTTCAAAATATGGCCTAAACGACAGTGCCATAATTTTGACGACGTCTCATTACTCCCCTTAGTCTTAATCACATCACATATATTCATTACAAGGTTACTCATGGATAATAAATGAAACTCATCATACTTAAAAGAAGTACCAATAATATTATTATCCAAATAAATAACTAAGTTATTGTCATAAACCTTGATGATGCACTTATTGTTACAGAACGTACATAAATAATTATTGTCTGTCAACATCGAAACTAATAATAAGTTCCTCCTAACACTAGGAACAAACAATACATCATTAAGTAGAAGATTAAAGTCATTCTTTAATTCTAATGTTAGGGATCCAACGGCTTTAACTTTATTTTTCGTCCCATCCGTGACTCTAAGACTTCGGTCCCCTTTTCTTATAGTTCGCGCGGTATGGAGCCCCTGTAAAGAATTAACAATGTGTACAGTGGCACCGAAGTCAACCCACCAGTCATTAGGAGAAAAATCAACATAAAGTGATTCATCAACATTAGAAATAACTTCATTACCCTTCTTTTCAAGCCATGCTTTGAAGCCATTCTAGTTCTTCTGGATGTGACCTATCTTATTGAAAAACTTGCATATCACAGATCTAGAAGAAGAAGCAGAAGGACCCTGATTGTTGCCTGCTTTACTTGATCCAGCATTTGGAGAAGAAATATTCAACTTTCTTTTTACTTTAGAGCTGCCAAAATCGTCCTCATACTTTCTCTTACCAGAAATGACAAGATTAGCAGGTTCCTTAGTTCTGACAGCCTTTTGTCTTTCCTCCTCGTTAACATAGTGGCTAATGACTTTATTTAATGCCCACTGATCTTTATCAGTAATGTAATTTATCTTAAATGGCTCACAATCAAGTGGTAGAGATGCCATAATTAAATAAACCAAAAAGTCATCTGAGATAGCTATGTCCATTATCTTAAGCTTAGTTGACATATCTGCCATACTCATGATATGATCTCTTATGCCTCCCTTTCCATCATACTTAACAGTCAACATTCTTGAGATCAATGTATTAGCATAAGTTTTTAGAGAACCCTTAAAGTTCTCCTCAACATTTGCTAAGTACTCCTTAGTAGTCTCAGAGTCATGAATTTCATCTTTAATCCTAACCACGATACCGTTCTTCATAATCATTAGAGACAATATGTTCGACTTCTCCCACTTAGCTGCCAGATCATCATACTCTCTTTTCCTTATGGAGTAATCAAAAATATTAGTGGTAGGAGGCTTAGGGCAGTTAACACAAAATGCCATGTCAAGGTCATTGATCCCAAGCATGATAAGAACTTTGTTCTTCTACTCCTAAAAATTAGAGTCATTAAAAGGCTCAATGCCGCTCAAATGAGTGGCGATGTTCGTCAAGGCTAAAATTTGTGACAAAAAAATTAGTGACACAAATAACATGTAATTAATCCTACGTTGGTCTGATCAATTACACATTAATAATAATGAAATCTAATCCGCATCACTGTTGGGCAGAAAACGGAAAAGAAATTAAACATAATGAGCAATTTAAAATTATCATCAACGTAATTTAAAATTATCATCAACGTTGGTCGATAATAATTTAAATTACAAATTAATTTCTCTGTCTAAAATTTTCCGTTGGTTCCATTTAAACAGAGATAACATAAAATATATGAATTAAAATTGCCATAATTTCAGCCATAAAACTAATGCAGACAATTAATACTTCAAACAAAACATGAAAATATACATGAAATTCAGAAATAAATTCTGCATAAAAAGAAGGATTTTCAGTCTGGACTGTGCGCGGCCCAGTGCGCACAGTCCGGCCTACGCGGCGGTGGCCCAGGCGCCAGCTTGCCGCGCACGGAGGGAGCAGCAACCGCGGTGGCCCAGCTACACATGTGAGGCGGCCCATTAGCGTGGCACTGTAGCAGGCCCAGCAGCGCAGGGAGGCGGCCCAGGCGCGCGCACGCGCTCAGCACACACGCCCGAAGGCCCGTTGAGGGAGTGCAGCGGCTGTGAAGCGATCTGCGCCATCGGATCGATCCGACGGCCATTAGTACACCCCTGGCCCCATATAAAGTCCTAAAAACTAGGAACCCTAAACCTAATCCCTTCTATCCCCTTCCCACACCTGATTCCAACCACTCACCCGAGCGGCACGCTGAAGCGGTTGCGACGCGAGCGGTGGAGCGGCGAGAGTAGGGCGGCTGGCCATTAGCAGGGACGGCGACGCGCAGGAGCCCCTCGCTGGTGAGGTCACGTAGCGGATTGCCGCGTGCCTCGCAGTCGAGGTGCCGCTCCTCGTCGCCCGAAGGCAAAACAAGGCACCCATAATGCGGGACGGCGGTGAGCGCACGGGCCGGCAAGATCGTGCAGCGGCGGTGACACCACGGGAACACGGCGGCACTGATGCCACACTCCATGCTCGACGGAAGCACCCCTACGCGACGCCGACGACCAAAACCTCAAATCGAAAAGAACCAGCGAGGTAATTCTTAGTCTCGCCCGATCCACTTTCAATTCAGCCATAAAATTAACTAATTGATGTACTGCTCATGATTGTCTGATCTGATTTGGGGTTTTAGGGTTCAGTAAATTGGGGATTTCATGAGTTAGGGTTTCGACCGAGGGGAATAATTGGAGATTTGCTCTTTAGCTGATTCAAAACCTTAATTCATCACTGATTTGCATAAATTGCATCCAATCTAATCATAATTGCCCAAAACAGTGATTAAATTGATTAATCTAAGATTAATCTAGGCTAATCAGGGGGTTCATCTAATTGGGCTGGTTTAACATGGATTTGAAATCATAGAACATTAATAGACCCTAAATTGAAACTTAGCTGAACAGATCAACACATAATGGCCCTAGAACATGAACTAAATAGTCTGATCTGAGACTAATCAAGCCTAATCAGGGATCATTAGGGACTAAAACCTTCATAATAAGCATTAATACGGCAGTAAAGAACATCATAAGAGATAAAATCAATCTGATCCAAAATTAAACTTAATACATCAATTCTAAATGGCTTAATCCACAAAACCGAGTTAGGATTTGGGTTCAAAATTAGGCTAACAGGCTCTGATACCAAATGTTAAAATTATCTAATGAACTTAAAAACTTAATCAGCCTAATAGATGAACACTCATTATGCGGAATAGAAAGACTAACCTGGTAAAAAGGAAGGAGATGCCACTAATGATTGTCGATGCAGTGGATTTGCCGTAGATCACTTGGTCGCCAGAACTGCACTGCGAACCCCCTTCCCGAGCTCTTAGGATCGGTATACTTAGAGTATTTTGGGTTTTGGTGTGCACGCGAGAGATCGTCACCTTGCGCGTGCAGCCGAAGCCCCTTTATATAGCACGGAGGGGGTGCGAGTGGCCAGTTCCACAAATAAAGGAGATAACTCCTGATCAGAGCATGCAGTCAATTCAGTTTGCATGGTGGTGCGTATGGGCGAATTGTGTGCTGGAGTTCTAGCGCACAATCAAAAGTTTGTTGTGCATGGTCTTTGGCGCATGGGGTTGTGGAGGGGCCCACCTCCTGCTGATCAGCACATTAGTTAGCCATGCAGATCAATCCAACATTGTGCTCTTCTTGCTGGATGGCAACGGTCTAAAATCCGATGATTTTGGAAAACCCCATTCACAAAATAAATCTGTAAAATTTGTTTAAATTCATGTCCATGAAATCTAAGGATTTGTAACCAAATCTATACCTAAACCTGTTAGGTACCCAAAAACCTACAAATTCAACACAATGATAGTGAGTGTGGATGCACGGATGACGGACGGTGAGCTCAGAGTGGCCGACGATGAACGATAGACACGGTGTGGTGAGCGGTGGATGTCGGGTGTCGAATGATGGGCTTGAGGTGGCTAGCGATGGGCGGATCCACTAGATCAGGAGCTCAAGGTGGCTAGCGACGGGTAGATTGGTCGGATCAAGATCTTGAGTTGGTTGACGATGAGCGAATCTGTCGGATCAGAAGCTCGAGACGGTGGGCGAACGACAAATGACGATTGGCAATGACTAGTGCTATCCACGCTGGACAGATGCTAGATCGGGGGCTTAGGGTAGTGGGCGATGGATGATTAGCACTGCCCAGTCCTTGATGCTAAGCTGTCCTCTATCAGCTTCTCCTATAGGTGACCTTGGTCACCAGCAACCTCACCACTTGGGCTCTTCGGCTTTGGGGAGAGGAGAAAGTTTCTCTGTGTGTTGAGTTGTCTCAGAGTCATCGATCTCATAACGGGCGCAGCGAACGAGGGATTGTAGGCACTGGCGCACGGGCACTGCTACACTGGTGTTATCTCTTGCTATTGAGCTTGGCCGTTGCAGCGCTAGGCTGGCTTTTAAGAATAAAAGTTTTAATCGGGTAAATTAAATCTATGTCCAATTGGACATGTGATACTGTTTAATAGATATCTAAATCCATAAATCTGTGTGTATAAATTTAAATCCAAATCTATATTTATATACTTATATGATGTAATTATATACTTGTATGATGTATCACAAGTACCAGAATCAGTGGACAAAACATCCATCTATATGTATGCTACTGCTTACTTCTGTTTTTTTTAATCGGGGGAGCAGGTGCACCGTGTATTAACTCTCGGCGAGACTTTGTCTGGACAGGACAGGACCAGAGCTGTTGCTTCGGGGAAAGATATAAAATAAGTGTGCTCTGTTTTGGGTGAGGAAAGTTTATAAATGAGAGTAATCGCCCAGTAGCACTTTGATTTCTTCTCGGATTCGACGGCAGACGAGAATTTTTTTTCTAGTAGTCTTGTGTACAATTGTAGATCCAATCTCTCTGATAAATAGGGATGTACATGGATGTCAAAATATCCGAATTATTCGTATTCAATTTGAAAAATTGTAAATATGAATATCCGTATTTGTATCCAAATTAAATGTGGATGATAAACGGAAACGTCCGAATTCGTTTGGTAAATATGGATATGAAAATGGATATCTGAATTTCTGCTGAACGTGGATATGAAAATGGATACATTCGTATTTATTTTAGGATTTCACACAGATTAGACTGTTAGAGACTCAGGATAACATGTTATTACTATATTAATATGTATGATTTATTTATTTTTTATGTAATTATGAAATACTTAAGTTAGTAGGGGTTTTTTAGCAGTATAAAGCAGTAGGATTATTAAACCATCATTTCTTTTTATTTATAAATAGTTGATTTGAATTTGAACAAATTCTTGAAGTAGTTGAGAAAATAATTTTATCTGTACACTTTATGATCATACAAACAGTAAAGCATCAGCTATAGATGTGCATAATTGAGTATTTAACATTATACATTATTGTTGCTATAAATATATATTATTAAAGTGTAGAATGAAAAAATAACTATCATATATGTTTCTATTACGTTGCTGAAGTGAAAATATTTAGTTGATTGATTATTATGTTCAATTCATAATTTTTTTTATTGATTATGTTTGTGACGCATGTTTATATGTACCATTCGTAAAATTTTTGTTAGATTAATTGAATTAGATTAATTAAAGTTTAGACGGATTTCATACTTTTTATTTTTTATATTCATTTCAAGTTGAACTTAGTGACATCCGGATTTATATTCGAATTCGAACTATTCGTTTTGTATTCGTATTCGAAAATATCTGTATTTATATTTAAATCTGAAATAAAATGTGGTAAATAGTGATATCCCGATTCGATTCCATCCATATCCAATCGGAATCCATCCCTACTGATAGGAAACATAAGAGATACTTGATTTTGTTAAGTAAAAAACTTTTATGAAAATACCTAAACATCAAAATCCACTATTATAAAAGATGTATAAAAACAGAGGATTAAAATAAGCCACACTTCTCACGCTAATTACAAGATGTGTTTATAAAAAGAATGCAAGATACATTTATAAGTAGAAAACATGTGTTTCAAAGACACTGCTCCATAGTGTCATACCTACAATTTAGGATCCGGATAAAACACGTGTTGGACTGAAAGCTATATACATACCCTGCCAAGAGGTTCTCAGGCTCTCAGCACCTTGGTGTCTTAGCGACGGCAGGGGGTACTAGAGTGCTGCGGTGGTGAGCAGCACAAGCGCGTAATCCTATCAGCTAGCATAAAACATCTTTGCAGTATGGGAAATCAAAACGGCGAGGAGAAAATTAATCTTTTCTAGTGGCCTCGAAATCTAAACAACCAAGTAGACTGGTGGACATAACCATTAGACCTTACGTATTTCTAGTCCAATTAACCATCGCAGATCTATATCGTTGCTGTATTTTTTTTCTATACGGTGGATTAACCATTGTTACTTAATACTTGTAATATAACATGTAACTTTGGGGCCTAAACAGTCACACTTTTTTCCTCTAATGTATGACCCCGTGCTCCGTAGGTTTAAGTTGGATCAAACTCCAATAATACCGTGCATAATTGGACTGTTCATAAACCAACCCATTGGTCCTCCAACTCATGATCTTGCTGGCGAAGCTGCGATTAACACATCTGCTTGTACACCAGGCAAGGCAGCATTCAGAAGCATTCAGAACTTACCTTGTTTCCGGAGAGTAGCATCCCGTCACGGCGTCACCCATTGGCCCGATCACCCATTGGCCCGATCCAGCGACCAGATGTGTATGCACCGCGTCTGCACCTGTACGCTGCTCAGCGTCTGCACTTGTACGCTGCTCAGCGTCTGTCTCTCTGCCGTGCAGTGTGCTTTTGCCGATGGCTGCCACTCCAAAGTCCAAACAAATGGTAGAGGACTAGCAGAAGGCAACGCAAATATGCAATCTCATCCTCAATCAAATCCTGTGGAGCCTATCAAAGCAGATGTCTGAAAATTTTGATTTATTGTTTAAAATCGCCGCTGAAGAAAGTTTTGGGAGAATTGATTAATTCTACACCATTGCTTAGTTTATTGAGTTGCATAAAACAACCAAATCAGCTCAAAAATTTATACTATGATGACTGTAATAGTGGCCACTTCACTTGATATTTATAGAGCACCGTAGAAAAAACGCGGCAACGGATGACGAGGAGGCAACGCGGCCCGTTCTGCCACACACGTGCGGCCCATTCTAGTTAGAACGGAACGTGATTACGATTATTGTGCAGCCTATTCTAATTAAGCCAAAATGGGATTGCCACGTGTGGCCCATTCTAGTTCGGCTGAAACAGGGTTGAGACTCACGTGCGGGTGTGCGGCCCATTCAACTTGGGCCGAAACGCAGGGCGATTACTTGTTGCCTATACTAGTTCGGCCGGAACAGGATTGCAATTACCGTACGACTTATTGTAGTAGCCGCAATGGAACTGTGACTCACGTGTGGCCAATTCCAACAGGATGGAACGGGGATTCAGCCCGCGTGCGGCGCGGCGTGCAGCCAAGTTGGGCCGGAATAGGATTGTGTCTCGTGTGAGGCCCATTAATGCCATTCTTCTGTGACTTTGCGCGTGCGGGTGAGCAGCGAGTGTATGAAATTAAACTGATATGAATATATTTTTTAACTGGACTGTCTATTCTAGATATGAGGAGCTGAGACACAAGAGAGGGAGAGGGAGAGGCAGATGAAGACGAGCGTGGTCACCAGGGATAGGGACCACTATATCAACGAGAGGGTCGCCATGGGCATGGTGACCATCGACCACGGTGTCGGCGACAAGATCACCTACGACTATACGCTCTTCGTGGTGCAACCGAAGCTATCGACACTCTACAAGCTGAAAAACGGCGACAAGGGGTTCTTTGGAGCTCTAGAGAGCGTGTCTGGCGAGAGAGAGAGGCCCGTCGAGTTTGACGCGCCAGATGGGGAGAAGGAGGATGATTCATTCGACCTTTGATCAGTTCTTGGCTCGAATAAAAAAAGGGGAAGCAACAGGGTTAGCACTATCGCTCGGTAACCATAGTTACCGAGCCGCACGCTCGCCGCCGACATATAGGTGCAAACCGGCCGGTTTGGTTTAAATCTAAATTTAAATTTAAAAATTTTGAAAAAATTCGGGCCTAACCCTACTTTGCTCCCATTTGAGTCAAGAGATAGATAAATAACCGCATCCCATTGTACTGATCGGGGCGCTTGTAGTGACTTAGGAGGTTTTAATCATGTGAGACTCATTTTGATAGCGAGTCATGTATCAAACTCTAATCCGCATAAATTTTAAATTGAAAAAAGTTTACATAGTAAGAACTCATTTGGAACACATGAATTTGACATGATTTTCGATTTAATTCGAATCTCGTAAATTTTTAAATTTTCTCCCTAAAATTGAACGGAGCCATCCAGCCGACAGCTAGATGTGTCTACGTCGAGCAGAACACGCGGGAGCTTGCATCGCTGCCTCTGCCGACGCGACGCCTCTCGATCGCATGCAAAAAATTACATCTAAAGATTAGTTTCTGATTCGATCTGCTGCCATCTCGCGATCTACCGCCAGCGTCGCCATCGCCGGCGGCGGCCGTGGCGTTCCGTCCATTCTGCTTCGCGTCGCACTCCGAATGACATGGCATGTGATGGGCCAGCTGCGAGAGGCCACTTCCATCAAGTTGAAGCCATTGCCCGACCCAGTTTAAATTGGATTGTGACGTACTAACTCTTAAACATTTTCAAGATTTCATCAGAGTTCGTTTAATTTTTTTATAAGGTCGAGTGAAATTGAGTAAGTATTTCGATTTCTGCGATAAATGAAAAGGTTTTGTCGTGTTCCAATAATGATTACAACTGACGTACCTCTTCAAATTCATAAATTTGTGTTTAGTATTTGTATTGATCAATATGTTCGTCTCTTAAATTTAAAAATCAGTTTAAAAGTCTAACATATCTATCATCTTTATAGTTTTCGCTAGCTCCATCAGTAATGATACATGGGAGGAAACGACGAACAGGGGTGTCCAACTCATTCTTGACGCAACGATGAAGGAAGAGATCTCGTCGTCGTATCACTGGATTACCTAATCTTCTCAGAGGGCAGAAAGCATTACGGAAAATTGACACTTGGACGGCGATGGAACGAGGTATATTTTTTTCTTCTCGCTAGAAAGCAACAAAATCTGCTTTGTGCGAGCAAAGTGGGACTGCACAACCCGTAAACCGTTGATTGCTCTGCTCGTGTTACTCGTGTGCATCGACTAACGTACCGACAAAAAAGAAAATGCAGTGTGGCATTGGGCATTTGGTATCATTCGCTCTCAGCATTTTATCATCACCTAGCTTTTGAGAATTGAGATCGCACAAGAAACGGAGAGAAATGAGGAATTTTTAGCTCACTAACAGTCTAGATTTGTCCCTAGAGTGTAAAACTTGGTAATTACAGAATATTGAAGAAGATTATGAAAGTTACAACCACTATAAACAAATATCATATTTGAGGATCACAAATATCATATTTGAGGATCGTGAAAGCTGCAACCACTTCTGCCAGAACATGTAGCTCACAAACAATCCTTAATTTGTCTATATTCTCATCAGTTCGATACTAAATAAATATTTTTAAATATGTTTTTAAATCTTATGTTCTTTTGAACATAGTTATATAGTATGAGCTAGAAAATATTTTTACCAACTAAATAGTTAACTGTTACTTACTAGAATCTTAAGCTCTGCCGAAGAGGCTAGAAGAGAGACAGCCTCAGAGGAAGTAAGCATTTGTATTTCTGCATCTGGTTTGGATCATTGCTTCCTTCTTTTTCAGAAGACGATCACGACGTCTCGGTTCGAAGAAAAGAAAATGGTTTTATATGCATCTGAATTCTGGTCCGGTCTGTATCTATCTGTCTTTATTATTCGCTATACCTATTATACACCTCATGTAGTACAGACAAACCTTTCACACCATTACATCTGACAAAATCTTTGAAGATATCATCGTAGACTTCGCAGAAATCGATCATGTGCATCACGCAATTAAGCAGAGCGCGACGACTAAAGATCTGGTTGTGTTTGAGTGTATCGTGTGAGGAACTCCCTCTTGATGACTTATGCACTCACAACTCAGGAGACATAAGAAAGTCATTAGTAGTTGACAATGATCGATATTAACGACGGACGAAGAATCTTTCTATTCGTCGATTATTAATAACGGGCATGAACCTGTAGATACATCACTAATGATGTTGTCGTTTTTAGTGACAAATGTAATTAACGCCTGTCAATAAAGAGCGATTTTTAGTGATACACTTCTTTTACTGTCATTAAAGTTCATGTTTTTATAGTGCTATCAATCCTCAGAGTCACTGCAGGTGCAGGGTTGCAGTTACATGCATGCATGTCCCACTAGGTAGTGGTTGCTTCTTGGTTTCTTCACACATTTGGTCACATCGTATTTGGGAGTTTCTCTTCCTAAACTTCGCTACTACTTTCGCTACTACTTTGCAAGAGATTTAACATGACCTCAATAATATTAAATAGTGTGTTAAAAGAGCGCACTCGTCGATTCGACTGGTGTGTGCATATGTGGTAGAGTGTGCGCGTACGTCTTTTATGTAACTAAGAAACGATGGCATCATCAAAAACAGTATATCTCTTTAAAGCAGTGTCAATAATAGCGTTAAAGAAGCAATGATCTTGATCCTACTGTGATTAGGACAACAACATCAGGCTTCAACACGGTAAACACCAGAACTGGCCAAGCTTGTTAATTCATTCAGGAAGCCATCGGTTTGGTTTTTAGAATAGAATATTTCGATACTGACCAATACCGATATACCGTTTCAGGATCTAATAAAATAATATAGATATATTTAAAATATATATTAATATGATATATTTTAATATATTAATATCTCAAATGTAATATATAACTTAAATACAATATAATATATAGCTTAGTATAAGTAATATGTAACATATATCTAAAAAAAATTTAAAATATAAATTTATTTGGTATGGACGGTATTGATCGGAATAGCCGGTATGGACCGGTATTAGCTGGTATAGGACCGGTATTGATCGGTATTAAAAGCGGAACGGTACGCCACTTAATATGTATCGATTTGAGTGATGGAACGATATATACCGACAATTCTAATTAATACCGGAATAGAATTGATAAACTTGTGATCAACCTTGAGGTTGATTTCTTGTCAGCTAACTGACAAAAACACTATGATTTGTCGATGAGAACAAAACGATTGTGGTTCCACTGTTTCTCATACTGCCTGCCGGGCTGATTTGATTGGTTTGGGATGGAGAAGACGAAGGAGATAACGTTGGGTATGGCAGATAGGACTAGGGCACCTTGCACAAGAAAAAGCAAGTCATGCATGCACATCATCTGCCTGGATACACCTGTATGTCACGGCTGACTTTGTAACGTGAGATCGAGACATGTCACTCACAGCTAGCAAAAAAAGGAGAAGAAATATACGACTTAATTATATATATTCTGTTTAGATTTTTATATATTGATTTTTGTGATAGAAAATATAAAAATTAGATTTAGAATGATTTCTTTTTAAAAACCGAATATTGATTTCTTTTTTAAACCCGAATGATATATTGGATCCGGACAGGTTGCCTTCAACTTAAGTGGCAAGTGAATGCGCACGGCCTGGTGTCTATCTTAAACTTGTCAAAAATTGCTACTAGCCAATGAAAGAAAGGGCGTGGAAATCCTTCTCATGTCCTGAAGATATACAATTGAGATGGAATAATTCCACAGGAATTTTAATTGAAAATTATAAAGAGAAGTGTTGCAATTGCTATCATAATCGCACAAAGAGAATTAAACCGTATCAAAACTCAGAGCCTTCATCTGAAGAACATAAGGCCGGGTGTCCATACTCCTCAAAAATACCAACCAAATAATTATGAAAATACTTTATAATATGGATTGCGCCAGGGATACAAACCCCACCGGAATACGTTAAATTCAAATTATAAATTTAATTTTCGAGTCATATGAACTACCCTATATTTTTGTTGCAATGTTACGTTTTGTACAAAAATGTATTTTAATGCTAGATATATAAATAGTTATCAAATATTTGTGCCAAAAGTTTGAAACTAAAATTTTAAACTAAAAGATGTCGAATGGTTGGGTTCCGCTGGTTACTGGTTTTTTGGACTGGTATATTTTCTCAACCGGTGCTCTTTTTTTTTTTAAGGAACGGCATGAGACCGGTGCTGGTGAT
This sequence comes from Zizania latifolia, assembly GCA_000418225.1. Classification (NCBI taxonomy): domain Eukaryota; kingdom Viridiplantae; phylum Streptophyta; class Magnoliopsida; order Poales; family Poaceae; genus Zizania; species Zizania latifolia. The sequence continues at coordinate 865,916 of KE371751.1, read as the reverse complement.
ATATATCACTTTACAAATTTTCAGTACAAAACTTTATTTGCACTTGCACATAGAGGAGTTGTCGAAACTTGACCTACAATCGGAGGGGAAAACAGAGTTAACACCTGATTCTTTTTCTCAAATTAGAGCCTCAAATTTTGAGGTTTTTTTGTGGATACAAGTGTCACACTCACCGATTCTTTTTGTTTTTATAACACCTTAACTAGTCCTTTTAAATTCTTTTAAGTAAAAGCAGATTCAGCCCTAAAAGTCACATCAATTAACCAACTATCATATATATATAAACAAGTATTTACAAAACCATATAAAATAGTTACCATAGTTTTTGTAGGTCTCGCAATTCGAAGATAAGTAGTTAAACCGGACCAAAACTGATGTGGCTGGTTTTATAAACGGATTACGAACTTGATGAATCACGGCCGATGCCAGAACGACGACACGCAACCTCACGCCAGCGAGCGGTGGCAGATCGCTGGCGAACGGCGAGCGGCCGGCGACAGACTGACAAATCACAGACGAACGAGCTTGACGGATCGATGAGCAGCGACCCCACCCCCAACCATAAACCATTCAACCGATCCTGTATCAGCAGCAGCAGCAAGCAGCCTACCACGATGCTCTCTGACTCGGCGTGACGCACGTACGCCTCGTTGATGGGTTCGTCCGCTTCAATCACAAGGCGGCAGAGGAGGACGGCAACACGGCGTACGTACTGTTTTTCTCTGTGTCTGATCTTTGAGGGCCCGATCAAATCTCCGTTTCGCCGAATTATATTTAAACTCTTAACTCTAAATCTTAATTGTTAACATAGATTATATAAAAATGATGATTTGTTACTGTCAATATAGCCTTTGATTATGTTGCTTTTTATGATAATGATGTATGAAACTAGATATGTATAGTAAAAATTGAAGTCACTTTTTAACCTTGACAAATTATTAAAATTTTTGGATTATACGGTGTGCCACATATTTTAAACTCCAAATGACATGATTTTTCTAAAAATTTTCCATATAAAATATGTAAAAAACATTAGTTTCAAATTATTTATCAACTTTTTATTATTAAATTTGTTGGTTTAAACTTCAAACTGTGGTATATTATCGCTTTTTAAACGAGTTTCCCGGCCAATGGTCGCTGTTCTCACGCTCCATCCAAAATGTACTACGTGTCAGCGTCAATAGAGATAGAAATTGATTTACAGTAGCAGAAATTGCGGTATACTGTAATATTAATAGTTGGCAATTTTAGTTGGTTTTAATTTCTGAAGGTACCAAAATTTTACAATACTAAACTCAAATTTAATAACTTTAGAGAAGGAGAAACTAAACGGATCCATATAATCTGTTGAGGAACTCTGCTACCGTGTGTAGTCCAGAGCTTAAAGATAATAAACAAGAGATACAGTATGTAGGGAAAAAACCGAACTTCTTTATTACTCAGATTCAATAGCATACAAATAAGGAGATGATCCCTCTATTTATAGGCAAAAACTCCTAAGAGATAGATGTGTCTAACAACCGAATTTGGTTACCGTAATCTTCTAGATTTTTGGTTTCCTAACACTCCCCCTTAGACATTTCTCACGACATTGCACGCGTCTTGGTTGCACGAATTAGAGAAAGAGTACATTGCACGCGTCTTAGTTGCACGAATTGCCTCATCAAAAACCTTAATATGAGAAACTTCAGAAAAACTCATTCAAGGGAAAAAGAGTATAATTCATCCAAATATTTCATATGATATTCAAGATCAATTCGGGTACTTAGTTTGCGTGACTAAGATTCAATTCTTCTTATTGGTGTTATGTGAAGTTTCTTCCCTTGAAATGCACAAATCTTTAAGTCTAACGAACATATTTGTTAAAACTAGATGTTTTGAGAGAGACTTAGTGAATAATCCGCGAGATTTTCACATGACTTATGTGCATCATCTTTATTTCATTCGTCTTATGCAATTCATAAGCATAGAAGAACTTGGGGTTTATGAGCTTCATCAAATTACTCTTCACATATCTTGACTATATTTGTATAATACAAGTTACATTATCTTCACGGATAATAGTGGGGGTGTTAACATAATTCAATTCTCATAACTTCTAGATATGATAAACCATTCTTTTAAACCATGCATATTCTGGTAATGCTTTATACAAAAAGCTATTATTTTCGAGTGGTTCATCGAAGTCGATACAGGACTTTGCATAGACGATTTATAGAATACCGCAGTTCCACCACATAGGAAAACATAATTATATCGTACGAGTAGATTTATAGTAAACATAATGTCTAGCCTAATACAATAGCTATGTACATTAGCGTACCTACAGCACTCAAGTATGGAAATTCTGGTCCTAAAATTTCTCCTCCTCTTCTCTAGATCTTTATAGATTGTAGTCTACTTACAATGACCTTCTGTCCATAGGGGTTTAGAAGGAAATGACTTTTTAAAGCTAAATCTCTACAACACTTTCTGAGTGTGTGGACTGATGTACAAAGATTTCATCAGTCATATGCTCTATCTGCAAGACTAAACAAACTTGGTTATATCCAAATGTTTCTTTTCAAACTCAAATTCAGACCATATTTATAATCCATTCAGAGAACCTCATTATTTATGCAACATTTCTTTTAGACAAATATACTAATACTACTAAGACTATTCATTCTATCTTGGTTCAAGACATGGCACTTCATGTACCTCATATAAATGTTAGATCTAAGCTCCTATGCAAATAACAATATCAATTAATTCATTACTCAACATAATTTGACTTCAAGTCGATTTTTAACTTCATGTTGATTCTTTTAACTCCTGGTTGATTTTGATTTTTAACTGCTAGTTGACTGCCATTGAGATTATATTTCTAAAGGTAATTTAGCCTATGATTGGGGAATAGATTTCACAATCAACTTCTGGCAGTTGAGTGAAACTTTATACAGCAAGCCATGCTTTTTCTCTTACTATTTTTCTTCTTTTCAAACTAATACCCAATATATGTCGTTCAGAGTGGAGAAGGGGAGATATATGCCATTCATGTGCAAAATACCTCTAGTTTGTTCAGATAATTCAGTTGTCATTGTCTTCTTATAATCTTCTCAATCTAACATCTTCATACATTCAATGAGCGATACAGGCCCAAGATCAAAATTTATGATTGTGGCAATAATAAACAGTAAGTACAAATAATTGACCGTTGCTATATCATAGGATTCACCCGAACTTCTATAACTTTTAGTTATTTCATCATGGGTTACACATTTTGGTGCTTCATCATCTTGCTCACCATTATTTTTCACCACGGGAGCAATGCCCTTTAGTGTACCATTGGCTAGTTTGGTGCGCAAATTGCCGGTTTCTTCCTTCATGGAAAGATTCATATTGGTATACCTATTTCTGAGGTTTCATACCATTACTAAGTCTCAACTGGCTCCCCTTCATTTTATAGGATAGTTTTTGTGATTAAGTATGATAAACTCTCATGTCCTATTTTCACGAGACGCCTCTGGTTACTTAGGGACATGAAGAACCAGAGTTCTCGTCCTATTATTTTTTATTCGAAGCCTCTAGACGAGATGAGGGATACCTTTTCTTTCTTCGGTATTTCACCCTCTCCGGTGCATTACATTCAGGTAATGCAACTTAGTCATTCTTTTTGAATCACAAAAATGATCAGGCAGTATAACTTCTAGTTATTAGATATTTCACTAGTGTGAGGTAATTTGCATGATCTGTTTCATTTCTACCATAATTTCCTGATATTTTTCATGCAAGGGTTCATTCTCTCCCCCTAAATGATGGAAACTTATAAAAGTAGAAGGCTACATACAAATCTCTGTTCAAAAGTTTACGAAGTTTTTGGAGAGAGCCATTTTCAATCTACTATGGTAGTAGGATATGCACGTACTTCAGGTAGAAAATTCAAAACTAGTTGCACTGTTAAGTAGATGTTGTATGCCAATGGTTTGAATTATGTTTGAGATCCGCTGTATTTAGAAATACATGTTGTATTCATGACGGATATATTATAACTCTACAATAATGGTATAGCAATTCTTCTAATTCTTTATTTCTTATACTTGGTCCATTTAGGTGGATAAATGATACTTAGTGCACTACTTTGCTACTCATGTCAATGCATTAATCATCAAGCACTATTCTTTAGCGTTGTCCTTTCAAATAGACTGTTTATGATGATCAAGACATAAGGGTCAAACATATAATAGACCTAGATGTGTTTATTATAAAGATTTATGAGTTTCATATAGTATCATAATAGCCCATACAGGAGTTTAATAAGACCAAAATATCCTCTAGATACAGTCTAGGAATGATTTCACATTGGTCTAGTGATTAATTTCCTAACGGTGCATGCGGGCATGCTAATCTTCATGATTTAGGAAATTATTTCATTTTAAGCTATGACCATATGAGTTGCTAATTTATTTTTCTCATAATTTAAAAATCAAAATTGACAAAATACATAATTCTAAATGGGAGAAATAAAGTCCTAAATTAGCATAAACTTCAAGTGTATTTATAGTATAGCCCAAATATCAAAGAATGTATACTTCTAGATAATATCTTCAATTTATGCATATCTTGAGAAAAATTAAGTGGGTTCAAATACAATAATGCTTCATTACTATGCAAAATTATACCACCAATAATATGACCATGGCTCTTCTAGGGCCTACAAAATACATTTGTTGCTTCTAGCAACGGTCATAATATTTCTAATTTTCGTTCATCTAGAAATATTTTTTCAAGGTTATATTTGTGGATCTGCAAGCCACAATTAATTTATTCTTTTTTATTTGAGCGCTACACAAGATTATAGTATAAGATAATTTATTCATGCGCGAGAAAGTAGTAACAGAAGAATAAATGCCTTAAACATGCTATAACATACTAGAAAATATTACAGTGAAAGATATTTGCTTTTCAAGAACTTCCAATCTTTTATTCAATTTACTCTTCTAGAGTTAAAATTATTCAATCATCTAATATTTAGCTACAATCAGATGACATAAGAACTCTAATTCTGGATAGAATCTGTATGTAGGCTAGCTACTTCTTCATTGGTAGCTGTTATTTCACTTGTGATGGTATTGATAGACTTCTATTGACATCATAAGAAAGTCAACCGAGATTTTATGGACACTGCCACCTATCATAAGACATGTGTAGCTTCAATCATGAGGGTGTCCTTACTCACTATGATAGTGAGGTGTATCTCAAGTTGTTACTTCTAGTACTTTTCTATGATGTGCTTTGGTGCCTTACGAATTCGAAACCAAATGGCTTTACATTCTTCTTGGTTGTCTCGCCATTCTCATCACTAGCCACTAATTTTATTTCTTCCCTACCCCGCTTCTTATGATGGGTTTTACGCAACTTTCAATAAGTGGCATTAGCTTCTAGGCTATTGCTATTTTATTATAGCTGCGGGATGAAGTTCTTCTTTAGGACTTCATCCCAAACTTTGTTGAGCTACATTACGTCAATCAATTCAGAATACCTCATGTATTTTAATTGACGATAGTTGTATGTGGATTCTGTCGTGTTTGGGTGGATAGTGGAGAGTCTTTTTAATTTCTCCTTAATCTAAAATCTCTTTCTAGCAGAGATTCAAAAACGTGTAGATTCGGTGTAACATAGAGTTAAACTCTCAGACATACTTAGAAAGAGTCAGAGTTAGATTCATTCTTGTTCTACTAGAGACTTCATGATATACTTGAGGCTCTCGAAACGCTCATTCAAGGCATCTCATAGCACTCTCTAATTTGTTGTGGCCATATACTCATCATTCAAAGTGGAGAGAGATTGTCGGAGAAAGTGAATTGCTTGATCACTTTCATCCAGCATGGGGCAGATGCATAGTCTGTATGGCATATGACGTTGCGAAGCTTTATGGCTCCAAGTACAATTCGGACATCCGATGCCTAGGTGAGATGGTTGCAGCCATCTACACTTTGCTCAGTGAACTGCTTGTTTGCGATACAAGTCATATATGATGCGTATGTTACTTTTAGTAAAATTTGCATCAGATTTGCTAAATAGAGATATGAATAAATTACTATAATTTTCTAGTATTTTTCTATGCAATTCTATATTTACTGATAAAAGTACTGATAATTAAATGCATACTAGCAATTAAAATAGTAAAATAATAAAACAGTAAATAAGAATAGAAAATATTGCTCAAAAGGAAAAATGGATGTGAAATTCGGATTCCGAAGGTCCTTTCATGCAAGAAAAGGGTATTTCCAGAGTTTTAGTGAATCCAAGGGCCTCTACGCAAATTTCAAATTTTTTGCCTGATTTTTTAGAAATCTAGGGGCCTCTGCGCAAAATTCTTATATTCTGAGTGATTTTTCAGAAATCCAGGGGCCTCTGCGCAAAATTTATATTTTTTGCACGATTTTTCACAATCTAGGGGCTAAACTGAAAAATTACCTTTTTTCTTTTTTTCTTTTTTTTCTTACTTTTTCTTCTTCTTTTATTTTCTTTCATGCGCAGTCCGGCCCAACAAGCCCATAAAGAGGCTGGCGGCTAGGGTTCCTACCCCTAGCCTCTAGCTTCGAGGGGTAGCGGTGGTTGTTTCGGGTTCAGGTGACAGTGCCCAGCGCAACGTGACGGTGGCAGGGCTGTGCGCATG
>KE371751.1:839175-859085 GCA_000418225.1 Zizania latifolia | reverse complement strand
CGTGTGCTGGTGGCACGGATGGGCGCGGCCAGCGAGCCGCACGTGCAGGCATGACAGTGGCGTGCGGTGGTCGTAGCCATGTAGAGCTGTGGCGAGCAGCCCCGACGGTATGCGACGGGCGTAGCACATGCGACGACAGGGCGTAGTGCGTAGGGCACGGTGCAGCGGGGAGACACATGCGGGCGGTGGATGCCAACGGCCAACTTCCAAGCGGCGCGGGCAGACGTAGGCCGTTGTGACGGCAGTGCTTCAAGGCAGTGCGTGCTGGCACAAATATGGGGTAGGGCCGATCGTTGTGCGGTGCATGCAGTGCACGGGTGGAGGTTTCGGGCCATGGCGACGGCTAGCCTCCATGCGTGTGCGGGCGCGGACAGCCACCGGTGCGTGCAGGCACGATGATGGGCTATGGCGAACGGTGATCTGTGTTCGGTGGCCATGTACGGGCCATGATCTGATGCGCCGTTCGAGGCATGACCTGTGATGGGGTTCTACCCACAGCGAAAGATGGTGTGGCTGACAACAAGTGTTGCAACACCGTTCGGGGCGGCTGGCCTATCAGCTCCATGCTGGACAACGTGTCGTCGTTCTCGCTCTACAGTAAATTAGATCTAATCTATAAAACTGATCTGCTCAGAGACAAAAAATTCAATTGCATACGTACTTTGATGCCGATAGATCACTGTTTTAGATTGTTTCCCCCACGGTAGAGCTTTATGCTGATAATGTGTTGAGGAACTCTGCTATCATGTGTAGTCCAGAGCTTGAAGACAATGAACAAGAGACAGATTATGTAGAGAAAAAGCTAAACTTCTTTATTGCTCAGATTCAAAAGCATACAAATAAGAAGATGACCTCTCTATTTATATGCAAAAACTCCTAAGAAATAAACATGCTCAACAACCAAATTCGGTTACAGTAATCTTCTAGATTTTTAGTTTTCTATCATAATCTACCAGTTGAGTCGCTTGTTTTTTTAAGACCAACGAAGAACACCGATCAAAATTTATTAGAACCAAGAAAAAAATAGTATAAATAGCGACACTCAATTAAATTACAAACAAACCCAAATGGCTCACATAAAGAGTGAGCCCCTACGATGTCACCATTGATGTGGCATATGGATATATATGGCTTTTTTTGAAGGCAAGCGAGAAGATTGCTGTATTGCATTTAGAAGAAGTAAAGCGGGCAAAAGAAGGCCCCCAAAGTACAGAAAAGATTAATTGTTTCAATCAAAGAAAAGAGATCTGATTGGAGGAGTAGTAGAGCTACAAGAAATTAGATCGGAGGGATTAGAGAAGAATTACAGGATATTAAGAAATTGCATTTAAATCCCCTGCGCGAAGGCAGAAGCTTCGAAATTTGATACGATTGAGTCAACCACCGTAGAGATTGGGTTGAAAGAGGATTGAAAAATTCTGCTGTTGCGCTCTTTCCACACATTCCACTAAGTGTAGATTAGTAGGCCATTGAAGGACCTTCACTCAGAGCGTGGTATCCTTTTTGCCACCTTGTGCCACCAGAGAAGCGGGCTTCCATTCGAAGCCAATGGAGGGGTGGCAGTGAAATTATAACGCTATAGCACTTCAGTCCAAACTCGATCGGTGAAAACGCATTTGCCAGCCAGGTGTTAGGGTTTTCAACCGCGTTGAAACAAAGTCGACAGATCAAGCTACAGGGCCACCCACGTTTGATCAGGTTGTCGACCGTGAGAATCTTGTTCTTAGTCATCGTCCAAGTAAAAAATTTGCATTTTGTTTCTGCTTGAGCCCACTAGAGATCTTGGAGATGATTGGTATGCTAGAGCCAATGAATTGCACCTGTCTAGCCAATGACATCACCAAGTTGATGTTGGGTTATGGGGAGGCTACGCTAGCGCTTAATTTTAAAAATTTACCCCGTTAGCCCAGGAACCATACGTGTAATGGGATCATGGATCGTTACCTTGAGTCTCGAGACACGCTCGGGCAGCGGAAGTAGAGTCAATGAAGCATGTCCTCGACCTGCTCCTCCCGGCTTCGTTCGTTCTTCGACGATCCGGCGATGAAGACGACACAATCCCACGATCCGGCGAACTCCATGGAAAGAAGACGACGAGCACCACTATTGGAGTAGTGCCTCCACGGTATCCACACATCTAGGGATAGGATCACCTCGCGCCGACGTGCTAGCACCACTCGCGAGATCCAGGGAGATCGATTACAACACTTGTAATCGAGGAGAGAAGAGATATGGCGGCTAGGGCTCTCAACCAGGAGCAATAGCATTAATGGCAACAATGACCAGCAACCTTTTTGTGCTTGCCTCACCTCTCTTTATATAGTGCCCTATCATGGGCCTTTAATTTGTATTAAAGCCTAACAGATCTAATCTGTTCATCTAGACCAGAACTTTCGGTTCTAACCAGAACTTCCAAAAATAACCTTCTGTATCGAATTTATTTTGACCCAGAACTTGCGGTCCAACCGGAACTTCCGGTTCGTCCAGGCATGCCGGGAACTTCCGGCTCCTCCAGAAACCAAAACTGGGGCTAGCCCGGAACTTCTGGTCTAACCGGAACTTCCGGATACTCCAAAACTCGGAATTTTTGGCCTTCAGCCAGAACTTCCGGTTCTCCCAGAATTCTCTTGGGCACAATTCCATTAGTTGAATGGTTTTTAGGGGGGCAAACCCATCCAGCTGTCTAGCCAGAAATGAGCCTGATTGCCATCACCGAGTTGAATGGTTGTCGACGCTTGAAAGAGATCTTCAATCCTTCTAAGAGCACGGGGTCGAGAGGGCCGTCCATGGTCTATCATGATTTTTCCAGCGGTACGAAAGCCAACGAAACCAAAGGGCTTAGCTTAAAAAAGACAGGTCAAGGACGTCCAGCCTGCCATACTTTTTTGTCTACAAACAAATTTCTAGTTAACTAAGCATAAGCCTGCAACCGGATGGTCATTGCTTCCACGAGACTAGAGAAAAGCACGCCTCAATTTGTCAAACTGTTTTAGAATCCACATGTTTTCTTGGAAAACAAAAAGATGGAAGATGGGGATAGCTGATAGAGTTGAATTAATAAGGGCAAGACGGCTAGCTTTGTTCAGGAACTTGCCCTTCTAGGTTGCTAGTTTACTAGCTGCCTTGTCTAGGAGAGGCTGAAAGTGTGTTTTGCGAGCCTTGTTGTGATGCAGCGGTAACCCTAGATATTTGCATGGGAAGGCTGCCTGTTGAGCCGAGAATGAGAATTTAATAGCCTAGAGATCAACATTGTCACAACAACATTGAGCCTTGTTGTGCAGTGCAGTTCTACTATGCTACCTAACTCCAGACCTCTAGTTTGCCCTCTCTGATTCTCCCATGTTGCTATGGGGTAGTACAACTAGCTGCTACTTTGCCTCCATTTTTCTTTCCTCTTGCATAATCTATCCCTCATTTTTCTGTTACCTAATTTGATGGAATGATTCATTGGCCTCCGCTTTTGCATAACGTGCGGCGGCAGCGGTGTAGGGGTGGAGATCAAGGAGGGGGAACCCTTTGTCCTGTGACCCTCTGACGGTCACCTTCGCATTACCCAGGTTGGTCGGACGGACTAATTAAACAAACGGTCCATCAACTTTTTTAATTCTTGTTTTCGCTTTTCGTTAATTTCTTTACTAGCCAGAGTTGATTTGGAGGATTCCTTCATTTTAGTTGCAGGAAGCATCCTAGCTTAGTAGTTAGTAGGAATAGCTTCCTCTTGAGTGCTTATATTCGCTTCTGTTTTTGAGATTTTGCATTGTGGTTTCGTTGCCAAAACTTTTGTTTTGAATTATTGTTTCCTTGAGATGTCATCTTGCTCTCGCCCCCCAATGGCGACAACGTCATTGCCTCCCCCCAAGTGCCCCTCCACCCTCTTCCTCGCCACCCCACCACCTCAACCCCTTCCACCTCGCGACAACAGCTTGCCCAATCATTCTACTCCCATATCTCCCTTTGGCTGCCTCTTGGCACTCCCCTCCATTCTTAAACTCCTTGGTATCTCCGACTTCAACAGCCCCTTGGAATCATCCTCTCCACCACCCCCAACCAAGTCCTCCCCAGATCTGCAAGCTTCCAGAGCCTAGGACTCGGATCCAGTGATTCTAGAAGTCCCTTGAGCTGAATCAAAGGTAACCCTTCCCCCGCTTGGGTGCTGCCCTAGCCAAGCTCGACTCCTTCGTTGACCGACTAGCAATGGATCTACCCTGCCTCCCTTCAATTCTCACTCTACAAGCCTGCTCCCTCTTCCCAAAGCACCTCCAAGCCATCAACCCTCATCGTCAACTCACAAGACCTCAACTCAATTGCAGTGGGTGCATTTACTCAACCCAAAGCTTACAGTCGAAAAGGGCTTCAAGAGCCATCAAATTCCTCAACGGTTCACTTTAAATCAGCCACCAGCAAATCAAAAAAATGAAATCCCAACAAATGATTCCTAGAACCCTGTGCGTTGTCGATGCTGGTGGAGGAAAAAGCTCAGCTCTCAGTAAGTACCTAGTCCACCAGCTGCATCTAGGCATCAATCTCTCTGGTACAAGAAGTTCCTTTAGGCTATGATAGGAAAATGTTTCAATTGTCTATCCACCAGGCACAAAGTGGCTAACTGCAAGGAACAAACTCACTGTTGGAAGTGTAATGAGCAAGGTCACTTCTCCACCCACTACACATTCAAGCAGGCTGTCACCCCACTCAAAAGGAAGATGCACGCTCTGCATCCAGCGCACCCTAGCACTTCCCCACCTCCCCAGCACCTCTCGCCTAGTCGCATGGAGCCTGTCCTAGCACGATCGATGATCCCAAGGATCTCTGGCTCCCACTCGTTAGAGGATTTCGTCTTTATGTTGGCCACTGGTGATATTGACAAAAAGGTCGCCCGCCTTGCTAACCATTCACTGGTTGCTTGGGAATCAGAGCTTCTGGTTGGCATTGAAAAGATGGATAGTACTCGCTTCACCGATGACTTCACAAGGTTCTTCAATGTCCACTTGATGGACATCCAGGTGAAGAAATTTCACCTTGAAGATTTCTTGGTCACCCTTGCAAACCCCACAAACCGCGATGCTGCAATTGAAGTTGGGCACATTTCTGTTAATGGGAGAGTTTACGCTTTTCGTGCTTGGGACATCAAGCTTCACGCCAACCCTGCATCGCTCCTGTTTCATGTGCGACTTTGTATTGAGGGGCTCCCCATGCATGCCTCGAAGAATATTCGAGGAGAACAAACTACACTCACACTTTTGACTTGTGGGTCTGGTGCCAGCACCCTGACGCCATCCCGAAGGTTGTGTGGCTTATCATTTCAAACTCAGTTACTCCCCAGGCCCCAATAAACATTCCTCTTGATAACACTGTCCCATATGTTAGCTCTATGTCTGGTCTGAAAATGGATCACTCCTACAAAGTTTTTATGCATGTAGACAAGATTGAAGACTACTCCTTAAGCCCAAACACCAATCACCCTCATTTCCAGTCCTTTAATTGGCAATATGGCATTTCGGATGGTGAAGAAGGTCGGCCCTTCATCCGGAACCCAGTGGGTTGTGGACAGAAAAACATTCAATGTCGGCGGGAACCTGATGTGCACTTGATGCGATTAGTGGCCCGATCTTCCGATAGGTTCGATTGAGGCGACGAGTGAACGTTCATGTTTTAAGGCTTCCGATCAGCGATCGTAACCTTGCAATCGCTACACCCGCACATCTAGTCGTTATCAACCACGCTTTCACGTAGTGGACCTCACTACGAAGGTTTTGATCCTGCAAACAATCGAAGAACTTTGCAAGAACAAGGTAAACGCAATCTGGATTGCTGATATTAATATGAAGTACTCAAAGTTGGGGTTCTATAAACCGATCTACGGTGAAACTGCAATGGCAGAATAATCTAAGCAAAACCCAAGTCTAACAATGATGGCGGTTAACTATTTATAGGGTTACAAAAGGTGAGATACCATCTATAATGTGGGCCGTATCCTAGTATGACTCAAAAATAAACCCTAACCATAAGACTGACTCGAATAACCTATTAGGACTCCAACTCGAATTGATCTGAAGCCCAACTCCCGACTGGTCTTGAATTCCGACTGGTTTGGTAGTCCGACTCCCGACTGGTCTGGCAGTGGGACTCGGTGATTTCCCGATCGTCACAGTCAGCAGCCTGAACATGTCATCTCTTGAGTGCCTGGTCGGCAGTCTTGATCTCCTCTTGTCCACTCGGTTATCTGATCCACTGTCTCTTCTTCGATGTTCCTAAGTATAATACAATCATAATCTGAACTTACTAGTATTCCATTCATAGAAGGACTTGTTTGAGTAACGAGGAACGAATTCACCTGATAGTTTAATTGATGAACTCGAGCATGAGTCATCGGTCCTCGGTAATCCAGTGTGGTTGTATCCTTAGCAGTGATATCCTCATCATCCTTCCCTTCTTGATTTGGAGTCGTCCTCGACTCAACGTCAATTTCTTCACCCAGGTAGGGTTTCAAGTCGGCGACATTAAAAATATTGCTCACACCATAATCTGCAGGCAATTCAATCTTGTATGCATTATCATTTATCTTTGTAAGCACTTTAAAAGGACCAGCAGCACGAGGCATTAATTTTGATTTACGCAAATCAGGAAACCTATCCTTTCGTAAATGTAACCATACCAAATCACCTGGTTCAAAAATAACTTCTTTTCTACCGTCATTACCAGCAATTTGATACTTTGCATTCATACGTTCTATATGTTCTTTAGTCGTTTGATGTAATTTAAGTACAAATTCAGCACGTGTTTTAGCATTAAAATTCATTTTCTCAGAAGATGGTAAAGGTAATAAATCAATAAGAGCATGAGGGTTAAAACTATATACCACATGGAATGGACTCATCTTTGTGGTAGAGTGTAGTGATCGATTGTAAGCGAACTCTACGTGAGGTACACACTCTTCTCATATCTTCAAATTGGTCTTCAAAACAGCTCTCAACATTGTTGACAATGTACGGTTCACTACTTCAGTTTGACCATCAGTTTAAGGATGACATATGGTAGAAAACAGTAATTTCATCCCTAATTTCTGCCATAATGTCCTCTAAAAGTGACTTAGAAACTTCATATCACGATCAGAAACAATTATACGTGGCACACCATGAAGACGAATGACTTCTCTGAAAAATAAATCAGCAACTATTGTAGCATCGTCGCTCTTATGACAAGGAATAAAATGAGCCATCTTTGAAAATCTATCCACTACAACAAATACACTATATCTTCCCTTCTTAGTCCAAGATAATCCTAAAACAAAATCCATAGAAATATCTTCCCAAGTAACACTAGAAACAGGTAGGAGCATATAAAGGCCGTGTGGATTGAGGCGGGACTTAGCTTTATTGCAGGTGTTGCATCGAACAACATAACGCTCAACATCTCGTCTCATTTTTGGCCAAAAGAAATAAGTGGTCAGCACATCTTCTGTCTTCTTCACTCCAAAATGTCCCATTAATCCTCCTCCGTGCGCCTCCTGCAAAAACAAAAGACGAACAGAGCTTGCCGGAACACACAATTTATTAGTACGATATAATAACCCATCATTCAGAGTGTATTTATTCTAAGTCCTTTCTTCTCGACAATGTGCAAATGCTTCTTTAAAATCAAGATCAGTGGCATATAAATCCTTTATCGTTTCTAATCCAAAGATTTTATAGTCAAGCTGAGACAACATGGTATAACGTCTAGATAAAACATCAGCAATTATATTGTCTTTACCTTTCTTATGCTTAATGATGTATGGAAATGATTCAATAAATTCTATCCATTTAGCATACCGTTTATTCAGATTTGCCTGGCTTCTAATATGTTTCAATGATTCATGGTCGGAATGTATAATAAACTTCTTGGGCTATAGGTAATGTTGCCATGTTTCTAGTGTCCGAACTAAAGCATACAATTTTTTATCATAAGTAGAATAGTTCAAACTAGCTCCTGACAATTTTTCACTAAAATATACGATCGGCTTACCTTCTTGTGTCAACACTCCTCCAATTCTAATTCCACTTGCATCACACTTGAGTTCAAAAACCTTACCGAAGTCAGGAAGTAGGAGCAGTGGTGCATGAGTCAATTTCTCTTTCAATAGATTGAAAGTGTCTTCATGTGTTTGTCCCCATTGAAAAGGAACACTTTTCTTTGTGAGCTCATTCATGGGTGCGGCAATCGTGCTGAAATCCTTCACAAACCGTCGGTAGAATCTAGCTAATCCTAGAAAACTCCGCACTTGTGTAACCGTTCTAGGAGTCGGCCAACTCTTGATTGCTTCTATCTTGGTCTCATCAACTTCAACGCCCTGTGGGGTCACAACATAACCAAGAAAAGAAACTCGATCTGTATAGAATGTGCACTTCTCGAGGTTACCAAATAAACGTGCATCTCTTAAAGCAATAAAAACAGCACGTAGATATCCCTTGTGTTCACCTAGAGACTTGCTGTAAATCAGTATGTCATCAAAGTATATTACCACAAATCGCCCAATAAAATTACGTAGAACTTCATTCATTACTCGCATAAATGTACTAGATGCATTAGTTAAACCGGAAGGCATTACTAACTACTCGTACAAGCCAAATTTAGTTTTAAACACAGTCTTCCATTTGTCACCTAATTTCATTCTTATTTGGTGGTAGCCACTACGCAAGTCCACTTTGGAAAACACAACAGAGCCACTTAATTCATCAAGCATGTCATCTAATCGAGGAGTAGGGTGGCGATACCGAATTGTTATGTTATTGATAGCTCTACAGTCAACACACATGCGCCATGATCCATCCTTCTTAGGTACCAAAATAACTGGAACAGCACAAGAACTAAGACTCTCACGTACGTACCCTTTGTCGAGCAGGGCTTGCACTTGGTGCTGAATCTCCTTAGTCTCTTCAGGGTTGGTCCTGTACGGTGTACGGTTTGGTAACGTTGCTCCTAGAATCAAATCAATCTGATGCTCAATTTCTCTCACAGGTGGCAATCCCGAGGGTACGTCAGTGGGAAACACGTCAGAAAACTCATGTAAAAGTTTAGCAATAACAGGAGGTAAAAAGGTCATCAATTCATCAAGTGTAAAGAAAACCTCTTTGCAAATCAAAGCATAACAAACAGGTTCATGGTTAATTAATTCAGAAATTTCAAATCTAGTAGCTAGCATGGAAGCACCTTTGAATTGGACTATGTCTTTCCTCACATGTGACTCAATCTTCTCCTTTTTAGATGAATAACATCTTTAGCTACTTGTTGATTTTTAGATTTCGATTCACTCAATTTTTTTGCTTGTTTAGCTCATGCTATATCATCTTTTAAAATTTTAGCAGGGGCCTTTGGTATCAATTCTATCTTCTTACCATTATGGGTGAAAGTATATGTGTTAGTTCTCCCACGGTGCAAAGCATCTTTATCATATTCCCAAGGTCTATCCAAAAGTAAAGAACATGCTTGCATAGGCACAACATCAAAACTTGCACTGTCATGATAATTCCCTACCGAAAATTGTATTCTTACAGTTTTACTTACCTTCAACTTACCGCAAGAATTGAACCACTAGATGGAGTAAGGATGTGGGTGTGGTTGTGTGGGCAAGTTAAGTTTCTCAACCAGATCGGAGCTAGCAAGGTTGCTACAACTCCCGCTATCAATGACAATGCGGCACGCTCTTTCTTTGACAACGAATCTTGATTGAAATAGGTTGTGGCGTTGGTTCTGCTCTGCCTTCTCTATTTGAGCACTCAAAACTCATTGTACAACAATACTCAAATATTTACTCGTGTCAGCAGCGCCTATTTGTTCCAATTCGTGATCGCTAGGCGAGTCATCTCCATCTTCATTGCTTGCATGGTTAGTGGCAAGTACTAATTCATCTTCATTCTCACTTGCACTAGTGTACTCATCATTTTCTGTAGCAATCAGCACCCGCTGGTTAGGGCAATCTCGTTGCACATGCCCTAATCCTTTGCATTTGAAATATTGAATATCCCTTGTTCGTTCCGTGGAAGCAATTGAGGACGAGCTTTTTGCAGGTGTCGGCGCTTAAACCGACTTACTTACCTCGGTTGCTTGTTTGGTTGACGACGGTGCTACTGAAGGCGCCCTATCAGCAGAGGGGACAGCAGACCGAAACGCGGTGCTCGGAGAAGTCTTGGTGTATCCCATGGAAGGCCTCGATGTAGTCATATTTCTAAAATTGTTCTTTGACATCTGCTGTCTTCTCTGCAGTTCTTTCTCAGCCAACATAGCAAGATAAAACAATCTATTAATGGAATTATATTCTTTATAATCAACTATGTTATGAATTTATCGTCTCAAACCGCCATAAAAATGAGACATTTTATCATCCTCATCTTCTTCTACCTCACAACGCAACATGCCTACTTGTAGCTCTTGGTAGTATTCCTCGATAGACTTATTACCTTGGTCTAAGCGTTGTAATTTCTTTCTCAAATCTCATTTGTATGATGGAGGAACAAATCTGCCGCGCATAGCTCGTTTCAACCGATCCCATGTATCAGGTTCTAAGCCAGATTTTACCAATTTGTTCCACCAGATAATGGCAAAATCCTTGAATTCGCTAGTTGCTTGCCTAACCCGATGTATTTCTAGAACTAGATGGGATTTAAATTTTTGTTCTACTGTCATTTCCTAATCCAAGTATATTTCAGGATCATACTTACCCGCAAAGAAAGGCATAGTAAATTTGACTTTGGCAAACGGGTCATCATTACCTCGTCCATGTGGCTGATTGTCATGGGGATCATTACCTCCCGGTCCTCGATGATTACGTTGACGTCATCGTCGTAGACGCTCTTCACGGGCTGCGGTGCGTGCGTCACTGTGCTCGGTGTCCTCTTCGTCATCTTCACCCTCAGGCACTGAAGCTGGAGGCTGTTGATTTATCGTCAAATGTTGAACACTGGTGGTGAGAGTAGCAATACTCCTAACAATGGCATCCAACTTCTCTTCAAGCCTTCGGAGCTCCTCTTTTGATGCACAATCCTTGAAATCACTCACCTCACCTGACATTGTCAGTGGAAGATAGAAAACACTATAAAAGTATGATCCCTATCGACTATAATTCTTGTGGAATGGTGGGAAACTCTCTTGCTCCCTCCCTCTAAGCGTCTTACCGAGCTCTTATGAAATTCTTACCAATTGAAGCAGGTGGTACGACTGGAGAGGTGGGATGTCCGACGAGTGCGAGGTGTGATTACAAGGGTCCATTCTGTACTGATAGAAAGTATGTGGATTTTGAAAGGCAGTATATAGTATCAAAGGATAACAAAATTTAATAACATAATTAGCAAAGTTGAATAAGGGTCACAAACACTTGTCAAAGTCACTGGTCGAGACTCGTCCCTAGGGCCTAGCCTAAGCGAGCGAGAGTAGGATACAAAGGATTTGTGGGACACATGCACAATTAAACAAGTGTTAGAAAATTCAGCACTGTATAAAACTTTTGTTGCTATCTAGTTCTTTCTTTCTTCTTCTTTTTTGATCTTTCTTTTCTTCTCTCTCTTTTTTATCTCAAAACTTACTGGTGCGAACACTCAATCTTCCAGGCCAAATTTGTGTAAGATAAAATCGCTAAACCCGACAAAGCGGGTCCGGTTGGATGTAACTTTTTTCTGTAGATCTCCGAAATATACTTATTTGCCTGATTCTGAGTTCATATGCAAAAGTTATGGCTGTTTTACAGCATGATGCGCAAATCAGAAATTTCTGCACTCTTTCTTCTCTGTTCGGCTATCACAAGATCTCCTTAATAGGTTTGCGGCTGAAACAAGGAGGCCAGCGGTGCAGGGCGATTGACACAAGGCGGTTTGCGACCTAACTAACAGGCTTGCGATGTGGGATAATAACACAAGGCGGTTGCAATCCAAAACCGAGAGGAACTCGATCTCTCAAGGAAGGCTTTCGCGACAAAGCAAAACTCGAACTAGACTCCACGAATGCGACTCTAAATCAGCAACTAGACTTGAACTCGGACTCAAACTCAACAAAGCAATACTAAGATTAAACTCGCAAAAGGCTCAATAGGGTTTGGACAGCGGAAAGCTAATCTATAACGAAACAACATTTTTTTGTGTGGCTTTTTCTAGACTCTTGGTAATAGAAATAAACAAGGATAAATTGATGTACCTAACGGGCAACCCTCGCTCTGATACCATTTGATGTGCACTTGATGTGATTAGTGGCCCAATCTTCCGATAGGTTCGATTGAGGCGACAAGTGGACGTTCACGTTTTAAGGCTTTCGATCAGCGATCGTAACCTTGCAATCGCTACACCCGCATGTCTAGTCATTATCAACCACGCTTTCACGTAGTCGACCTCACCACGAAGGTTTTGATCCTGCAAACAATCGAAGAACTTTGCAAGAACAAGGTAAATGCAATCTGGATTGCTGATATTAATATGAAGTACTCGAAGTTGGGGTTCTACAAACCGATCTACGATGAAACTGAAATGGCAGAATAATCTAAACAAAACCTAAGTCTAACAATGACGGCGGCTAACTATTTATAGGGTTACAAAATGTGAGATACCATCTATAACGTGGGCCGTATCCTAGTAGGACTCGAAAATAAACCCTAACCCTAAGACTGACTCGAATAACCTATTAGGACTCCAACTCGAATTGATCTGAAGCCCAACTCCCGACTGTCTTGAATTCTGACTGGTTTGGTAGTCCGACACCCGACTGGTCTGGTAGTCGGTCTCGGCGATTTCCCGATCGTTACAGTCGGCGGCCTGAACATGCTATCTCCCGAGTGCCTGATCGGCAGTCTTAATCTCCTCTTGTCCACTCGGCTATCCGATCCACTGTCTCTTCTCTGATGTTCCTAAGTATAATACAATCATAACCCGAACTTAGTAGTATTCTATTCATAGAAGGATTTGTTTGAGTAACGAGGAACGAAATCACCTGACAGTTTAATTGACGAACTCGAGCACGAGTCATTGGTCCTTGGTAATCCAGTGTGATTGTATCATTAACAGTGATGTCCTCATTAGAACCTGACGATGACTTAGATGGCGATAAAGAGCACCAGCACCACCCTCGTGCAAAGTCAATCTGGTCCAGGATTGGCTATCGTGACGAGCCAGACGTTGCTAAATCTGCAAGCCATGGCAGAAGCGACACCAGAAGCTCCTATGATTATAGGCGCCAAAACCTTTCCACCTCTCCTTTCGGCTGCAAGGTTGATCTGGATACTCCTCCATATGCAGCTAAAAGTCGAGATGCTTCTCAATTTGACAAGGCCAGCCAACAAATCTTAGTAAACAAGGTACCTTCGGAACATCCGGTTCCATGCCCAGATGACATTGGACGGCTGCAAGCAAACATTTCACATGCAATCTCATACTCTGCAGAATTCATAGACCCAATGCAATGGGAAAGCTCTAATAATTTTTTACTTGTCCATTCCCCTTCCTTTTGCCAGGAGGCCACAACTCAATTCCCACCTGCAGATGTCCATGAAGAGAACTTGGCAGACCAAGACTCTTTCCATGCCGGATTGGAAGACTTTATGACAAAAGTGGCTTAAGCACTCCTCTAACCAGTGCTGCACTCCCCCAAGGTACAACAAAATTGTCGTAAAGGAACATTACCAACAGCTAGCCGTCGCAGCTCTAGGTTGGCGGCCAAAAACCTGGAAGGCAAAGGACCTTCATCGCTTGCTCTCCAAGTACTGTCTAAAAAACTTGGCTTAGATGATAATAACTCATCTCAATCTCATTCGTAGAAGTTGTCTGCGCTGTTCAAACAACCTCTTAGCCCCTCCGCAGTGCAAGCAATCAGGGATCTTGTGATGGTTGGAGGTGGACACTCTCTGATCAAGTCGAAGAACATCTATGCAGCATCATCCTCCAACCAGGATGTGGAGGTCTAGGTCACGGGATGAAAAAATACCTGCGGTGACTTTTGTTATTTTGTCAGTGGCTGTTCACCGCCCCTGTAATTATAGTCCCAGCTGACTGCTTTTGGGTATGCAAGCACAAATGTTTGTTTTCAATTGCACTTGTTTTACCACTTTTGCACTAATGTTGCTTGGCCACTTGCAGCCAACAGATGTTGCCTCCACTGATTTACTATGTCTGTGAACAAGCTTAAGTTGATTTGCTAGAATGTTAGGGGCCTTAATGCCCTGGCCAAACAGTGGGATGTAAATCAGTTTGTTAACTCAGTTGCACTGGGATAGTATGTCTTCAAGAAACAAAAAATGTCTAATATTGATAGGCAGACAATTCTCTGTGCCCTAGGTGCGCGTTTCGCCAACTCGTTCATCTTTTTGCCAGCCATAAACACAAGTGGTGGTATTTTACTAGCTGTCGACTGCAATTTTTTCGAGATCATGCATTCCTCCATAGGAATATACTCCATCTCAGCTACTTTAAGGAATAAATGCGACAATTCAGAATGGAGTTTAACAGGAGTCTATGGCCCCCAAGCCGATAGCGCAAAGTTTGAATTCCTAGCTGAACTCGAAAACCTAAAATTCTCTACCTTGAGTACATGGCTATTCCTGGGCGATTTCGACATGCTTTTCAAAGCTAAGGATAAAAACAATGGAAATATCAACAGAAGGCTCATCAATGCTTTCCGCACAACTATAAACAACCTGTCTCTTAAAGAGCTCAAATTACATGGCCGTCGATTCTCTTGGAGCAACAACATGCTGAACCCTACTCTTTCTAAAATAGATCATGTTTTCGCTTCCACCGACTAGATCTCAAGTTATCCAAGTGCCCTCCTCATATCCATATCCACTACAGTATCCGATCACGCGCCG
The DNA here is from genome assembly GCA_000418225.1 of Zizania latifolia. Classification (NCBI taxonomy): domain Eukaryota; kingdom Viridiplantae; phylum Streptophyta; class Magnoliopsida; order Poales; family Poaceae; genus Zizania; species Zizania latifolia. Next base: position 844,270 of record KE371751.1, on the reverse strand, counting down.
CTATACTTTTGTCAGATTCCAAATCCGCAAAGGCCCGCCACCTTTCGGTTTGTAAATTTTTGGCTGCGCATGGATGATTTCATGGACGTTGTAACAAATTCTTGGCAGGGGCCAATTCCTATCAAGAACCTTTGTTGGCTTTTCACTTTAAATTGAAGCATCTAGCAGCATCTTTAAGGGCTTGGAACTCTAGCAAAATTAGAAACATTCAACTGAGATTCCTGATCGCCACTGAGGTTATCCTGCTCTTGGATCAGGCGCAAGAGGATATGGCACTCTCAATTGCTGAAAAAATTATACTCCTTCTTGCGCAACCTGCTGCTAGGACTAGCTGCCATTTAGAAATCCATGCTACGACAAAGATCTAGGCTCACCTGGCTGAAGCATGGAGATGCCAATACAAAATTCTTCCAACTTAAGATGAACGGTGGAAGATCAAATAACTTTATACCTCTGTTAGAAAGAGATGGGGTTCTTCACGCCGAGCATGAAACCAAAGCTAACATCTTGAAAATTTTCTTCTCTACTAGATTGGGCCATCACAACCCTCGATTTTGCTCCCTAGCCTAGGATACTCTCTATCTAGACCTTCAAGACCTGCAGTCCTTAGAGCAATGCATCACCATGGATGAGTTAAGTTGCACCGTTAAATCTCTTTCAAATGACAAAGCACCGAGGCCTGATGGATTTACTAACAATTTCTATAAGCATTGCTGGGGATATCATAAATTTTGATTTTTGGAAGGCCACAAATCACCTTCTCAAATTTGGGTCTCAACATTTACACCAGCTCAACTCAGCCCACATTTTTCTCCTCCCAAAGAGCTGCAACCCGGTCTCTCCAAATAGCTACCATCCAATTAGTCTCATGCATAGCTTTACCAAAATAATCACCAAAGTTCTTGCAAATAGGCTGGTGCATATGTTGAGCGACTTCGTTGACCCAAATCAATCAGCATTCATCAAGAAAAGAGGGCTGCAAGAACATTTTTTGCTCGTCCAAGGAAATCTTCAAAACCTCAAGCAATCCAAGACCCTGTCTCTTTTCATTAAGCTAGATATTTCTAAAGCTTTTAATTTTTGGCCATACTTGTTGGAAATGCTAAATCGTCGAGGGTTTGGACCCCGCTGGACACGTTGGGTTTCACAGCTCCTTTTTTCCTCTTCATCCTCAGTTCTGTTCAATGGGATTCCATGCAATTTTTTCCATCACGGCCAAGGAGTACGCTAGGGTGACCCCCTGTCCCCAATATTGTTTCTGTAGAAAATTAATAGACACTCTGCAAAAAATCATTACCCTAGCAGAATAGGAATGACTTCTTAAACCCCTTGGATGGTCGAGAGTCAAGATTCGAGCTCCTTCTATGCTGATGATATGGGTTTTTTCTTAAACGTCTGTCCAACGGGGGTCATTTGTATGAAATCGGTTCTTGATATTTTTGCCAAGGCAGCCGGCCTTCTTATCAATTACGACAGAACATTTTTTTCCAACATGGATATATATGACTGAATAAAAACATATTATATTTAGAACTGATTTAACTATTTTTAATTAATTAATTTTTAATATAATCTTTTAATAATTTTATAACAATAAAAAACGTGGGTTAAGTCCGGCCACAACACCCATCTCCACCCGGCCACCCTGTGGGTATACATATCCATCCTGCTGACACCGTATCACGTACGTACTAGTATATGTATCGCGTACACCACGAAGTAGAGAGGGAGAGAAGAAATATCACTGCCAGGTGGGCCCAAACCACTCAGCGTAGACCACGTGGCTTCCACACGTTCGAGGCAACCTCACTGCCTACGAATGGGAGCCGGACAGCGAGAGGGATTTTTGACCGGAGATCTCGATCTCACCCGAGCACGACAGTACAGACACCACCAAACTGCATTTACCACGCCATGTTGCTGCACGTTTTGTGATTGTCCGGGCAAGCAAGAACCTTTTAGGTAGAACAGCGTGAGATGGAAAAGATAAATATTTACTCTAGGACGGCATCGTTCCACGATATCATCCCAACGAGGATTATAAGAGCAATTAATATTAATTAAATAAGCATTGATTAGCAATAATTAGCATGCTTATAGTTAATTACTGAATATTCAGTTAAACTGTATGTATTAGTGAGTGCATAATTAGATAATATAAAAAATAACTATGCGTAGTTTAGTTAATTAATAACAACATGTATCACTTTATAATTTATAAATATTTAATTGTTTTCTTTAGATAATATAATTAGTTAATAATATTTTAGAGTTATTACATCCTGTTTTGTCCTCTGAAACAAATACTCGGCCGTACCATCCCGTTATCTAAACCAAACAAACAATTTCATTCCTACTGATCTCATAAAAGTATAACCATATCTTATTCCTAGTCATCCCACGAACGGAGCATTACCTTGTGGCAAGCAACCCGACTGTAAAATTCGCTGGTATCAGTGGCAAGCGCGTGGCAGCTCGTAGCTTCACCCGATTCGCTCACCCAGATGCGTTCTCTGAACACCAGCGAGCTAGCCAACAAACTGCGAGCTGGAAGGAGATCTAAACTCAGTGACAAACACGGGTTGAAGCTGCAGCATACAAACAATGCTCATGTATTAAGGTTTGCATGAGATCTATAAAGCTCAGTACCTCTCAGTCTCTCGCCCAGATGCGGCTCCAACCATAGAAAAAGTGGCAACTTGTTCAGAAGCCTATGAATAACAAATGCAACATGCAGCGACCCCAGGAAGCATTGCACATGTTGCCAACCTCTCGGCAAGTGCTTATGTTTAAAGTATTTGTGCATGCATGATCAAGAAATTCCAATTAGTAGCGGCAACAGACAGAGCGACTGAGCGAAAAATATATCATATCTAGGACTGATTTAACTATTATTAAGTAATCATTCAAAACTGTTATATAATTTCATAGTAATAAGGAGCTAGGAGCGGGGTTCAAGCCCTAGACACCCCCACCCTCTGCCTCTTGCGATAGGGTAGCTAGTTAGGGTTTTGAGAAGGAAACAATGGTGGTGTGCATGGAGACGGCAGACAGAGGCAACAGAAAAGGAGAGCAAATGGGCAGCAGGTAAACTGAGGAGACAAGCATAGAGATGAACTAACAAGGAGTTGTAAGATCAACTCATTACTAGTGTTGGGGAGCAGGGGCTCCTCCGAAGGGTAGGCGCGTCCCGAAGATGAGCCATTCCGGAGGGCCTTTCCCCGAAGCCAAAGGCTAGGAGCCGGACGTCTCCAAAGTATAAGTGCACCCCGAAGGGGAGCCCTCCTCGAAGTCCCCTCTTCCGGGGCTTGGAGGCTTCGGTGTCGTGAGCGAAGGGCATGGTGCCGCCCCTCGGCACCATGAGGAGCCCAAAGCTTCCACTAGGGCGACCTCCGGAGGTCAGGAACTTCGAGGCAGCCTCCAATGTTGGGACAAAGTATGTCCCAACCGTGAAGGAGAGTAGAAGTGTGAGAAGAGAGTGGAATTGGTTCCTCAAAAACCTGCTCTTGCATGGCAAGGCATCAGTTTATATAGGCTCGTGGCCAACAGGAAGTTACAATAGTGACCTTGCGGGGGTACAGATACGTTTCTCACCGACAAGCGGGCCCTACTGTCTACATCAATCCGGGATTAGCCTCCGTGATCTTCGGAGGGCTTAGAGGAGGGGCCCGCAGACTCCCTGACACGGTCAGGGAGTTGGCAGCCCAACTGCCCGCCTGACATGCGCCAGGCGGGTTGGTAAAGCCTGCGGGGACAGTCCCCACCTGCCCTGTACCTTGGGGCAGAGGGGCAGGTGAGGACCGTAGGTCTCTGTACCCTAGCCAGAGACCTGCTCTCCTCTTTTGGACCGCCCACACGAGGGCGGCAGACAGGGACGGTCTGTCCCCCAAGGACACCCTCCGAGGGAGCCAGCTCAGGTCACGGTGGACCTCAACTTCACGCTGCAGGCTCAGATGGCGGAGATGCAGAGGGTGCTCGTGGCCCTCCAAGGAGGGACCATGGCCGCCGCCGTTGGGCGAGCTCAGGAGGGTGCACCACCTAGCGCCACCCTGGCTCAAGGCGGTGCTGTGGCCCCGTTCACCCAAGGCCTCGCCGCGGTCGCACCCACCTTCGCCCCTGCTCCCCCCGCGTCCAATGGATCGAAGGGAGCCGGGCCCCCCTCGTGGAGAGGGCTCGCGGCCCCGCGATTCGACTCAGAGTCCCCCCTCGCCCTGGAGCTTCAAACTGAGCCCAACCCGCTCGGGTTTCGTCCCCCAATGTTACCCAAGTACAAGGGGGGGACAGATCCGGGGGAGTTTGCTCGCTTCTTCGCCTTAGCCATCGAGATGGCCGGAGGTAACACAGCCACCATGGCCCGTTACTTCCCGTTGGCTCTAGATGACATCGCGTCCCGCTGGTTCTGGGCGCTCTCCCCGGGCTCAGTCCGGTCGTGGCTCGAGCTTCGGGACCTCTTCTGTAACAACTTTCAAGAGACGTACATGGAGCCAGTGACGTCCGGCAGCCTCTTCGCCTGCAAGCAGCAGCCGAGCGAAACGTTAAGGGAGTACTTCAAGGGCTTCACCGCCATCAAGTCCCAGGCGAGGGGCTTGACGAACACCGTCATCATCGACGTAGTGCTGCAGGGGCTACGCGAAGGGACTCCCCTTCACGCCAAGCTTGGGAGAAGCCAACCACGCTCCGTGGAGAAGCTGATGAGCAAGTTCGAGGAGTATGCCCGCTCCGAAGAAAAAACCATCCGGAGGAGGGTGGCGCGGGGCTTAGCTCCGTTTCCTTCGGAACTTGAGCAAGTCCTTCAGACGAGCACTCACTCTCCCGCGGTAGCTACCACCCCGTCGGTGGCTCCCGGAGCCAGAGCGGCCGCAGCAGGTCCACCAGTCCCTGAATCCCCTGAAGGCAAGGCCACCACAGAAGACGGTGGCCGCGGAGGCGGTCAAAACCACGCCAAGAGGCAGCGCAAAGCCGCCCGCCGCGAAGTGAACAATATCCAAGCCGGCGGGGGGCGTGGCCGAGGACGCGGGCGTGGAACCTTCGGGCCTAGGCGTGGTACCGCGCCCGAAGGAACCTGGTGGTGTGCCATCCACGGCAACAACAGCTC
>KE371751.1:793080-830894 GCA_000418225.1 Zizania latifolia | reverse complement strand
GCCCTCCTCGGAGGCCCCTCCTCCGGGGCTTGGAGGCTTCGGTGTCGTGAGCGAAGGGCATGGTGCCGCCCCTCGGCACCACGAGGAGCCCAAAGCTTCCACTAGGGCGACCTCCGGAGGTCAGGAACTCCGAGCCAGCCTCCGGGGTACAGGCCGAGGGGCCCCTAGGATCCGAAGGAGGGCCCCCGTCTCTCCGAAGGCTGGCTCCCTCGGAGGGTGTCCTTGGGGGACAGACCGTCCCTGTCTGTCGCCCTCGTGTGGGCGGTCCAAAAGAGGAGAGCAAGTCTCTGACTAGGGTACAGAGACCTGCGGTCCTCACCTGCCCCTCTGCCCTAAGGTACAGGGCAGGTGAGAACTGTCCCCGCAGGTTCTACCAACCCGCCTGGCGCATGTTAGGCGAGCAGTTAGGCTGCCAACTCCCTGACTGTGTAAGGGAGTCTACGGGCCCCTCCCCTATGCCCTCCGGAGATCACGGAGGCTAATCCCGGACTGATGTAGATAGTAAGGTCCACTTGTCGGTGAGAAACGTACCTGTACCCACGCAAGGGCACTATTGTAACTTCCTGTTGGCCGCGAGCCTATATAAACTGATGTCTTACCATGCAAGAGCAGATTTTTGAGAAACCAATTCCAGTCTCTTCTCACACTTTCACTCTCCTTCACGGTTAGGACATACTTCGTCCCAACAACTAGGTAGGGCCTATCCTTGTAGCGACAAATTACAAGAGTGCAGCATTCATTTGCAGGCAATGGAACAGTAGTGATGTTGTAGCGGACAACTATTCTCACGGCACTGAGACTAATGATGACAATTTGACCAGCAATATAATAAAGATGAAACCAAAATTTGCTGGATAAAATTTCAATACCTCTGATAGCTATTTTCTTTTTCCATTAATGACAGGATAAGGCGAGAATATAAGAGATTGCCTACTACAAGAGTCTACAAAAAACAACATGAAAAGCTACAAATAAGGGGGGCTTTAGCACGGCTGATTTTGAGATCATCTACAACATAAGAAGTGGATGATGGAATAAAACAAAAGTTGCTGAATGAAACCCATGATTGGAGGATTGAAGGAAAAGAAACATCTACAACCTTCTAACTGGAGTTTTGAGTGCAATCAGTAACTACTCATCTATGCTGGAATATTGGGACCCTTCAAAGTGCGGCGAAAGAATTCTGGTTCCCCTTCAACTGCGAATTTCTCATGAAGATGCACGTATAAAAACCAGATACCAAACTGCTTCAAACAGCAACAGCAGAATTGCTTTGATACATAGCATTGTAAGAACATATGCTGCTCCTTCAATGAACTGAAAGATGCATGAATGTTTCCTGCGAAACTATGAAAACCATCTGCAGGAAACTACCATCACTGGCTCTGTAAATTTGAACATGAATGCTACAATGATCTAGCTCGATCTAGAATGACAGAATAAATATGATCTGATGAATGACAACTGGATAAGGATCCGCTTCCGATGCAGTCCAACACCAACAAAAATAACAGCTACAAAATTTTCACAAATGGCGGTGCGTCATTCCTCGGCTCTGCTAACGATCGATAAAGGTACAGCTTATCAACAACCTCAGTTTCCCTGCCATCATCAAATTGGTCCCCTATTACTTCAACAACCAAATTAGGCATCTGTTGTGCAACCTCTCTACAACCACTCATGGTTAGCTTGCATGAGTTCATCCACAAAAACCTCATGTTGTAAAAAATATTGAGTCCTGAAAGCAATCCCCTATGACTGAAAGGGCTATCTCTGACCTCAAGCTTCTGCAACCTAGTGCACCCCTCAAACAAATACTGAAGTGACATGTCACTGTCCCCAGAGAAGGCAAGTGACAAAGTCTTTATTAGTTTACCGTATTTCCCGATGTATGCAAATGCCTTATCTGTGAGCAGACCAGAAACAGAAAGCCTAGTGAGTTTCTTGCAGTTCATCACTATTGCCCCAAAGCCATCATCCATTGGCTCCCCGGTGATCCGATCACGCCGGTGGCGACCCATGATGCAAAGGCGGAACACCACAAGGTCAGTGCAGTTCTTGGACATAGCTATGACTGCAGCGTTAGTCATTTGTTGGCAAAAGTAAAGTATGAATTCAAGCTTTCGACAACCTTCTGATATCGCTTGAAGACCAACATCTGACACTGAACCCTCAGAGTCCTCAGTGGCATCCAAAGGAAATACTCGCAGCTCACGAAGATCTGAGCATGTCTCAGCCACAGCACGGAGACCTTCATCACCCACAGTATCAAGAACCTAAAACAGGAAACAGATCAACAGTTGAGCTCAAATGAGGAAAAGAAACACCTAAATTACCATGGAGACACAAACGAGGGGATGTTCCTACCCAGAATGTCCTAAGTTTGTGGCATTGGCGAATGACTGGAGCGAGCTCTTCAGCAGTGACATTTGCAAAGCTAAAGTTAAGGGACGTGAGATTGGCACAAACAGGGTAGATTGCTGGAAGGTATTCTGGATTGACATCCCGAAAACCAGAGAGGCAGACAAGAGACCTGCAGGAAGCAAAAGAGGCTGCAAGCTCAGACATGGACGTCCCCACACCACCTGGTGCAGCCTTAGGTCGGAAGGCCCCAGTGCCCAGGTGTGTGAGCTGAGGCGCCCGTGCCATGAGACGGTGGAGCTGCTCCACCGAAACATGGTGATTTACACGTAAGCGGCGTAGACAGGGTGAGCGTGCAACAAGCGCCTCCAGGGCCTCAAAGTTGAACGGGACACCAACACAGTCGAACACAAGGGACTCCAGTGATGTGTTTGACTCTGGGAACTTGGAGATCCAATCCACCAGTTCGTCCTCCTCATCCTCTACATAGTCCTCAATCAGATCCAGAGTTTGCAAATACCTACAAAGCAAAGTGCGTCTATCCATTGAGATGTCACACTCAAATTCCCACATCTGTTACCATGAGAGGAAGTATGAATAACTAGCACATCTGGAAACGTCCCAATTTGGGACTTGCTAAAGTAGATAAAGCCATAACAAGAGACGGGAGAGTAACAAACAAAACGAACGATCAAACTGTCTAAACTGTCTACTATAAACAGAAGCAGAAGGATTATGCTCAAACTTTGCCAAAAAAAAAAATAGATTTTGATTCAAAAGGGGCACATTCTGGAGGCGCCAGCGCTCAAATGTGACTAAATCTAGCAACAAGACATACCATAAGCTAGTAGCTAGACGATGGCATAGATGCGTCCACCGAAGCCACCAAAAACTAACTACAAAAGACCGAATCTTGACAGAGAGCACTACAAAATTCAATATTCGGCATGTTTCAAGAAGTCTTGGATCCAATCCAAACTTTTTTACGAACAAACCAACACAAATGTGTTGCCAACAACCCATGGTGAACCCAATAGAAGACCAATAAGCTAGATTTGAAACATACCAGCATCGTTCAGCGATGACGGCGAGGCCTAGGGTGCTGAACCCGTCGCAGCACACCATCGTCAGCTTCTTGAAGAGCGGGAAGGAGTGCGCGAACAGCCCGAGGTCATCGTCGGTGACGGTCATCCGCTTGAGGCAGATACGCTCGAGGCGAGGGTAGGCGGGGCCGAGCGCGGCCACCCACGGCGACACGTAGGCACCCCAGCCGTAAGGGATGAGGCTGAAGTCTGCGAAGCGCGGCTTCCCCTTGAGCACGACCGCGCGCGCGCCGCCGAAGCGCTCCACTGCGCGGTGTGGCGACACGGCGTAGCAGTTGCCGATGAACAGCTCCCGCCGCGTCTGCGCCTCGGCGCGGTACCACGAGCGGCACACCAGCGACGCAGCGTTCCGGTCGCGTGCCGCCGTCAGGAACTCGAGCACGCTCTCCAGCACGTTCTCCAGCACCTGGTCCGGCGAGGCCGACCGAGGCCCGCCTCCGTTGCCTGCCCGCAGATCCGCCGTCCACCTCTCACCGCTGCCTCCGGAGCCGCCGCCGTCCTCGGACATCTGAGACGGCGGCCAGTCCGCTTCCTCCGCCGTCTCGCTCATGCCGGAGGCGGAGGAGGAGATGGCGGCGACGGGGGTGGTGGGATCGGAGGCGGTGGCAGTGGTTGGGGGATCAGAGAAGGTGGGGTTGGGGCTTGGGGGGAAATGCTCATGCGAGAGTGAGACTGGAAAAGGATTAAATAATGATTAGATCAGAGAAGCGAGCTGGACACTTGGACGGGGAAGGTCGGAAGGACACTATTTTGTGTGAGATTTGATCATCTCCGTAGAAAATTAAATAAATTATTTATTTTGCACATCTCGCTGATACACTGATACGTAGGATATATATAGAAATTATGATTATTTTAGATCAATAAAAAGTGAACATAAATTTTTAATTTATATTTAAATGGAAGACTTGGAAGAACACTTTTATTTGGAAAAAAATTCAGAGGGAGCATAGTGCGTACCTGTCTCGGATGTGCGACACGTGGCTCTATAATGCATCCGACGGCGCACACTGGTTTGGATCCCTTTTCATCTGGTGTGTGCGGCTTCAGTGAGCGGCGGTTTCAGTTTCCATCCTCACGTCGGCGCAGTCTCCAGTTTAAATCCTTGTGTCGGCTCGCGTTTCCATCTAGCGCGACAGAGGAAGAAACGATTTTTCGCATGATCAGAACGGACTGGAATCTCACCGCAGCGCCGTCGTGTTCGCGAGGACCACCGCGCCGTCGTCGTCTTCGACGGAACCGCCGTGCCGCCATCGAAATACCTCCCAATCGCATTGTCCAAGTCATCGCCGTGGTCCGGGGGGAGGGAGATCACGCCATGGCAGAGGGCAAGGGGAGAGCGAGTTCCGTGCCAAGGTGGAGATCAGTAGCCATGGCGGTGGAAGATCGCGGTCGGCTCGGCCAAGGGTCTAGCGTATCTACCCGAGGACTGTGAGTCGATGTATTTTGCTCCCCTCTGAACTCAGTCCCCACCACCACCAAGTCAGCTATCATAAGCATAAATGACGAGACTCATGAAGTGTAAGCTTTCTTTGCAATTTATATGGGCATAGTGCACAATTTTCAGGAGTCGTATGAATTTTCAGACTTTCAAGATATGTAAATTTTTTTCATCCATATCCTTTCAAGATCAGGCATGGACAGAATAAGTACAAGAGTTGAAGTCTATCTCAAGAAGCAGCAGTGTGTTAGTAGAAGCTTTCAGCTTCCATCATAGTATCTAGGATGGTTTGTCACAGTGTCTAGAATCATTTTAGCTCATATTTCATTGCCTAGAGCTATTTCAGCAGGGTAATCATAAGCCCATGGAGCTTTGCCGGTATCTCTAGTTCTCAACTGAATTCAATGTGTGGTGTTGGTTCCTATCTACACATATGAGAAGATTGCTATGGTTCTGACTGAGTACATCACTTGTCTCATTTTTGTTCCACACATTCCACAGATTCTATGCAATACATAAATCCAGAAGACACCTCTCTACTACACACAAAAAACAATATACTGAAATTATATTCAGTGATCCAAATGTCTAACAAACGTTCCTAATACAAATATCACACTGCTGCAGATCTTTCTTTGCTAGGGTCTTCTAAATATCCAGGCTTGCAGTAACTTTCGCCATGATTCTGGAATCCCTCCTGGTAAAATGAACTTCAGGAATTTCCCGCATGCTCTGTAGAATTCCTCCACTGACTCATTCTGCAAAAATATCAGCTTAGAGACTTGTACTGTTGTTTACATCGAAATATAAGATATATGATTAATCTTTTATTTTATTTTTAGAACTGTAATAAATGCTACGGTTACAACTCACCAAGTACTGTTGTTGCTTACGTCAAGAACAAATTGCACTGTTGTGTGGTACTAGCTAGTTGTAAAATATTTTTTACTGTGCACGCCATTAGATTATAGAGTAAACAATCATAGTTATTTGCCACTAGACGCCTACATGTTAATGAAGTAGTGGAAGTACTCGATTGCAACGATCTACTCGTCTTCTCTTAGCGTGATCATCTCTTCATACCGAACTGATAGTCTCCTCCTTAAACAACAACAACGCCTCTAACAGTATATGCATGTACAGGGGGTGGATCGCAAGCATCGGTGTGCCATCATCATACGCTGATAGGGTTTAGCCTGAAAGTAGTGGCAACTAGATTTTATCTCGAGGTAGATACATCGAGCTCTCTCCACTCATCCATACTTATATAGCACTCCAATCGAACCGAGTGAACATATTTAGTTTTTAACCCGTTAAGTGTGCGGCATCATAAGTTAACGTTATAATACAAGCAATGTTTTGCGGTGAATCTATTTAACTACATATTCTATAACATCAGTCTACATTATTGATTCGATATCTCTATACCATAATTTATGAGATATGATCATCAATCAATACATTTAATAATCATATTTATTTATATATAGTGTATGATTAAGAATTATTTAGAAATAATATCATATGACATAAAGAGTTATGTTATATAAGTAAGTCACATACTCAATGATAATTATTTCAAGGAACGTGATGGTATTTTATTCGTGAACTAAAAAACAGGATATACTCATCTATATGTTGACTAGACGACATATTACAAAGATAATCTGACTGTGATTTGATTCTAGTTAGTTACTCGATGTTAATGAGTTTTAATTGAGGGATTATATTGGAGCACATCCAACCCAAAGTTCTAAACTTCACCTATATGTATCCAAATCTTATTAACCATGAAAGAGATGCATGGGAGAGAGACCGGGAGATAGACGAAGCGAAACCCCGTAAAGCGCACAGGGCGGTCTGGGCCCTAGCTTACGCGCGACGCACCGCCCGCTCTCGCGCCGGTCGCCCGAGCCCCGGGCCCCGGGCCCCGTCGCGCCAAGGGAAGGCGCGCTGGACGCCCCGTGTGGCGAGTGGCGATGGCCCCAGCACCTGTGTGGCGCGCCGGCCGCCGTCACCTCACGCGCCAGCGCGCGCGCTGTCGGCTCTCGCCTCGTTCGATCCCCAGAGCTAGCGCCAAGTCCAAACGCACGTTTCGCCCGCCTGCCGGCCCGGCCGTCCCCACGGCGAGCCTGTCCTGCCCGATCCATGCATTGATCCGAGCCATCTCTCTCTCTCTCAACCTGCACCGAAAATGGCCAGAGAGGCATTCGGGCATACCGTCCACGCCCATGCCGCTCGACCCGTACCACTCCGGCTACAATAACAGACTTAACAGTGCCAGTAGCACGCACTTTCTAGGCAGTTAGGTCAAGATTTCCATGCATAGCTACATCTTCACTGTAAGAGCATATTCAATGGCCTTTTCAAAGTATAAGAGTATCTTCGGTGACCTTTTCAAACCAGTGCATTGGTTAAGCTGACATCCCAATGCACCGATCCATATCACTGAAATGCACCAAATCGTAATAAAATAAGATGAACCGGTGCAAAAAATAGAGCCAGTGCATAACAATTAAATAACCCAAGTGAACATTAGAAAGTAACTGCCCTAACTTTCACCCAATAGCCAACTCCAATAAATAACACAATTTCTAGCCTAACTATTCGTTACCCAACTCAGTGGAGAGAGAAAGTAAGTTTTTTATTGTGAGGCCACCGGCGCTAGCCTCCAGCTTCCTGATACAGGAGATGCCCAACGACTACTTCGAGATGACATGGGTGGAGCTCGTGGGGGTCGACAACCAGACGGTGCATAACATGTACAAATCGGTGGTGAATTATGGGCTGGCATTCGGTGCACAACGGTGGGCACGTGAAGACACTGGAGCGGTAGTGTGAGTGGCTAGCGAGCACCATGACCCACAAGAGCGTCGATGGCCCTGGCTGCCCTCTGGCGTCATCCTCAGCGCCGCCTCGACAGCGCCGCTCCGAGCAGATGCAGCACCGCCACGCAGCCTCCCTCGAAGGTGACCCTATCCACAAGCACACTGCCCCTGGGTCGGTCTCGTTCCATGCCACGTGCCGCTCCACCGCATCCCTAACGTGAGCAGCGCCCACACATTGCTCGCTAGGTCGTCCACCTCCACCATCACTATGAGCACCACGGAGATCGCTAGCACCTCTAGAGAGAATGAGTGCCATAACATCGAGGATTCTATTTGTGTGCGCGGTGGATGTGGAGGAGAGAGAGGGAGGGAGGTGTGTGGAATGGAGCTGCCAGAGAAAAGGGGTGCGCTCACTGACAAGGCGGTCCTACTTGTCAGTCACCCGCACCAAGCCAGCTAAGCACGCTCGTGCTAGCATGGATAACCACGTAGGCAAAATCGCCCTCCCAAACCGTCGGAGGAGGTTATTTGTCCGATATAGAATAGTTGGAGGATTAAGAATCTGATTTTGTAGTTTAGGGGTACATGTATTCTCCGGTCAATACTTGGGGTTGTCTAAACTTATTCCTTTCGCATTTGCTTCGAAATTCCAAATTCCGATCACAAATACAAATTTACTAATTCGAATTTTCTCAGGGATTTTGAAAGAACAAGAAACCTTCCGAATGAAAATTTCAAAAGATTTTGGAATTCAGAGACTTTAGAAAAATTTCAATTTAATTGTTAAATTCAAATTTCACAAACGAAAACGGTACATGACTGAATGGTATTTTCAACGAAGAATGGAATTTGAGGATTTCTTCGGATACACAACAAAGGAATGAGACACGATCAAAGATAAAGATTAGAGAGAGAAAGATTTTTAATTAAAATTATTGCTTTTCTTTTGTTTCTTATTAAGAAACTAAATCCTTTGATCCAAAAATTAACGAATTTTTTCGGGAAGCAAATTTAAAAGCAAGGAAAAATTACGAAAAACTTTCCCACTATGATTTTAAACGAAAATTTTTAAACCCATATTTTAGCTTCTTTATTTAATTATTTTGCTATTAATAAATTGTAAAAAATAATTTATTATTTAATTTTTAAACAACTGGAAAATCGGTATGTAACAGTCAATGATGATTATATCCAAAATATAATCAATCAAAACTAAATTGGACACAATCAATTCTACTAGTAATATAAACTAATTGTAGAGATAAACCTCCTTATGTTCAGGGGTGGAGCTAGATCGCTCAATATGATGCATTGTCACCGAGTAAAAAAAGAAATCAGTGTTTAGTAGCTCTTATAGACTATATGTGCACTCTATAAGCTTAACCTTATATAATCCTAACTCAGAAATCAGAAATCAGTTCATACAAAACAAAATAAAATATAAATAGTACTATTAATATAAATAGTTAAGTAGTATGTTTATTTTATACTTTTTTCTATCTCTGCCTCTACTTCTCTTCATGAACTTGGCCGTCAGCTAAGAGATTTGATAATTTTCCACTTTCAAGAAGTGGCTTTGTATTTTTTTTATCTAGACCCATATTCTTAGAAGTGGTATCATAATTAAAATGTACATCTTGAGACTACACTAGGTTACAAATTAAGGTCCATACTAAACAAGGCTCGATGAATTAGGCCTATTTCTCGGTTGGAAAATAGAATTTTTTTAAATAATATATTTTTATTCGAAATTGCATTCCTGGTATGTGATCTCATAAAATCGCAAAAATAGCCCTTTATCGGCACTTTATATGCCAACAGAGGCTCTGTCGTGCCACATAACCTCTGTCGGCAAACGAACTACCGATAGAGTGAAAGTGCATCTTGATGCATCTAGGCCCCTAATTTGTTTTGGTGTATTAATGACAATCGTGATCAAATGCTACTAATCTTGTTGCTAAGATTAATGCAGAAATTAAAACATAGAGCGGCATTACAATTCAAGCAATTATGGAGAAAACGCTATTTTTAGTGCAACATAGGCTCAATGGTGCGAAATATTTACTTTGCATAAGAAATTGAGTCTAGATATGCTGTACTATCAAGAGGGATGCATTGACACAGTGTTCCAAAACTTAGTGCTCAAAGAAAAATCTCTTTGAAAAGTTTTTAGATTTATTCTAAGTTGAATTTTGATTTTCCAGCAAAGCCAGATAATCCGGATCAGTCGAGAGTATCCGAAAATTTGGTTCTGTTCCGCATTATTTTGTATGTTGGAGTATCAGGGTCTAGCCGAATAATCCAAAAATAGTGTTCTGCTTGGATCTTCTCTGAAATCCAGAACATCCGGATGATCCAAAAATTTCGTTCTGTTGAAGTTATTTTTGTGAGTCGGAACATCCGGACAATGCCGGATGATTCGAAAATTACTTTATGTTGGATTTTATTCTGTGGCTCGGAACATCCAGATAATACCGGATGGTCCGAGAATTCCTTTCTGTTCAAATTTATTTTAAGGCCCGAAATATCCGATCAAAGCTGAATAATCCGAAACAATCGTTTTGTTTGATTTATTTTGGGGTCCGGAACATCCGGCTTTGCTCGAATCATCCGGATGAACAGTATGCGATTTTTATTTTCAACGATCAGTTTTGAGAAAGGAATATAAATATCTCCCTCCCCCATAATTGAGGCATGTTTCCCAAAACACTAGCAGCCATTGCTTTGCACTCTCTCTTATTCTTGTGCTAGATATAGAGCGAATTATTGGGATTCGAGTTAAGAGTTCTTTGTGATTCATTCTAGTGGAAGTTTGTGTGAGGGTGTGCGTATTGGTTTTCTTAGAAAATCTTGAGCACAAAGTGGTTGGATCGCGCTTGTTTTTTATGGATCTATTACTCTTAGAGGTAATCCCTCTTAGATGGCTACGCGTTCCACGAGCACCCAAGAGATTGTGGGTGTTCGATCAAGTTTGTACAAGGCCTCGTCTAAGCTTCAAAGAGGTAACGAGTGAAAACCAAGGCCAATCTCGGTGGGCGCTTGCTGAGGAAGAGGGTTGAAAGAGACCTAGCCCTTTGGAGTTCCTCAACGAAGACGTAGGATTGTGGGATCCGAACTTCGGTAAAAATTATTGTGTTTATATTGTGTACTTGCTAGTCTTCATTTACTTATTGTCATATCTGTTAACTAGCAAGGGTCTTTTGCATTTAATTTTCACAATCGTAGATTGTTGGTTAGGTTTAATTCTGCAGATCTTGTTTTGCTAATCTAGAGTGTCCAGATCATCCGGATAAACCCAGATGATCTGGTCCCTCGGATAGTCTGTTTTTCCTCTGGTTCCTGGAGTATCCGACTAAGCCTGAATAGTTCGGGCCTTAGGAAGTTTAAATTGACTATTTTCCTTGAGAAATTTCAGATTGCCTATTCACTCCCCTCTAGGCAACTTTCAATTGGTATCAGAGCAGGCTCTTCTCGAAGGCTTAACCGCTTGAAGAGAAAAGATGTTGGAAGAATCAAACTCCGTCGGCTTCAAAAATAACAGTATTGGAGGAAAGAAAGAAGTTGCATATCCTTTTGATTACTCTAAATTAAATCCTAGTAATAACTATCTCTCTGTACCAACTGGTCATACACCTAACTTTGATGGTACTGTGAGATCATTTATATGATCATTGATAAGTGATAAATAAATTGGTTTGATGTTGAACAAATTGATTTTGATCGGTTTGAGGGGTCAAGCACTTTGGTCGAGTTGTCAAGCACTCTTGTCGGGCACATAGCACTCGGAAAATCTAGCACTCGAGGAAATTCAGCACTCGAGAGAATTTAGTACCCGAGAAATTTCAGCACTCGGGATTTTGGATCGCTCGAATTTTTTGATGTTCGAGTCGGATCATATGCTTAATTGTTTATTCAATAAATTCACCATGT
The DNA here is from genome assembly GCA_000418225.1 of Zizania latifolia. Classification (NCBI taxonomy): domain Eukaryota; kingdom Viridiplantae; phylum Streptophyta; class Magnoliopsida; order Poales; family Poaceae; genus Zizania; species Zizania latifolia. The sequence continues at coordinate 819,231 of KE371751.1, read as the reverse complement.
TTATGATTGGATTGATTGAGACAAGTTAAAAAGAACTTGTGCTCGAGGAAAGGATTTCTGTTTATAATTGATTGGACTGATTGAGTCAATTTGGAAAGAACTTGTGCTCGGGAAAGGGTTTCTTGGTTTGTTTATGTGCAGGCATTGCTTGAGAGCGAGTCGTGATCGATGACGGGATCAGAACTAGGCTCAGGGAGGAGCTGAGGTTTAGAACGGTCGAGGATGTCATGCAGGACGCTCGGGTTAGAGAATGATGCACGTGAAGAGAGGTTTCCATATGGCATACGCGGGATATGTGCAGATATGGAAAGGAGGCAAATTCGGAAGGAGTTAGGATTTGAGGATTCGTAAGAGATATGGATTCCTAGTTAAATTAGGATTTCAAAAGTTGTTAATTTTGTGGCTCATGGTGGTAGCCATGAGGGACTATAAATTGACTAGAGGGGAGAGCAAAATAGAGGTATGATGATCAAGAGAAAAATTAGGTTTTAGCTTTTTGCTCTCCATCTAGGGCTTTGTACATGATTTGGTCAGGGGTGCTTTAGATTTGCTCTCCATTCACCCCCCTCTGGTTGTCGTGGTTAGCGTATTTCGATCTTACAGGTACACACTATGCGGTATGAAGACATAAAATAAAATTATATCTAATATCTATGCATCTAAATATTTAGAAGATTGTATGCACATGTGTAGATGTAGATGATGCAAACTTGGATGAAAGACCACTGACTACCGATGAAGAACAAGCCATTCATCACAACGCTCAAACAGCTAGTGTCCTACTTGCCGCATTGAGCCCCGAAGAATACAACAAGGTTGTTGGACTTGAAGAAGTTAAAGAAATATGAGAAACTTTGTAAGTTGCCCATGAATGTACATCATCAGTAAGGGAGTCGAAGATTGAGTTTCTTGAAGGGAAGCTTGAAAGATTTATCATGAAAGATAATAAAACTCCTCAAGAAATATACAACCGTCTCATGGTCTTGGTGAACAAGATTAAAGGACTTGGAAGTGAAGAAATGACCGATCATGTGATGGTGAAGAGGTTGCTCTGAGCAATAGCTCGAAGGAACCCTACCTTGGTGACATTGATCCAGGAGCGCAGAGAATTCAAGAAAATAACTCAAAGTGATGTGCTAGGAAGAATTATAACACATGAGCTAATAGAATAAGAAGCCAAGGAAGTCAAAGACCTTGCTAAGCTTCAAAATAATAAGGGCAAAGATGTGGCTCTCATGGCAAAGAAGAAAGAAGAGTCAAATGATGATGAAAGTGATAATGAAGAACTTGTGTTATTTATCAAGAAATTCAGGAAGTTAATGAAGAATGGCGGATTTGATAAATACAAGAAAAGAAATGATAAGTCAAAGAAGAAAAAATCAAAGAAGGGTTGCTATGAATGTGATGATCTTGGTCACTTCATAGCTGTTTGTCTCAAAAAGAAGAAACAAGAAAGCAAAGAGAAGCACAAGTACAAAAAAGGAAAGAAAAGTGACCATGCTCACATTGGTGAAGAATGGGATTTCGACTCCGACTCCGAGTTGGAATCAGACTCTGACTCTTGCAAGAAGGGAGTAGCCATCGTCGCTATCGCCAACAACATGTCTCCAAAGCCTTCACTCTTTGGAGAGTCAAGCGATGATAAGATTGTCTCTCCCAAGTGTTTCATGGCAAAAAGCAAAAATGTATCAATTATGTCTAAAGTTTTAGATAAGGATGAACATAGTGATTCTAGTGATAGTGAATCTAAAATTAATAATGGCATGTTTAAAAATATGAGTTAGCAAGTTTTATTTAAGTTTAAAGAACTTATGTAAACAATAGAGGCGCAGGAAGCAACTCTTAAAAAACAAGAAGATTTGCTCATTAATGAGAAGGAAAAAAACTTGAACTTGCATGGCTTCTTGTCAAGGAAAAGAAAAAGGTAAACAAATTGACTAAATAATCTAGTTTAGTCAATGAGGCTAAAGAGGAATTAGAGGAAATACTCAAAACTCTCAAAAGTAAACTTATGGTTCTTGATGAGAACAATAATGGTCTTGATGAGAACAATACGAGCCTTGAAGAGATAATTGAGTTTCTAATGTCTCAACCTATTTCTATTCCTTCTATTGATTCCACAAGTAATGGTTATTCTAAATGTTATAATCTTGATATTATTGCTTAAGAGACTAACATAAAGGAAATAGAGGTTCTAAGGAAGAAAAATGAGAGGCTTGGCACATTGGTAAGTTATGGGTGCATGAAGGCCTACAAATCAAAGGACGCCTTATTCAGGACCCTCAACACTCAAAGTAATATTAAGAAGCGTGGACTTGGCTTTCGTCCAAATGAAAGCAAGATCAATACTAAAAGAAGGTATAAGAGTAAGGAGGTCATAGAATTTGTGAAGAAAGGCTAAACTCCTAAGAAGACAAGCAACAAGCCTCATGCCTCTTAAGCTACTTTTTATGTTTCATTTCTAATTAAGAGAAACTACCATGGTAAAGTGGTTACTAAATTTATTGGAGATAGAAATAAAAAACCCTTGAGATGTATTTGGATTTCTAAAGTTCTTGTGACTTACATTGTAGGACCCAAAAAGATTTGGATACCTAAAACAAAGAACTAATCTCATTTGTGGAAATATTCCTCCGGTGGATCAAGTTAGGTGATGGACAGCGGATGCACCAATCATATGACCGGAGAGAAAAGAATGTTCACGTCTTTTGAGCCTAATCAAAGTAATCATGAGTCCATTGTATTTGAAGATAATAGAAAAAGGAGAGGTAATGGGTGTAGATAAAATTGCTATATCAAATTATTATTTAATTTTAAATGTCTCGTTAGTTAAATCTTTAAGTTACCATTTACTTTCAATTTCTTAATTATGCGAAATTGGTTACAACTGTCTTTTTACTAATGACGGTGTGATCGTTTTGAGACGAAGTGATAATTCCATGGCCTTTACGGGTAGGTTGAAGGAATAACTTTATCTAGTTGACTTTGCACTAGATAAAGTTGAACATAAAACTTGCTTGATGGCTAAAACTAGTATAAGTTGGTTATGGCATCGCCGACTAGCTTATGTTGAGATGAGAAACTTGTCAAAGTTTCTTAAAGAGGAGCACATCCTAGGACTAACCAATGTTGTGTTTAAGAAAGACAGGTTGTGTAGTACTTGTCAAGCCGGTAAGCAAGTTAGAGCACCACACACTACCAAGAACATCATAACGATAAGAAGACCACTTAAGCTCCTACACATGGATCTTTTTGGACCCGTGGCCTATTTAAGCATTAGCGGTAACAAATACAGTTTAGTTATTGTTGATGATTATGCTCGTTTCACTTGGGTATTCTTTTTGCATGATAAGAGCGAGACACAAAGTACGTTTAAATGTTTTGCAAGAAGAGCCCAAAATAAGTATGAAATGAAGATCAAGAAAGTGAGAAGTGATAATGGAAGTGAGTTTAAAAACACTCAAATTGAAGACTTTCTTGATGAAGAAGGCATCAAGCATGAGTTCTCCGATCCATATGATTCACCTCAAAATTGAGTGGTCGAACGGAAGAATCGAACATTGGCGGAGGCAACAATAACCATGCTTAATGAATACAAGCCTTCGGATGTATTTTGGGCAGAAGCAATTAACGCTGCATGCCATGCAATCAACCGTCTTTACCTTCACAAGATTCTCAAGAAGACGGCGTATGAACTTCTAACCGGTAACAAAGAAAATATTTCATATTTTAGAGTCTTTGGAAGTAAATACTTTATCTTGAGTAAGCGACCAAGAATATTTAAATTTGCCTCTAAAATAGATGAATGTTTCTTGGTTGGTTATGAGTCAAATGTGCATGCCTATCATATTTTCAACAAAACTTGTGGTATTGTTGAAGTCACTAGGGATGTGACTTGATGAAACTAACGGCTCTCATGTAGAGCAAGTTGATTCAAGTGATATAGGTGAAGAAGAACCTCCATGTGAAGCAATCAAGAACATGCCAATTGAAGATATAAGGTCAAGAGAAAAAGAATCTACAGATCAACAACTATCGAGGATGTGATCCCCGGGTACCCCAAAATTGGGCTTATTAGACCGGACCAAGGGCGGGCCAAGACCAGCTTTGGCCGTCTGATATGGCCCATGAACGGGGGTTTGATTCTGATAAGGAAAGTTGAGTCCTTATCAGATAGTTAAGCTCCGGATATGATATCAAGAGATTTATTTGTATCAGAATCCTTTTAATTAGGGATTTAGCACCCGAGTTTGGTAGACAATTCAAGTTCTACTTGCGATAAAGTCCTAGGTTATTGGGCTCACCTCATGAGTATATAAAGGAGGTGAGAACCCCTAGAGGCATCTAATCCAATCTCGATTATCTAGTCATCTAGCTCCTTCATTTTTTTCTTGCTTTTGATGCTTCAAGCCTTTATAGCTTGATTGCGTCATATTATAAGATCTACCATCATAGTACACAGCAAAATACTGGACATAGGGCTATTATCCTCCGAGATGCCTAAACCAGTATAAACCTTGGCTCTTGTGTTTCAGAGTCGACCATCGGGTTTGAAGGCACTGCGCTTTCCTTACACGTATCTAATCACCATCTCGGGTACCTCCTTGGGTGGACTGATCGGTGATTCACCGACAGTTGGCACACCAGGTAGGGGATCATGTCATTTTCACTACGATCAGATGGCACATCCTTTGGATTTTCTCATTCCCGCTGACTCTATCTTCGTATTCGGGAGCCTGACATTTGTCAAAGATCCGACGGGATGGCTCGTCTTATCGGGCCCTTTGACAAGGCGAACGAACAGACAAGACGGATGGTCGGGTCGTCTTCAAGATCTGGCTGGCCCTGAGCACTACATCATCTTCTCCGGTAAGAAAGGTCGGACGGTTCGGCCCCGATGGGTGGAGATCGAGCAGCTCAATAAATTTAAAGATAATCGGCGGTTCCCAGCTAATCTTGTTATGATGGCCGAGGGGGCGCTATCCACCAGCAGTAGTGAGAGGAAGCATCGCGCCGAAGGCAATCAGATTGAATAAGACAATGGGGTTCACCGAAACCTTGAAGATGAATTCACCCTAGAGTTCGACGAAGAGAAAGTCTTCAAAACTCTGGTCGGCAACCTGATGGCTATTGAGAGGGCTCTCAGTTCTCTTCTTGAGACTCTGGAGCTACGATGAGCGAAAGCGCTAGCTCAGGTGATAGCCACTCAGATCAACACCCTAGCTCCGGCTCTGACCTAACCACCAACTCCTCCCCTAGAAGACAAGGAGGGTGATGGTCAGGATTGATACCAACCGTCACACAGCCAAAATCCTCCCATTGACAGCCTGCACGGTGACCACTTACTACCGCCGCCGCCGGGAAGAAGGAACAGGTTGCGCTCCAATATCCACAGGCCGACTAACAATTGAGGCAACTTTGGAAACAGCCGCAGCAGTATTGGCAGCAGCGCCGATCATGACAATTCAACTAAGGGTCGCTACCCCCGTAATCACAGAAGAACCAGAAGCCAAGATGACCACGGCGGCTTCCCCGCATTCACCTGGCGCCTAAGGCAAGTCAGGTGGCCGAAGTTCTTCCGCTCAATAGGAATCGAACCATATGTCGGTAAAATGAATCCCTTGTTGCGGCTACGACACTACTACACTGCCGTTCGTGCGGCAGGAGGAGACAAAGGGGCCATGACTAACTTACCTTCCGGTCATGCTCTCCTCGTCCGTCAACAACTAGCTCTTGAGTTTACCTAGGAACTCTATCTATTCTTGGACGTAGTTCTATTCGGCCTTCATCGGCAATTATCAAGGAACGTGGCAGAAGCCTAGGACTCGATATGACTTGCAACGACTGCGACAAAAAGGAGGATGAGACCCTCCGCAGCTTTATCCAAAGGTTCTCGGAGAAAAGGACTACGGTCGTGGACATCGACGAGCGGGACATCATCAATTACTTCATTGATGCCCTGCACCACTCTTCCAAGTTCCACGGGGCCCTCATGAGAAATAAGCCAAAGATTATAGCCCGGATGATCTCTATTGCAGAAAGCTACGCTGACTATGAAGATGCTCGAAGGAAAAAGATAGAGCGATCACCGATCCCTTCGGAATAGAGACGAGCATCCTCGATCCCCTCGACAAGAGGATGATTGACCGAGATCCTCTCAAGGCAAGCAAGAGCGAAAAAAGGAAGACAGACAGAACTGTGGCGGCTGACTATAGTTCATGACGCCAGGAAGACGAGGCCATGTTGAAGGAACTCAACAAACCTAGCCCGTTTCATCCAAAGGGCAAGCATACCATGCGCAAATGCTATTCTTTACTAGATGTACTTGCCGAAGAATCCCGCGGTAATCCCCGATAAGGCAAAAGACGCCGGGACGATGAGGATGCCCCGAGAAAGGATAGTCGGCCTCAAGACAATAACGATTTCTAAGAGCCTCATAAGACGGTGAATATCATCTTCGAAGGCCCCATGTCAGCCAAAACTAAATAACAATAAAAGATTCTGGATCGACGCATCAATACCACATAGTTCAAGGAAATCCAACAACTATGGTAGTCAAAAGTACCGATCACCTTCTCTCGAGATGACCAATGGATAAATGTCCTAAAGACCAAGCGCTGGCCGCTGGTTGTTGACCTGGTGATACTTAAAGCGCACATGAGGTGGGTCTTGATCGATGGAGGGAGTAGATTAAACATCCTCTTTTGCCAGTCCCTCACCGACCTCGGCATCTCAGTCGACAGCCTTCAAAAGGAGGATAACTTCCTGTTCTATGGTATTATACCTGGGCAAAGCTCGGTACCACTCGGCTGAATAACATTGCCAGGCCCGTTCGATTCTCAAGACAACTATCAGACCGAGCACATCACCTTCTGCGTCTCGAAATATGACATCCCATTTTACGCCATCCTCGGAAGGCCGTCCATAGCCAAGTTTATGGCCATTGGACACTACCCGTACTTGGTGCTCAAGATGCTGGGTCCCAGTGGAGTTATCACAGTTCAGGAAAACATTGGTACTTCTCACGCATGTGAGAAAGACAGTCTTGCCCTAGCCGAGGCAGTCGACCTATCGGCTCAAATGGAGGAAACCCTCAGGCAAGTCCGAGCGGATCCTCCCAAGGCCTCGAAAATTTCAGTCAAGGCACCAACTGCTTCGGCGATCTCCCCCACACACTTGAACACTAAGAAGATCGTCCTCTCTGATGCTGACCTGACAAAGACTGCAACCATTGGGGCAGGACTCGGCCCTTAATAGGAAATCACGCTCGTTAGTTTCCTATGCTCTAATATGGATATCTTTGCATGGAAGCCCTCCGACATGCCTGGGGTTCCTCGGGAGCTGATCGAGCATTAACTCCACGTATATCTAACTGCAAAGGCAATAAAGCAGAAGCTATGGAGGTTTACCCAAGATAGGAAAGAGGTGATCAAAGTCAAAATCGCCCACCTCCTAGCAGCCAGATTCATCCGTGAAGTTTACCATCCTGAATGGCTCGCTAATCTAGTCATGGTAAGAAAGAAGATAGGACAATGACGAATGTGCGTCGACTACACCGACCTAAACAAACACTGTCCAAAGGATTCTTTTAGGCTACCTCGGATAGATCAAGTCGTTGATTCAACGGCAGGATGCTCCCTCCTGTGCTTCCTTGACTGCTACTCCGGTTATCATCATATCAACCTTAAAAAGGAAGACTAGAAGAAAACATCCTTCATCATACCTTTTGGAGCATACTGCTATACAACAATGCCCTCCGGCCTCAAAAACACAGGAGCAACATATCAGTGGGCCATCCAGCGAATTTTCTCAGAGCAGATCGGCCGCAACGTCGAGGCATATGTCGACGACGTGGTCATAAAGTCCAGAGAAGGAAACAACATCATCGGTGACATTGTTGAGACATTCACTAACCTATAAAAGTTTCGGTGGAAGTTTAACCCTAAAAAATGTGTCTTCGGCGTACCGCCCGGGCAACTACTCGAGGCCAATCCGGATAAAATAGCGATAATAATGAAGATGGAAAAACCCAACAATACTAAGAAAGTCCAGAAGCTCACCGGTTACATGACGCCCTCGAGAGATTTATCTCTCGACTAGGGGAAAGAGGGGCTCCCTTCTTCAAATTATTGAAGAGGGAAGAGAACTTTCAATGGACAGCCGAGGCCGATGAGGCATTCTTCGCACTGAAGAGATTTTTGACCTCACCACCAATCCTCACGGCTCCAAATCCAAAAGAGGTCCTTCTCCTCTACATCGCCTCTACAACCAATGTCGTCAGCACGGTCATAGTAGTTGAACGGCCCAAAGAGGGACATGTCTTTCTAGTCCAAAGGCTGGTATATTTCATATCAGAAGTTCTCGGCATATCAAAAGCAAGGTATCCATAAGTATAGAAGCTCCTTTACACCGTCCTACTCATCGCTCAGAAGTTAAAGCACTACTTCCAAGCCCACAAAATCATGGTTGTGATAGAATATCCTCTAGGTGATATACTCCACAATCGAGATGCCACGGGGTGAATCATAAAGTGGGCCGTCGAGATGGGAGAATACACGATGGAATTATGCTCCCACACTGCCATAAAATCACAAGCCCTGGTCGATTTCGTTGCCGAGTGGACTGAGATACAACTACCCCCAAGCCGAGAAGAAAAAGAATACTGGACAATGTACTTCGATGGCTCTCTCAGCATATACGGCGTCGGTGTAGGAATTCTCCTCATATCCCCAAAAGGTGAAGAGATACGTTATATACTAAAGCTGCTGTTTACAGCTTCAAACAACGCAACAGAATACGAAGCCATGATACATGGCCTCTGGATATCCATATCCCTCGGGGTAAAAAGGCTCATAGTTTATGGAGACTCCAAGCTAGTTATTAGCTAGATCAACAAGGACTGGTCTTGCATCAGCGACAAGATGGACGCTTATTACGTTGAGGTCCAAAAACTCGAAGGCAAGTTCTTCGGCCTGGAGTTTCATCATATTCTCCATGATGATAATTCGTCGGCTGACGCCCTGGCCCACCATGGTTCTTCCCAGGCGATGGTCTCCAAAGACATGTTTGTCCAAGAGCTCACCAAACCATCAATTAAGGACGACGCACACCAAAACGCTAGCCTGTTAGCAATCGTCCCCATGCTCGAGGACGCTAACGATTAGCAACAAACCTTCATCGATCATATTCTAAATGGCATAGTTCCAGAAGACAAGACCCTGGCCAAACGACTAATGAGTCGAAGCAAGCACTACGTAGTCATCAGCGATAAACTATACAAGCGTGCGACTTCAACAAGAGTACTTCAAAAGTGCATCTTGCCGAGCGAGGGCCTCCAAATCCTTGACGAAGTTCACACAGGGGCATGTGGCAATCATGCTGGGGCAAGGACACTGGTCGGCATGGCCTTTCAATCAGGCTTCTACTGGCCAATAGCCAACAGCGACGCCAAAGAATTAGTCAAAAAGTGCACAGGCTGCTAATTCTTCGTCAAGCAAAATCACCTCCTAGCTCAATCCCTTCAAACAATCCCGCCAACTTAGCCCTTCGCTTGCTAAGAACTCAATATGGTAGGATCTTTTCAAAAGGCTCTCGAGGGCATCGATCGGCTTCTGGTAGCCATCGACAAGTTTACTAAGTAGATAGAAGTCATGCCCCTGAAGAACTGCACGGCCAAAAAAGCGACACAATTCACCGAAGGAATCACTTATCGGTTTGGCGTCCCGAACCAAATAATATCCGACCTTAGGACTCAGTTCAAAGCAAGCAATTTCTAGGATTTTTGTGAGGAACGACTGATCGAGGTCAAGTATGCGTTAGTCGCTCACCCTCGGGCTAATGGACAGTGTGAGCACGCCAATGGGATGATCCTCTAAGGTTTAAAGGCCTGAATCTTTGATCCTTTGCATAAGTACGCCGAGAAGTGGCTCCAAGAACTACCCATGGTACTCTGGGGCTCTGCACGCAGCCAAACCAGGGCACGGGACAGACACCATTCTTCCTGGTCTACGGCTCTAAAGCAATCCTCCCGAGTGATATGTTACACCACTCCCCCTGAGTTCAATATTACGATGAAGGAACTGCAGAGCAGGCCAAAGCCAAAGACATCGACTCCATCGAAGAAGCTCGGATAGCAGCCACAGTACAATCAGATCAGTATCAACAAACCCTTCAGTGATATCATAACCATAATGTACAAAATAGAAGCTTCAAAGTAGGCGACTTGGTACTTTGCCGAGTATAATCAACCGTCAGAATGCACAAACTCTCTGCCCCCTAGAAAGGACCTTTTATTATATCTAAAGTAACAAGACCAGGGGCGTACAGATTAATGCGAGATGACGGGTAAGCAGTACCGAACTCCTGGAATATCGAGCACCTTCGTTGATTTTATGCCTAACAGTATTTTGTTAAATAACCTTTCTCGATGATACATGTCCATGCACTCGTCGATCCCATGGCACCGTTTCTTCATCAACCCTGCCGACTACTTCCCCCAGACATGCATCTGGGTTGGGAAGGGGTCAGCCCTCGGGCTATACACCCACAGTCGAGCATCACTCTCACCGACCTCACCGACTACTTCCCCCCAGACATACAACTGGGCCAGGAAGGGGTCAGCCCTCGAGCTGTACATCTACAGTCAAGCATTATTCTCGTCGACCTATGCCAATTACATCCCCCTCTATGTTGGACACTAGATGGCCACCATGCATGCAACTGGATCAAGGAGAGAGTTGACTATTTAGTCGTACACCTGCAATCGTGCATCTTGAAGAACTCGCTGACCCATGCTGGTTACATCCCACTCCGTGTTAGGTGCCCGATGGCTACCATGCATGCAACTGGACCTGAGAGAGGGTCGACTCTTTAGTCGTACACCCGCAATTATGCATCTATGAAGAACTCACTGACCCATACAGAGTACATCCCCCTTTGAATTGGGTGACATATGGTCGTCATGCACACAACCAGACACGGAAGAGGGTCGGCTGCTTAGCTGCACACCTGCAGTCTCGTATCTTCATCGACTTCACCGATATACACCGTGTGGGTTATAAAAAACACACGATGAACGGTACACGATGAATAAAATGAATTCAAAAACACCTTTATTTTTTAAGGACTAATCTTTTACAGGAGCCAGACTACTTCAAAGAAAGGGACACAGCGACAATTACGCTACTTCAAAGAATGGTACACAACCTCCTTTGATCAAAAGAAGAAAAAATGCCCCGACGGTCAAAGACAACATTCTGCAAAGCAAACGCGATGGCTATGAGCACCGAGGTTCTCACAGCAACTCCGTGTGGCGCAGCATCAACCTATCATGACCACCATGGTAGCAGTGACTCCACACAATCCTCGTCTTGACCAGAGGAGATAGTCACCGACCCTGAGAGACCAGCACAAAGGGAGAGCAGTATTGACTCGGCCTCGGTGGCGGGGTCAGAAACCGTCCCAGGATGCCCAAGGTGGACGTCTCTAGCTCCTTCCGTAGGATCAAGCCTCTACCTTAGCATCCAGACATCAAGAGGCAACACAAGAGTGCCAGATGATAACATGTTAGTGAAAAAACACATGATGCAGAAGGGTCTCGAGAAGGAAATGACATCCTGCTATAACGCCAGAGCCAAGAGTCACGCAAGGATAAATATATTAGACGTACCCGAAGGGTTGAGACCAGAGTAGCAGTTTTGTGGCCAAGCCAGCACATTGCGGATTTATGGAGCAGCAAGTGGCATCAATAATCTCTTCCTTGCAGGTGTCAAGAAGAAGGAATCTCAAAGCAGAAGAAACAGAGACAAGGGGGCGTCTCATTGAGAGATTCAGAGGAAGGGGGACGCTGGCTTAAATAGAAGCGTTCCCTCAACTACCCACGCCCACGGCTACAGTGAACACCTTTTTGATTGCTGTGCACTTTATGGCAGACCACCATATCTTCGTCAATGCTCTGCATGTTGCGCGTGGCTCTGTCAGAGGCAGGACATCTTTTTAGCCTTTTCGTATGCCATAAATTAACTACGGATGGGAGAAGGAATTATGAAGCAGCCTTTTTGGCGCATCGGGCGGTGTCCGCGACAGATGAGATCTCCTGTGCTGGTAGGCCCATACTTGGGAACTCGCGTGCCCTCGAAGACTCTTCTGCTTGAGGGCTCACGTGTGCTCAAAGATCTTCATGCTCGGGGGCTCACGTGTGCTCGAAGCTTCTCGTGCTCGGGGGATCGCCCGACCAGAAGTGTGAGCTCCCGGGGATTGATCTCCTTGAGAACTGGTAGACTCAACGAACTCCATCCTCCCGAGCATCCAAGACCCGGATGGCTGAACGTCGACTTATTCAAAGATTCAAGACCAACTTCCTTCCAGTTCATTGCAAGTTCAAAATTTTAGACATGACCTTTTCCTATCAAGGTCTCAATGACGACAGAAGACGAGATCGAGAAGCAAATTTCTAAAGGATTATTTTTCTTGTAGGATATTCTTGGACCCTTGAGCTAAATATTCCATTTAACTCGAGGCTCAGAGGCTAGACCGTGTGGGTGTACCTATACAGTGCACCTCACACAAAAAAAGGAGATCAAATGCTTTTTCAAAGACATCAAAATTCGATAAAGATGTTGAAGTTCCAGATTAAAGAAGAGCTCCTTCCAACTTGTTTTATCGAAGATTTCTTCAATCAAGCTAAGAAGAGCTCAGGGGCTGCTGTCGGGGATATGACCTCCGGGTACTCCGCAGTTGAGCTTATAAGACCGGACCAAGGGCGGGCCAAGACCAGCATTGACCGTTCGGTACAGCCATGAACAGGGGTTTGATTCTGATAAGGAAAGTTGAGTCCTTATCGAATAGTTAAGCTCTAGATATGATATCAAGAGATTTAATTATACCAGAATCATTGTAATTAGGGATTTAGCATCCGAGTTTGGTAGGTAATTCAAGTTCTACTCAGTATAGAGTCCTAGGTTATTGGACTCATCTCCTGACTATATAAAGTTGGTGAGAACCCCCTAGAGGTATCTAATCTAATCTCGATCATCTAGTCACATAGCTCCACCATATTTTTTCTTACTTTCAACGCTTCAAGCCTCTATAGCTTGATTACATCGTATTGTAAGATCCACCATCATAGTACACAGCAAAACATTGAACGTAGGACTATTATCTTCTAAGAAGCCTGAACCAGTATAAACCTTGGCTCTTGTGTTTCAGAGTCGACCATCAGGTTCGAAGGCGGTGCGCTTCCCTTACACATATCTAATCACCACCTCGGGTACCCCCTTGGGTGGACTGATCGGTGATTCACCGACAACAACTACAACATCAAGTTGAAGAAAGTCAAACACAAGAGACTCAAGAGCATGATGTGTTGGACAAGGAACAGAACATTCAAGAAGAAGTTGGTCAACAACATGCATAACATCAAAGAATTCATCAAGGCATCCAAAGAGACCATCCCATGGACAATATACTTGGAGATCTTCGAAGGGGAGTAACCACTCGTTCTCGTTTAGTAAATTTTTGTGAATGTTACTCTTTTGTGTCCTCTTTAGAACCTATAAAGATAGAAGAAGCTCTTGAAGACATGAATTGGATGATGGTCATGCAAGAAGAGTTCAACAACTTCAAAAGAAATGAAGTATGGACATTGATGAAAAGAACGAAACAAAATATAATTGACACCAAATGGGTCTTCCGCAACAGACAAGATGAGTACGGTGTGGTCGTGAGGAACAAAACAAGATTGGTAGCTCAAGGCTTCGCTCAAATCGAAGGTTTGGATTTTGGTGAGACTTATGATCTTGTTGTTAGGCTAGAGTCAATTCGGATATTATTGGCCTTTGCTACTCATTATGATTTTAAGCTTCATTAAATGGACATGAAAAGTGCCTTCTTAAATGGACCAATCTCTGAATTGGTGTATGTGGAGCAACCACCAGGCTTTGAAGATCCCAAATATCCAAATTATGTGTTTAAACTCTAAAATACACTCTATGGGCTTCAGCAAGCACCTAGAGCATGGTATGAATACCTTAGGGATTTTCTTCTAAAAAAGAGCTTTGAAATAGGCAAATCCGACCCTACTCTCTTTACTAAGCATTTTAATAATAATTTCTTTGTTTGTCAAATATATGTCGATGACAATATATTTGGTTCTACTAATAATGATTTTTGTGAGGAATTTAATAGGATTATGACCAAAATGTTGAATTGTCGATGATGGGGGAGTTAAAGTTCTTTCTAAGATTTTAAATCAAGCAACTTAAAGAAGGAACATTCATCAATCAAACGAAGTATATTAAAGACATGTTTAAAAAGTTTGACATGGAGAATGCCAAACCCATCAAGACCTCCATGCAAACCAACAGGAATCTTGATTTAAATCAACAAGAAACTGACGTTGACCAAAAGGTATACCGCTCTATTATTAATTTCTTATTGTATTTATATATATATCTAGGCCTGATATAATTCTTAGTGTTTGCATGTACGCAAGATTTCAAGCTGCACGAAAAGAATGTCATTTGCTTGCAGTCAAAAGAATCTTGAGATATTTGGTTCATACTCTAAACCTAGGGCTTTGGTACCCAAAAGGCTCAACCTTTGATCTTATCTGCTATTTGGACTCTGATTATATCGGTTGTAAAGTGGATAAAAAAAGCACCATCGAAACCTGCCAATTTCTTGGAAAATCACTTGTTTCACGGTCTTCTAAGAAACAAAATTCTATAGCTTTATCTACAATCAAAGCCAAATATGTAGCAGCTGATAGTTATTGTGCTCAACTCTTTTGGATGAAATAAATCTTGAAAGACTTTGGGCACAGCGTCACCAATATCCCATTATTGTGTGACAATGAGAGTGCCATCAAAATAGCTCACAATCTAGTTTAACACTCAAGAACCAAACACATTGATATTCGCCATCACTTTTTGAGAGACCATGAGATCAAGGGAGATATTAGCGTAACCCATGTGAGAATAGATAAATAGTTTGCCAATATTTTTACCAAGCCGTTAGATGAGCATCGGTTTTGTGAGTTAAAAAATGAGCTAAATATCCTTGATTCTCGCAACATATATAGCTTGAAACACTTGTATATAAATTGCCCATATTAGAAATGAGAAGGTAAATTAATTATCTACCTCATATGAAATGGGCTACATTTTTAATAAAAATGCAAAACCTTTATATTCATGTTTATAATTTTAAGCTATGCTATATTGATGTATATGCTTACCTTGCCATGTTCTACTTATGTTTTCATGTCTAAATTGGCTATGATAAAATATCATTATTTAGTCAAAAGTTCATAGCACTTATCATCCTTGAATTCCTTGTGAGCTGAGAATTCTGGAGCCCCGGATCATCCGGCTCAACCTGGATGCTCCGGGCCTAGGACTTAATTCGAAGTTTGTTCTGGTGCACCCAGATTATCCGAATCCATCCAGATAGTCCAGATCGCCCAGAATTTGGGATACTCCGGATCATCTCAGAGTGTCCGAGGTGGGCTTTATAAATAGGTTCCAGAACCTCCGCATCTCTCTCTCCTTCACTTCTTCTCTTCGCCCCTCACTCCAACTCTCAATTCACCAGTATTTTTCTTCAAAATCTGTCCGTGGAGATCGCGAGATCCTTTGAGGGGGAGCCTAGGACCCTTTTGGAAGCACCGATCATTTCCTTGAATCCTCCGCATTCTTCTTTTGCTGTATTCCTTGTTTTTGCCCTAGATTGGCCGTTTCCCTCTAGTCTTTGGTTAAATCTTGATTCTTTTTAGCTAGAGTTAGTCTAGTCATGTTCTTTAGATGTTCTCTAGCCACATTATCGATGTTGGATGGTTTTGATTTTGTAGAACCCGGATGTTCTAGATCCCTCTAGATAGTCCGGGTCCTATAGGCTCCGGTTAAGTCTGGAGGTTCCGAGTTATGTTGCATTTAAAAGTTTCATTCCTTGATTTTATCCTTGATTCAACTTTTGATCCTTTGCTTCCTTGTAGCTATCGTCGCCATGTCTGATGGAAGGTGCAAGAAGGCTAGGCATGACCTGAGGAATCCCTCCGGTGATGATAGCGACACCAGGGGTTCTCCTCAGTGGAGTTCTCCTCCACGGGATTTTGGTGCTAGGCATCAAACCTTCAGTCAAGTAAAGAGGCCAGCGTCCAGAGGTCACCAGCCAAGCAACAGATTCCTAAACATCGGCATTCAAATTCCTGTTGCCCCTGCTGTGAGGCCGCCACCTCAAGACAAGGGCAAGAAGCCTGCCTCTGGGTCATCTAGTCATAGTGATGACCTTTTTCAGCTAGTATGGAGGAAAGTACAAGAGCCTCCTCAAGTTAGCGGGGTCACTCCTCGATTCGAGGTTAACTACATGAGGCGGACTCTTGAGGCAGTGCGGGAACGCAATCAAGATCCCAGAGATGCCTCATATTACCGTTTCCACTCTAGGTTCCAGTAGGACTACTACAAGAGTGTCATTCTTCCCAAGCGGCACCCAATTATGGAGATGTAGTGGATCAATTGAACTTCCATGAAGAAGAACAACAACTCAGTGTTCAATTAAGTGATCCGAATCTACCAAGCCAAGAATCTTTATAGTCTCATAGAGATGCAGCGGAACTGGTGTGAAGAGGCTATCTGCCAGTTCTACTCCACCCTGTTCCAGACTGTAGACAATGAAGAGCCTACCTTTTATTGGAGGCTAGAGGGGGTGGAGTTTGAGGTCAACCTCAGTGACTTCGCTGCTATCCTTAGCTTGGATGGCAATGATCACTCAGCATATCGCCTGGATCAAGAACATGTGCTGGCAGCTGATGCAGTATCTTTTCTATATGAGCTGGGCCACTTCATTGGAGGCAAGACAGAGGGTCTTTCACCATTCTTCGCAGTGCTTAACAACATTTTCTGGAAGACCCTTCTACCAAAGCTTGGGGACTCATCGTCGTTGCTGGGCAATGCCCGCAACCTGATATCCATCATGAGGGAGGACCGAGGGATGTTCAGTGTGTCTCACTTTCTCTGGAGCGAGATTTGGACCACCTCCATCTCTCCGACCAAGAGTTGTACACCTCGTACATTCAACTAGTGATTGATCAAGTCACCCGTCAGAAGATAATCATGAGGTAGAGCACCGAGGGTACAATCCTTAGGCGCCATCTTCTAGAGCTCCTCCTAGCCAGTCCTCAGTAGCCCAGCCTCCTCCTCCTGCTGGCTCTGGGCATGCTCCTCCCACTTGAAGGACCGTGCCTCAGTCTAGCCCCTCCAGCTCATCGATCAAGCGGATTCTTTTGTCTATCTTCACAATGTGTTGGAACAGAAATCAGAGGCGAGCTAAAAAGGATGAGAGGAGGAACAAGGCAATAAACCTACTGCTTCAAAAATCAGGACATCCTCCCATGGAGTCTTTGTCTGATTCTGATGAGGAGTTTGATCCTAATGTCTTCGCTTACTACACCGACCCATATGCACACTTCTCTGAATCCGACATAGGGTCTTCCCAGCACAGTAGCAGCAGCCTCCTCCACAGCAGTCTTCATCGTCTGACGATGATGATGATGATGATGATGATGATGGGAGCAAGGACGACACTGAGTGAGCCGTTGTGTTGCTTTCTCTCTTTTTGGTGTCTTTGATGCCAAATGCGGAGAAAAATCAAAGAAGTCATCGTCGTTGCTTAGCTCCTTAGTATTTCTAGCTTTTGGCTCCAAAATTGTAATCCATGTCATGAACAATTGGCTTGTGATAATGTTTTATCAATTTTATGCTTTTATGTATGACATTGATGATATGGTGTAATGAACAATTTGCTCAAGTCTAATGTTTAATCATGTTCATTTCACTCTGATGCCCTAAAAATGATATATGTTATGTTTATTGTTATCATGATGATGCATGCATTTAGGGGGAGATTTATTGTTAATACTCGTTTCTTATGTAATATTTATCACTTCTTTGATCATATTGTCATCAATCACCAAAAAGGAAGAGATTGAAAGTGCATCTTGATGTATTTAGGCTGCTAATTTGTTTTGGTATATTAATAATAATAGCGATCAAATGCTACTAATATTGTTGCTAAGATGAATGTAGATATCAAAAATCAACATGGCTTTGCATTTGAATCAAGTTTGGAGAAATCGCCTTCTTTAGTTCTATTTTCGCTCAAAGTTGGATTTTGATTTTCCAGCAAAGCCGGATAATCCGGATCAGTCCAGAGTATCCAAAAATTTGGTTCTGTTCCGCATTGTTTTGTATGTCAGAGTATCCGGGTCCAACCGGATAATCTAAAATAGTGTTTTGTTTGGATCTTCTCTGAAATCCGGAACATCCGGATTCATCCAGATGATCTAAATATCCGGTCAAAGCCGGATAATCCGAAACAATCGTTCTATTTGATTTATTTTGGGGTCCGAAACATCCGGCTTGGCCCGGATCATCTGGATGAACAGTGCATGATTTTTATTTCCAACGGTCAGTTTTGAGAAAGGAGTGTAAATATCTCCCTCCCCCATAATTAAGGCACGTTTCCCAAAACACTAGCAGCCATTGCTTTGCACTCTCTCTTATTCTTATGCTAGATCTAGAGCGAATCATTGGGATTCGAGTTGAGAGTTCTTCACAAAACTTCTAGAGTTCTTCGTGATTCATTCTCGTAGAAGTTTGTGTGAGGGTGTGCGTATTAGTTTTCTTGGGAAATCTTGAGCACAAAGTGGTTAGATCGCGCTTGTTTTCAATGGATCTATTACTATTGGAGGTAATCCCTCCTAGACAGCTATGCGTCTATCCATGAGCAACGAAGAGATTGTGGGTGTCTGGTCAAGTTTGTACAAGGCTTTGCCTTAGCTTTAAAGAAGTAACGAGTGAAAACCAAGGTCAACCTCAGTGGGCGCTTGGTGAGGAAGAGGGTTGAAAGAGACCTAGGTTTTGGGGTTTCTCAACGGAGACGTAGGATCGTGGGATCCGAACTCTGGTAAAAATCATTGTGTTCATATTGTGTACTTGCTAGTCTTCATTTACTTATTGTCCTATTTTAACTAGCAAGGGTCTTTTGCATTTAATTTTCACAATCATAGATTGTTGGCTAGGTTTAATTCTGCAGATCTTGTTTTTGCTAATTTGGTGTGCCCGGATCATCCGGATAAACCCGAATAATCCAGACCCTCGGATAGTTTGTTTTTCCTCCAGTTCCCGGAGTATCCGACTAAGCCCGAATAGTCTGGGCCCTAGAAAGTTTAAACTAACTTTTTCCTTAAGAAATTTCAGATTGCCTATTCACCCCCCTCGAGACAACTTTCATAGAGGCCACGTGGCACGTGGCGTGGGAGGCGAAGCGGGTAGGCGCAAGGCGGTGCGCAGGTGACACATGGCGCACAGTTAGCAGGCGGGCGAGCTGGCGGTCTGCGTGGCATGAACGGTGTGGCAGCGGGTGGGGCGGTCTATGAGGTGTTGAGTTAGTTGCACGTGCACGGGGACCAATGAGCGGCATGGGTGGTGAAGCGTCAGAGGCACGAGTGGTGAGGCAGTGCGATGGACAGGCACGGGCTGGTGGTAAGGCGATGGAGATGTGCGGAGCACGTGGGGACCGCCAGCCAAAAATAACTGCACGACGCGAGCGGCGAGGGGCCATGCAGGAAGTGAGGTGGCACGGCTGGAGTGCGGCGCGAAGCGTGGCATTGGTAGGTGGCCGCTGGAGCGCGGCAATAGATGCATGCGGCGTGTGATGCACGCGTGGGGACCGACGGCCGAAAATAACTCCGTGGGAAGCATGGTGGCATGGCTGGCATGGGAGTGTGGCCATGGGCACGTGGTGCGAGGGGGTACACAGGCAGGTGTTAGCACCAGAATTTGGATCGGCACGCCATTGGCTAGCAAGCCAAGCAACGAAGCCGATGGGCCATCGATAGAGGCTTAACAGGCGAAGACGGGCTGCGCACGGCGTGAGCTGATACTTCGTGGGTAGTTTTTTTATTTAGTTAGCAAATAAATAAGTCAGTTGGGATTCTGCATTATATGCAGATAGCGTGTCTATCCGGCTATAAATATGTAAACCCGGGGTCATTGTAACGAGTTCACACAACTCAGTCAATCAAACCCTTCAGCGTATCGCCAACTTTAGGTACGTAGCATTAGGGAGATTCCCCGCTGAAATTATGGCTGCATGGTTGAGTCTGATCTCTAACTTCGGCAGGGATAGCCTATTTGGTAAACTTATTCATGTGTTCCTGGCTTTCTCGGTGAGTTCGATATTGTGATCAGATGAAGTAGGTTTACTAGTTATCGGTTTAATACATTGATTCATTTTCTCGCACTGTGCTTTATTGATCAAATCTATGTATTTACCAATCATGGCAGTTTATCTCATCATACTAGATTAGATCGCATGTCAATCATCAACGGCATGCTATCTCAATTGGGTCTGATCCATGGCATTAATGGGGATACAGATGGGATGGTCTGACTCAATCTGTTGGACCGACATTCATCGGAGTTTTAGCTGATGAGTTATCTGTTGCTTCATCAATCGGATCTATTATATTCATCATGCTCTTAGTAACCTATCTTTACGCTGCATCGGTTTAGTTTGAACTGTAGAGATTTGTATCTTAGAGTAATAATGATAGAGCCGATAGGTAGGGTTTACTATGTTATATGTGGTTTTCATGATGCATCATGATTTTCAGGTGTGCTATCGTTGCCGATGCTAATAGGCTATCATCGATAGCGTTAGGATATCTCACATTTATTTTCTTGTCAATTGCAGGGTCAAATTGACTGGCACGCCTACTGACACCTCCGAGTTATTTAGGACCGGCACTTGAGCTAAGCAGACTCTCTCAGGCCTTCGAGTGTGAAGACATAGGGATACCTGTGATTTTTGCGTCAACACGCTTTCTTGGCACGCCTAGTGGGATAATTTCATAAACGATAAGATCAATCTTCTTCATCGGCATCATGGCCGGGAAGGAGGTTGAGCAGACCAATAATGTTGTTATCCCGGTCACCTTGGAACTTTTGACTGATGAACAGAGAGCAGAAGTGCAGCAGACTGTGGTAGATTTCCAGAAGTTGTGCTTGGAGTCTTTTAGCATGACTCAGCACGGGGTGATCCAGAAGAATCAACTGCCAATTCCGTCCCTCTAGGCCGAGTCCAGCAGTCAAAGTCCGCAAAGATCGCTTTAGTATGAGGTCAATGAAGCAGTTAGCCACGCACTGATTAACTAATCCGGTGTGTTAGTAAACACTCTGCATGAGTTGATCAAGAAGACGATAGATGGGTCCGTTACCTAGGAATTACCTCAAGGGCCGGTCTATTTTCAGCAGAGATCATCGGATCCTGTCATTTTGAGTACACCTCCACCAATGACAGCCATCCCGCCGTAAGTGATGTACAGGTTGGAGCGCGACACGGTGCTAAGCTTGAAACCACCAGCCCTGATTTCGACTGGTATGTCACCTCAAATGTACCAACCTCTGGCGAGTGCACCTCCACTGGGGTATCATTATATGGCTTACAATGGGCCTCCATGACAATAGGCGAATTTTAAAGAAACAATGCCCCAAAATAATTATCAACATCGAGAAAGGACAGCAACGCCGGTGCCACATTATCTGGCACCAAAAGAAGACGATTTCTCCTTCAAGATCGTAGAAATTATGAGAGATCAGTTTGGACTCAAGCCAAAAGAACAAATTTACATGTATCGACATCCGTACCCAGATTGGTTTGATAGGGTGCCGTTACCGAACAGGTACAGGGTCCTGGATTTCTCGAAGTTCTCTGGTCAAGACAGTATATCAACAGTCGAGCATATTAGCCGTTTCCTCGCGCATTGTGGAGAGGCATCGGCCGATCTAGACAATCAAGCATATCAGCCGTTTCACAAGTACTTCTTTGCCAGTATCCAAGAGACGAAACTGACAGACCTAACAGCCGTAAAACAACGAATGGACGAATCGGTACCAGAGTACATTCAGCGTTTCTGTGATGTAAGAAGCCGATGCTATAGCCTCAGCCTGAACGACGCTCAATTGGCCGAATTGGTATTCCAAGGCCTTCTGCCGCCGATCAGGGAGAGGTTTTTATCTCAACAATTCGATAGCCTCTCACACTAGGCACAAAGGGTATCAGCCCTTAAAAGCCGATTCCAAGAGATGCGCAAAGAGAAGACGCAAAAGTAAGTGGCTCAGGTAGAGTTTTACTCATCGGATTCAGAGCAAGAAGATTCTAGTGGTGATGTCGCCTTGGCCGAATAGGCTAGGTTGAAGAAGGTAACTTGTCCATGGGTTAAAGCTGCCAAGAAGGAATAGAGGTATGATTTTGATATCAGCAAGGCAGATAAAATCTTTGACTTGCTGCTGAAAGAAAAGCAAATCTAGCTCCCGCCTAATCATGTAATTCCATCGGTGGAAGAATTGAAGAAAAGAAAATATTGTAAGTGGCACAACACTGGCTCCCATGGTACAAATAAATGCAAAGTTTTTCGTCAATAGATCTAATCCACCGTCGAGCAGGGGAGAATAGAGTTCGACGAAGCGGCAAAGCCGATGAAGATTAATGGGAATCCTTTCCCGATGAATATGGTACATATTGGCTCGCCAATCTTTCATGCTGAAGGGAGCCGAACTTTGATGCACCACGTTAAGCCTCATTAGCATCAGGAAAGGGAACAACGTGCCACGCCATGTGGGACCGAAGAATAATTTGATCAACATTGGGGATGCGCTTTCTTTTGTTTCTACTGGAGAAATAATATGAGGCTCCCATCAATCAAAGATTGCTCGGAATAAGCCAAAAAAGTTAGCCAAGATGATATTAGTTCTGATGGCCAGCCCCAAGGAAGAGAATGTTAGGTTATGGGGAAGCTACGCTAGCGCTTAATTTCAAAAATTTACCCCGTTAGCCCAGGAACGATGCGTGTAATGGGATCATGGATCGTTACCGCGAGCCTCGAGACACGCTCGGGCAGCGGAAGTAGAGTCGATAAAGCGCATCCTCGAGCTGCTCCTCCTGGCTTCGTTCGTTCATCGGTGATCCGGCGATGAAGACGATGCGATCCTATTATCCGGCGATCTCCACGGGAAGAAGATGAGCACCACTATTGGAGTAGTGCCTCTATGGTATCCACATGTCCAGGAATAGGATCACCTCGCACCGGTGTGCTTGCACCACTCACGAGATCCGGGGAGAGATCGCTACAACCGGTGTAGCTAGGAGAGAGGTGGCAGCTAGGGTTCTCAACTAGGAGCAACAGCAGTAGCCTTTTCGTGCTAGCCCTCCTCTCTTTATATAGTGCCTGGTCACGGGCCTTTAATCTGTATTAAAGCCTAACAGATCTAATCTGTTTGCCTAGACCGAAACTTCTGGTTCTAACCGGAACTTCTGAAAATTACCTTCTGTATCGAATTTATTTTGACCCGGAACTTCTGGTCTAACTGGAACTTTTGGTTCATCTAGGCAGGCCCAGAACTTCCGGTCCAATCAGAACTTCTGGCTCCTCCAGAAAACCAAAACTGGGGCTGGCCCGAAACTTCCGGATGCTCCAGAACACGGAACTTCCGACCCTCAACCAGAACTTCCGGTTTCCCCATAATTCTCTTGGGCACATTTCCATCAATCTCTCACTTGCACAAGAGCCAATTCTTTCAAGCTTTAAAATCCAATCCTCTTAAGCGTGTGACCCGATAGGTTCATATGCAAACAGCCGCTACCCGGAAACCCTTTCCAAATCATCGATCAATAGCAGTACCTAGCAGCACATATTGACCCTGAAAGCATACAAAGTCAAAATCATACTTTCTCAACCTTAATATACTCACGCACCACTCCCTTTACCACACGACATCAGTCAAGCTCAAGGCGAGATTCGTGTCACCCTTGTTGATAGCTCGACACTTCACTCGATCAAGTAGTGGATTCAATCATGATCAACTCTTTGATCATAGTGGCATGGCCTTGCACTTTCCAATCCGACTACCACGAGGGGCTCAGAGACGTCTCTCTCGTTATTTAGGAGGGGTAAATTTCATCTTGGCCGCTCACATGTGTCACCTTGTGTCATTTTGACCAGTGAAAGGCGTCTTAGTCATCTTGCCAAGTAAACAAGACTCACATGTGTCAAACGATTCAAAATTAAATGACTCCAAAAGCCTATCTCTATGGAGTTTCTGCATGCGCTTCTCATTAATATGATCCAAATGACAATGCTAGACATAGGTAGGATTCAAATCATTGAGTCGATGTTTCTTCGTATTAATGTTATAGACATGTGTATCCTCAAGATTTAGAATATATAAGCCATTCAACAATGGACAAACATCATAGAGCATACTGTTCGAAAATATCGAACAACACTTGTTCTTTATTATAAATTCAAAACTGTCTTCCTCTAAACATGATGAAGAGATAATGTTTCAACCCAAGGCGGGAATAAAATAACAATTATTTAACTCCAAAACTAATCCTGAGGGTAGCGACAAAGAATAAACCCTGAAGGCCAATGCAGCAACTTTTGCACCATTACTGACGCAAACATCCAATTCGCCTCTTGCGCACTTCCTAGTCCTTTTCAGCCCCTGCAACGGTTTGCAAGTGTGAATCATTGATCCGGTATCAAATACCCATGAATCACTTGGATGACTAGCAAGATTAATTTCAATAACATTTATACCTGAAGCGGAAGTCACACTTCCCTTCTTTTTCTTTTGTTCTTCCAAGTATAACTTGCAATTCCTCTGCCAATGGCCAGGCTTATGGCAATGGTGGCAATTGTCAGAGTTAGCAGGGCCCGACTTAGATTTTCTAGCTGAATTAGACTTAGAGCTCGAGATCGCATCTGGAGCTTTAGCATTTCCTTTACACTTTCTCTTCTTACTTTCCTTTTGAACCATCATCACATGACTAGGATTTTTCTTAAGGCTTTCCTCGGCTGTCTTGAGCATACCATACAATTCAGTCAAGGTTTTCCTTATGCCATTCATATGAAAAATTATAATGAACGGCTCGAAGCTCGCAGGGAGTGATTGAAGAATCACATCTGTGGTCAAATCATTATCAAGTTTAGAGCCAAGGTTTTTCAGGTTCTCAACGTAACCAATCATCTTGATCACATGAGGACTCACTGGACTGCCTTCTGCCAACCTGCACGCAAAGAAGAACTTTAAGACATTATACCTCTCAGTCCGTGCTTGGTTCTCAAACATGCCCTTCAGCCCCACGATCATATCGTAGGCAACCATGTCCTCATATTGCTTCTGAAGCTCAGATGACATGCACGCAAGCATGAGACAGCTGACATCAACTGAATCACTGGCGTGCTTCTTATAAGCCCGCCTTTCAGCAATTGGTGTATCATCCGTTGGTTCATCAGGGTGGGGTTCCTCTAGAATATAATCCTTTTTCTCCTGCTTGAGAACAATTCTCAAGTTTCTGTACCAGTCAATAAAATTTGTTCCAGATAATTTCTCCCTCTCAAGGATAGATTGCAGATTAAAAATGGAAGTGTTCTTTATAATAGGTGTCATGATCTACAACAACAATGCAAGGTTTAGCACTATGCTATGTTAATCTTTTATCAAATAAAAGATATGCCACAGTATGTAAAATGATCATCTTTCCTCTAACGACACATTGTGGGACAAGATCCATATTCAACTAACTCCTAGTAAGCTTTGGCATCACTGCTAGAAGATTAGTGACATAGGTAAGCAACACATGCTAATCACATCCTATGCCTCAACGCTCAACTCCATGCCCCAAAGCCCAAAACCGTTTTGATAGCTTTGTTAAGCAAACCAATACTATGCGTGTGGTTGTCCGACATCCACCCTAACTGGTCAAGATGAAAACGGCACCCTGCTTTGGTAGACCCACCATCGATGATCGAGAACCTTGGTAGGTGCAGCTATTGGAAAGAGCATCAATACTTAATTTTCTGAGAAAAACTTCTGGTTCTAACCGGAACTTCCAAAAATAACCTTCTGTATCGAATTTATTTTGACCCAGAACTTCCGGTCTAACCAGAACTTTCGGTTCATCTAGGCAGGCCCGGAACTTCTGGTCCAACCGAACTTCTGGCTCCTCTAGAAAAACCGAAACTAGGGCTGGCACGGAACTTTGTAGGACCGAATCTAGCGACCAGAGGGGGGGTGAATGGGCGCAAAA
>KE371751.1:777764-788213 GCA_000418225.1 Zizania latifolia | reverse complement strand
GTGCGGTGTGACGGCGACTGCGACTTTACGACAGCGACAGCAGCAGCACGGTGGTGCACGGCGACGCACAGCTACGGCAAGCTCTCCGGCAAGCACACTTTGTATCACTTTTATCTCCATCTTTGAACGCCCATCTAGTGTTTGATGAAATGCATGTATAGTGATTGAAGTGATTTTGAATTCGCATGCTATGTGTTTGTTCTAATGTCTCCAAGCACGTGACTTTCATATTGCACTACGTATGTTGATTAATATACTTGGATATAAGCTTGTGCGTGTTGTGTGTTTGAGATTTTGCTTGTGTGTTCTCGGATAGGGTGGTTTTTGAGTTGTCCTTGTACATGCACACCAACTGTTCGATTGTTTGTGCACAAGTGCTTTACGTGTGTCTTTTTTCGTAGAACGCTTGATGCACTTATGGATGCATTTTGGTTGACACTTGTTTCTATGTTGGGCAATCTCTTTTGGAGAGTTTGAGAAAATTTCCCATGGACCGGAACTTCCGGTAATACCCGGAATTTCTGATTTGACCCTTCTGGTTCTAATTTTAATTGAGCCAGAACTTTCGGTAGCTATCAGAACTTCCGGTGACCGGAACTTCCGTTAACAATCAGAACTTCCGATTTGACCATTCTGTTTCGGTTCCGGAACTTCCGGATTGAGCTTACTGTTTTCATAATTGGTTTTTGATTCCGCTGATTTTATCTTGCGCCCATTCACCCCCCCCTCTGGTCGCTAGTGTCGGTCCTACAGCATACTCTAACTCGAGCGTCCCGCATGATATCTTTGACCGTTCTAAACCTCAGCTCCTCCCTGAGCCAAGTTCCGATCTCGTCATCGACCACGACTCGCTCTCAAGCAATGCCTACATATGAACAAACCAAAAAACCCTTCCACGAACATAAGTTCTTTCTAACTTGACTCAATCAGTCCAATCAATTCTTTCTAACCTAACTTAAACATTCCAATCAATCATAAATATTATATATTTATGGAATAAACAATTTAAGCATATGATCCAACTCGAACATCAAAAATCCGAGTGATCCAAAATCCCAAGTTTAAAATTCCCACGTGCTGAAATCTCTCGAGAGCTGAATTCTCTCAAGGACTGAATTTCTCGAGTGTCATCTCTCGAGGGCTAAATTTCCTCGAGCACCAAGTGCTGAGTGCCCGACAAGAGTGCTCGATAACTCAACCAAAGTGCTCGACCACTCAAACCAATCAAAATTAATTTGTTCATCACTTATCAACATCAAACTAATTTATTCATTATAAATCAATGATCATACACATGATCTCACAATCTCTCTCTTGATGAACACATTGGCAACACCATTGAAAAGCACAAAATTTTTTTTGATTTTCGAAAGCATGAGCACAAGCAAAAGTTTTTCTCCCTCAAAGTTTTTCAAAGAACAACAAATAAAACTCCCTCGAAAACTAATTGCAAAAGACAATGATTTTATCAAAAACCAATTTCTCCAATTTTTAACCAATTTCTCCTATTTTTCCCCAAATTCTTTCTCCCCCTTTGACAATGATTTCATCAAGTGAAGCAAAAGAGAGAAATTATCATTAGAAGACCTTTTTTTAATTTCTTGATTTGAGAGCTTTGAAGTTTACCTAAAGTAATCCACGTAACAAGGTTTGCAACATAAATGAAATAAATAACTAACCAGTTCACAATCAAACCTAAAAGCCTCAAGATGAAACTATGCCATAATTCTCAAGTTCAAATCAGCATTAAGGGGGCATTTGGTTCCATGGACTAAAGTTTAGTCTATGTCACATCGGATGTTTGGGCATCAATTTGAAGGACTAAACGTGAACTAATTATAAAAATAATTGCAGAATTAGAGGATTATTCGCGAGACGAATCTATTAAGCCTAATTAATCGATGATTAGCAAATGTTTACTGTAGCATCACGAGAGAGGAATCGAAATAAGTCAGAACATTATTCAGGCCATCAAGAATACAATACCGCCAGGGAACAAGGCAGAGTTGTAGTCATTAATCGGCAAGATTAATTTTGTCCGCCAATTTATATCGAATTTATCTGGCCGATTGAAGCCGTTCACGCCTTTGTTGAGGATGAAGGAGGGGAAAAAATTTATTTGGACCAATAGACATCAGAAAGCATTCGAGGAAATCAAGAAATATCTAAGTTCTCTAGTATTAATCCCGCCATGGCCTGGTAAGCCTTACAAGTTATATTTGTTGGCCGATGACATAAGCATCGGGTCGATGTTGATCTAAGAAGTAGAAGGAAAAGAACGCGTCATGTTTTACCTAAGTCGATGGTTACTGGACACCAAAACAATGTACCCTGCGGTTGAAAGATTATGCTTGTGTCTTTATTTCTCTTGCATTAAACTGAGGCATTATATACTATCGGCATAATGCACGGTCATATGCAAAGCCGATGTGATCAAGTACATACTATCGGATCCAATTTTAAAGGAGAGGATTGGCAAATGGGTATTTGCATTGATAGAATTCGATTTACAATATGAATCGGCTAAAGCAGTCAAGGGACAAGCCATCACCAACTTCATAGTACAGCTTAGAGACAAAGCAACAAACTATGTGGAGCCGATACCATGGACACTCTTCTTTGATGGATCAGTGTATAGGCATGGATGCGGAATCAGGTTAGTAATCACATTGCCTCGGGGGCAAGTTTCGAGTTCGCTTATACTATCAAGCCCTACCATACCAATAATCAGGCAGAGTATGAGGCAGTCCTCAAAGGTTTAAAGCTGTTAGCTGAAATAGAGGTCGATACCATCGAGATCATGGGGGACTTATTGTTGGTAATCAGGCAACTCTCTAGAGAGTATGACTGCAAAGATGAATTTGATGGTATATTTTGAAGAATGACAGGAACTGTTAAGGGGATTCAGAATGGTATCATTAACACACGTGTCAAGGAATCAAAACCTAAAAGCTAATGACCTAGCACAAGTCGCATCAGGATATCGGCCGATGGATAAGATGGTTGAAGCAGAAATAGCCGATATCGATGCCGAAGATTGGAGGGCTAAAATAATGAGTTACCAGTGGGATCCATCACAGCCGGCCTCAAGAAAGCTCTGTTATAAGGCATTAAGATATGTGTTGCTATATGAGAAATTATATTATTGGATGATTGATGAGGTTTTGTTAAGATGCCTAAATTTGGAGGAAGCCAAGGTTGTAATGTGCGAGGTACACGAAGGAATCCGTGGAACCCATCAATTGGCCCACAAAATGAGATGGTTGCTGTGTCGTATCGATTATTTTTGGCCGACGATGCTCGAAGATTGCTTCAAGTATTATAAAGGATGTCAAGACTACTAGAAGTTTGAAAACATACAACGAGCTAACGTATCGGCCATGAACCCGATTATCAAGCCATGGCCATTCAGAGGTTAGGGAATAGACATGATTAGCCAGATCTATCCATCGTCTAGTAAGGGGCACAAGTTTATACTAGTAGCCACCGACTATTTCAACAAGTGGGTAGAGGCCATTTCTCTGAAAAAGGTAACTGCTCAGGATGCCATAGAATTTGTCAAGGAACATATTATTTACAGGTTCGAGATTCCACAAATAATCACCACCGATCAAGGATCGGTATTCATGTTCGAGGAATTTTAGCAGTTTGCAATCGGCATGGGAATTAAGTTGCTCAACTCATCGCCCTACTATACATAAGCAAATGTATAAGCCGAAGCCTCAAACAAAAGTCTAATAAAATTGATCAAGCGTAAGATCACAGAACAACCTAAAAAGTGGCACGCAACGCTGGCCAATGCACTATGGGCATATCGAATGGCTTGCCACTGGTCGACTCAAGTACCACCTTATCAGTTAGTCTATGGACATGAAGCTGTCCTGCCATGGGAAACAAACATAGGCTCTAGACATCTTGCTCTTCAGAATGAGTTGACGACCGATGATTACTACAGACTAATGACCGATGAGTTAGAAGACTTGGCGTAGAATTGGCTTCGCGCGCTTAGAATGATAGAAGAGAACAAGGCAAGGGTGGCAAGGCATTATAATAAGAAGGTATCGACCAAGACATTTGAAGAAAATGACTTAGTCTGGAGACTCATGTTACCGATCAGGACTAAAGACAATCGCTTCGGCAAGTGGTCCCCTAACTGGGAAGGTCCCTATCGGGTGAGCTAAATCATACCAGGTAATGCTTATATCTTGAAAACTTTAGAGGGAGAAGAATTCCTGAAGGCGCTCAACGGGAAATACTTGAAGAAATATCACCCGAGCGTCTGGATCGAGACCTAATCGGCCATCAGGCCAATATGCACAAGTATAAGTCGACATTCAATAGCCGATACCAGGGGTATCGCCTTCACCAGCAATCAATAGCCAGTACCCAAGATAAGCCATGAGAGCAGCTACAGCATGGTCACGAATATTGTTGATATTCTCTAGCTCCCGATGGTCCTCCTCGTCACTCCTAGGGATTGCCTTCGCTTGCTAGTATCGGCGATACACGGCCTTAGTAAAATCAGACAAGTCCCATCGATGGGAGACGATCTCCACTAGTATATCAACTAGCCGCTTCTTGCGCAAAGCGATATCTCCACGGACCTCTGCAAGCTAAGCAAGGAGTTCTTCTTCTCGAGATCACAGCTGGGTGACCTCGTTATTGATCCTATCAGGCTCAGCGATCAGTTCATCAAGATTGGCCTTCTTGGTCAGGATAACATCTCGATCGGCCGGGCCATGCTGGCGCCTCTGCCTCTGCTCAGCATGATCAACCAGCTACTGAGTGATGCGCTCATAGCATGACCAGAAGGCTTCAAAGTATAAGCTAGGAGACAAATCTTCCATCAGGTCCTTAGGAAGTCGATCCTAGATGCCAGCAAGCCACGCTCTGATCGACGCCGAGTCAGTCACGAGTGAGTCGAGAGGTTCCTAGAGGCTATGCAAAACATTAGCCAGGGCCTCGCACATGTCGTCAGGGATCGGCGCGGCTTCAATGGGAGCACTTGGGCTAACCAAAGCTTCATCAACAAACCCTCAAGATCAAAGGGAAACAAGTCAGCAAACTCTTGCACAAGAAGGGCATGATGAAGAATGACAACGCAAACGCAGCAAAGTCAGCACACAAGAATGATGGTCAAAGGGGAACTAGCCGATGGAAACCCGACAGGAGTAACGATGGCAGACGATGTTGTGGCCTGGGCAGGACCACCAAAAGAAGTTACCGGATCACCAGAAACAGTGACAGGACCAACATCGGTGGATGAGTTAGATGTCACCACCACGGGATCAGAGCCAACCGCTAGATTTGCCATCAATCGATCAGCCTCAACTACAACGGGGTTCAGGGCGGCAGGACGATCGTCCGAGGAGACGATGGTAGCGATAGCCTGGCAGACAGCGAAGTTAGTAAAACAAAAGGCAGAATAAAGTCATTAGCAATGGCAAAGCACTCACTGGCATCGACATCACCGACGGGATAACAGCCGGCATCATAGCCGGAGAGCGGATCAGCGTTGGAGGATAACGGGGTACCGACCTCTGTGGGCGAGGGGAAACCACTGCAACCTTTTTGGGTAGTGGAGCGGCACCCCCAGACACCTTGGGCTCTCCATGTTTTTTCCCTTTGCGAGCAAGAGCAATGCCAATTGATGGAGCGGCATTCAAGAGAACCATCGAAGTAGGTGCTTCACACCCCAGATTGGGGTTGTCCGACGGTAAGGCATAATGGATCGGCCTCCCACTTTGGCTCTGCAGCGGCATGGCGGGACGAGTGTCCTGCAAAAGAGTTAATATAAGGCACAAAAGACTCACAGCACTACATAAGATAAAGATTCAGTAGAAGAGACCGCCAATACCTCGTTATCGGCCCCTAGGAATTTGGGATCAAAGCGAGAACGAAAAACAGATGGAAGGAGGGTGAAAAGATATAGCCTCCATTCACTCCAGAACAGCTCGAATGAAGTAGACACATTGGTACAAGGGGAAAAATCTCTGAGTTCATAGAAGTCAGGACTGCCAAAGTGAGTCCTAACATATTGATGCTCGATCGAGCTGATACGACATCGAGCCCTGATCTTACAAATAAAGAAGAGGTCCATCGGTAGCTGACCAAGACCGAACTGACGAGAATACACCGTCGGATGATAAAATTTGTAAGATGGCTTGGCAGGTCCTTGAGCAAGGCTAATGGGAAGAAGACTGGGCTGAATAGAAGCAAAGAAATTAGCAGTAGAGGTTGTATTTGTTTCAATCTCCATCGGCCACAGATAACTCGGATCTTCGAAATCATCGGTGTTGGAGTAAAGGAACCATACTTGAACAGACCTAGCGATGCCAAGGTAAAACAGTCTGAAAAATTCGTCGACTCCGTCAACCGACAAAGGGGAACCCTTAAGCATAATCACCGCTTCCCTAAAAGAAGTACATCGGAGGGTACGAGGCTGTTCGTCCTCATGGTAATCCCTAGGGAATCGGAGGCTAAGCAAATGTGGTCGGATAACAGCTAGGCAGGTATATGTGTTCAGCCACATCTATACAAACCACCAGGGTCCCTGAATCCAATCGATCGGCCTCCCACACAAAAGCCCTTCCGCAACCCAATGCAGTACACTGAAGGTGGAGCCTAGAAGAATACGGGCAATTGGTAGACGGGCATGATCATCCAAGCGCTCTGCCAGGTACTGATAGTAGTCAAAGAGGCCACAAGGGGAGTCGCAGAAGAAGAAATGTGCCAACCACATGTTGAGAAAGGCAGCATGCTCTCGCAGGCCAACAGTGCCTGTCTTCTTGTTATGATGCTCGATGTATCGCTTCTAGGTGCTGAATCCACTAGCTTGAAGGCGATGGGAGGTCTTAATTGGACTCAATAATCTCTAAATCAGTGAGCATCGCCACATCAAGGAGTGTCAGCCCCATTATTCCATGGCCGAAGACAAAAGCATTCAGAGCGTTAGACCAGAAGAAGCAAGCTAACACTAGTAAAGGGTAATCTACTTGAGGATAGGCCAATGACAAGCCAATGTAGTGACTAAACTTCAGCTCATCCCAGAATAAATGATAGACGGTAGACACCCGCAGAAACCAATCCTTTCATCCGGGTATCATGCTAGGCCAAGCATCAAAGCTGTGTTCCCAGTCAATCAAATCTCGTGAAGCTACATGGAATGGGATGCGATTGGTTTCACAGTTAATGAGTTCGGATGGATCGGCTTCGCCATAGGGCCCTAACCAATATGTGGCAGAATTTGCGTCCAATGGGATCAATAGTTGATTCCTAGCGGTCTACAGAAGCAAACAAAGAAAAGAAAATGATCTACAGTGCTCGGATGGAAATTATGAAGAACGAAAGCAGCAGGTACCTCAGGGATCTCGATGTTCAGAGTGACTGCAGGAGTGCATGACAAGGAAGCCATTGATGACAGCGGTGAGTGGCGTCGAACGATGATGCAGAGATAGGACCACAAACGACGACGGGAGCAAACCAGAGAAGATGGAAGATCAGAGGGGTCTGCCGGAGGAAAGAGAGAGAAGGAAGCTTGCAATGGAAGGAAAAGGGTCTTAGGCTTTATAATGATAGGACGGCACAAGTTGGGTTCCCGATGCAGAGCACAAGAGACGCAACGGTTGCAAGATACCAAGCAGAATTCGAAATGTGCCCGCTCATGTCCCGAAATCAGGGGGCATATGGCGTGCCGTTACAGAGGTACTCCAACCGGCACGCGTTTACTTATGAGAAACGGTCAAAGTTTGTCAACGACAGCCAACTCAGGGGGCATCTTGCCTGTTCGAAGCCGATAAGCATGAAAGCTGACAAGGCCGATGAATTCAAAGTTTGACGGTCGAAAGTTTGGGATGAAATTTTTGAAGTTTTTTCTAAAAACATTACAGCCCAAGCAGGGAGGTGGTCAGTCAGTAGCCCTGGAAGGCCGATCAGGGAATTCATTCGACTAGATAATCTTAGTCCTTATGCAAGGGCTCATCGGTAGAGAAAAGAAAAAATGATTATTTCCAAAAAGGCGATTTCACTAGATACAAATCTTTCAAAAGATAGTTTATTATTTACAAGGAAAGAGCATTACAAAGGCCGACGACAGGTAGAGCAATTACAGTGTGCCTAAAAAGTGTTACAAGCTAAGGATGGTATCGGCCTGGGTCTTCTCAAAGGACATGATAGTGTTAGTCGCGTCCTCATCATTGCCGACGACCAGTCGAAGGGCTTGCTACTTCTGGGCACGCTCCTCAGTTAAGTTAATCAAATCGGCTCTTTTGAGATCAATCTTGATCGGCAGGTTGTTTAGGAACGGCTGCCGATTGGCCATGCATGTATGTAACTGATTCAGTTAATCGGTCCGGAGACTTATTTCCCGGACGATGCGATCTTCTTCCACTCTTAGCCGATCTAGATATGTTTGGTCTTGGTCAGAAAGCTTGAGCAGAAATTGAAGATGACGATCGGCCTCTTGTACCTTCGCATCGGCTGACTCAAACTTCTGCTGATGGACCCTTTGCATCCCACGATCGGTAAGGCTGGCGTACGCAGTAAGGTAAGCCGATTGGTGCTCATGGGAATAGGCCAACAGAAGGATGTCGGCTAGGTCTTGAGGGAGCCTATCGACCACCTTCTGAAGATGGGATCACATTGCCTCGCTGTCTTGAAAAAAGATGCCGATCGGGTAACGAAGGTGATCAAGTAGAGCCGATAAGTCACTTGGCACGGAGTCTCGGGGAGTAAGAGCCCTATCCGATGCTTGAGATTCCTAAGGAAGTACGGGGTGAGCCGATGGAAATTCAAAAATAAACAAGCAGAATCAACATGTTACCTGAGGGTATAGGCACATAGACGAGGCACTCACGGCTAGCATGGAATCTCTAGAATTGTCATCCCCACCAAAATAGAAGTTGAGGCGATTCGGGTCATGGTCGCCATCGGTACTGGCCAGCTGTGTTGGAGCATTCGAATCATTAGAACGTGAAGGGTCTAGCGAGTTCGTGTTTAGAACAGTAGAGGCCTGGAGCTCAAATATAGAGATGAAATGTGCGAAAAGTTGAGAACAGACGAAGCGAGGGATTGAGCAAACAAGGATCGAAGAAACATACCGGATCAGGATCGCCGGACGCGTTGGGATCACTCAGCTTGATCTTCTTGTTCGGTGGAGAGTTCAGGATGTTGGACGCCATGATGAGAGATGAAAGGAGAGAAAAAGAGTAAGCTGGCATATGATGACCCGGCAATGTAGCTCTCGAGGGAAGATTTCGAAACACAACGTTTCGTATTTCAAGCTCGGGGACATGTATTGACACCAGAATTTAGACTGGCACGCCATCGGCTAGCAAGCTAAGTAATGAAGCCGATGAGCCGCCGATAGAGGCTTAACAGGCGAAGACGGGCTACGCACGGCGTGGGTTGATACTTCATGGGTAGTTTTTTATTTAGTTAGCAAATAAATAAGTCAGTTAGGATTCTGCGTTATCTATAGATAGCGTGTCTACTGCGCTATAAATATGTAAACCCGGGGTTATTGTAATGAGTTCACACAACTCAGTCAATCAAACCCTTCAGCGCATCATCAACTATAGGTACGTATAATTAGGGCGATTCCCCGCTAGAATTATGGCTACATCGGTTGAGTCCGATCTCTAACTTCGACAGAGATAGCCTGTTTGGTAAACTGATTTATGTGTTCATGGCTTTCTCTGTTGAGTCCGATACTGTGATCAGATGGAGTAGGTTTGCTAGTTATCGGTTTAATACATTGATTTATTTTCTCGCACTGTGCTTTATTGATTGAATCAGTGTATTTACCAATCACGACGGTTTATCTCATCGTACTAGATTAGATTGCATGTCGATCTTCAACAGCACGCTGTCTCAGTTGGGTCCGATCCGTGGCGTTGATGGTGATACATACGGGATGGTCTGGCCCGATTTGTTAGACCGACGTTCATCGGAGTTTTAGCCGATAAGTTATCTATTGCTCCATCAATCAGATCTATTCTGTTCATCATGCTCTTGGTAACCTGTCTTTACTCTGTTTCGGTTTAGTTCAAACTGTGGAGATTGATATCTTAGAGTAATAATAATAGAGCCGATTGGTAGGGTTTACTCCATTATATGTAATTTTTGTGATGCATCATGGTTTTTTGGTGTGCTATCGCTATCGATACCGATAGGCTATCGTCGATAGCGTTAGGAAATTTCACGTTTTTTTTCTTATCAATTACAAGGTTAAATTGAGTGACATGCCTACTGACACCTCTGGGTTATTTAGGACCTGCACTAGAGTTAAGCAGACTCTCTCGGACCTTCGAGTGTGAAAACATAGGAATATCTGTGATTTTTGTATCAACAGCGGGTGAGCGGGGACTGACGCGGTCAGGCACGGCGGGTCTCGACCGACGTGGACGCGCGTCGTGGAGCGGACGCACGCGGTCACGTGTCGTGGCGCAG
>KE371751.1:753722-767021 GCA_000418225.1 Zizania latifolia | reverse complement strand
TGCCCCCCTGGCCCTCTCGACACCGGCCCCTGCCGCTATCGGCCCTCCAATGGATGATGCCCCCCTCATTCAGCCGCCAGCACAACCAGCTCCAGCCACAGTACCCTGAATTCAGCCAATCAGCAATCAGCACGGGGCAGTAGGCCAATTCACATTGTTTACACTCGCAAACGTATCAGATCGGTCCCAAAGCAGCCTGCAGTGCAATCAATGCCCCTATCTGACAAAGGACTACACCGCAGCATTCGCATCAGAAACAAGCTCCAACGTTTCAAGGCTCTAAACAAGCAGACTGTCAGATGCTCAACCCTACCTTCCCGCCCAAGCATCTAAGATTTTATTGACATCTCCAGGTCTGGCTCAGTTTGCCCCAGGTTATCAGTGCAACAAATTCAATTTGCTGCTGTAGACTTGTGTGGTATTAACAGTTCATTGGTCACTGATCTTGCTCTCCTATCTAGTGACTCGGACAACCACGCCATCCTGTCGGTCCCCGGAGCGGATGCTACACCAACAACACACCAGGACAATGCTTGACCCAAGGATGCTGGACTGCCAGACTCTGCCTACCGGGCCCTTTTGCTATATTATCGACTCTCTAGTTTGCTATGACTATGAACCTTATTTTGCTACTCTGTTGGCCTACTGTTGAACCTCTCACTGTGATTGCTACCCGGTTGCATTGTGATGGTTATCTGCTTTCAGCCGTTGCTATGACTATTGGTTGCCTGCTTGCTTTCTATTATAGTCATGGATCTTACATCAGATTGGTTCATTCTTAGTTGGAACATTCGCGGGTTGAATGCGCAAGATAAGTGCCTCGCAGTTCGTTCAAAGCTCAATGAGCTCCCTGTTGGCATTTTCTTCCTCCAGGAAACCAAAATGGACTCTTTTGAGCATTCCTCGGTCAGACGTTTTGCTCCCAAACGTTTTGACAAGTTCGTTTTCTCCCCCTCTCGTGGCTCCTCTGGGGGACTTTTTATCGGTTGGAATAGCTCACGCTTCTCCGGCGAGTTGGTTTCCTCCTCCCCCTACCAGCTCACTGTCAGCTTTAAGTCCCTTATCAGCGGGCACTCCTGGAAGCTTTCCACTGTCTACGGCCCTTGTCGTGACCCAGATCGTTCTGCCTTTGTTAGCTAGATGCTTAACCTAGCCATCCCCAGCCATGAAGATTGGATCTTCCTCAGGGACTTCAATTTCTATTGGTCCCCAACCAACAGAAACAAAACGGGGGCTAATTTTTGGGACATTCAGTGCTTCAACAATATTATCAGCTCTTTGGGACTTCTGGAGATCGCCCTTAAGGGTCACAAGTATACTTGGAGCAACATGCAAATTGCTCCACTGCTTGTTCAGCTTGATTGGTGCCTCGCCTCGGCAAACTAGATCTCATCATTCCCCAACACCAACTTTACAGCACTCCCTAACACTGTCTCGGATCACTGCCCCTGCCTTGTGCAAATTGGAACCAACATCCCCTGAGCAAAGACCTTCAGATTCGAAAACTACTGGACCAAGCTCCCTGGCTTCCTTGCTGTGGTGCAATCCTGTTGGAGCTCCGGCAACTTCCTGATAAACCCTGTGCAAAGGGTGGCCCATAAGCTTCGCTCCCTCTAGAAAGTGCTCTCCTCTTGGAGCAAGAAAGCTGGCAACTTTGAGCAGTGGATCAAAAATTCCTCGATCATTCTGGAGCTCCTTGATCTCGCTGAAGAATCCCGGGTGCTCTCGGTCCCTGAGAACTCCTTTAGACGCATCCTCAAGGCTCATATAGCCTCCCTGTTGCGCCTCAAGCATGCCTACTGGAAGCAACGCTACACGGTTAGATGGACAAAACTGGGCGACGAGAACACAGTTTTTTCACGCCGTAGCCAGCGACAGACGGCGCCAAAATTCAATTCCCTCTATACAGCTCCTGGGGGGGCGAATGGCCCATTCCTTCGAGGATAAATTCAAGGCCTTTCTGGACGCATTCCTCAGTAAGATGGGCTTCTCTAGTTATCCGGCTATGCTCTTCGACCTGTCCCAACTGATTCCTAGGAATCTGGACTTGGGCCCCCTTGCTGCAGATTTCACTAAGGCCAAAATCGACTCCACCGTCCGAAGTCTGGCCCCCGACAAAGCTCTGGGCCCTGATGGATTCAATGTGCTTTCTTTAAAACCTGCTGGCCCATTATTCGTTCGGACTTCTATGACCTGGGCTTTTTCTTCTCAGGCTATTCTCCCTGCCTCAAAACCATTAACGGCTCCTACATTGCGCTGGTTCCAAAAAGGCAAAATCCAACTACAGTGAGTGACTTTAGGCCAATCTCCCTCCTCAACACCAGTATCAAGATTATTACAAAGATTCTTGCCAACAGGCTACGGTCAGTTATTACATCTGTCATTCATAAAAACCAATACGGATTCATCAAAGGGCGCATAATTCAGGATTGCCTTACCTAGGTCCTAGAATTCACCCACCGTTGCCAGCACTCAAAGCAAATTGCTGTCATCCTTAAGCTTGACTTTGAGAAGGCCTTTGATACCATAGAGCACTCCACCATTATTCTAATGTTGCGGCACTTGGGTTTCCCTGACAAATGGACCTCTTGGGTTCGAGCAATTCTTTGCTCTAGTTACTCCTGTCCTGGTCAATGGCATCCCGGGCAAATACTTCCACTGCAAAAGAGGTGTCCGATAGGGGGACCCACTGTCCCCACTTCTTTTTGTCATTGCGGCTGACCTCCTCCAGCACATTATAAACAAAGCTGCGGCCCTTAGTGTCGTCTCCGCGCCTGCCTGTCACGACACCAATGGAGACTTCCCAATAATTCAATATGCGGGTGACACAATGATATTCCTCAAAGCTGACCAGAAAAATTTGTTTCTCCTTAAAGGCCTTGTCAACGCCTTTACTCAGTCTACTGGCCTCAAGGTTAACTTTCACAAATCTAACCTCATCCCAATCATCCTTCAAGAGGACAGAGCCAAGTTGCTTGCGGATACCTTTGGTTGTAAACTGGGCTCCCTGCCTTTCCCTTATCTTGGACTCCCCCTAGGCACCCTGAAACCAAAATTCCGAGACTTCAGCTCCCTCATTGAGAAAGTAGAACGGCGCCTCTCAGCCACCTCATATTGGCTCTCCACTGCAGGCAAGCTTCAGATTGTGAACTTTGTCCTTTCCTCCTTGTCGACCTACGCCATGTGCACCTTCAAACTCCCGATCAAGGTTATCAACTGCATTGACCGTGCTCGTCGACACTGTTTATGGCGGGGTTACTCTACCAACTCCAGCTCGGCTCCCCTTGTAGCCTGGAAGAATGTCTGTAAACCGAAGCTCAAAGGACTAGGGGTGATCAACCTACGCACACAGAATATTGCCCTTCTGCTCAAGCACCTCAACAAATTCTACTCTTCATAGGATATTCCATGGGTCCATCTAGTCAGTCAACTCTATTTGCATAGCCCATCTACACCTCACCTTGCTATGGCCAAGGGCTCTCGGTGGTGGAAAGACATCATCCAGTTAGCAACCTTCTTCCGTGCGATCGCCCAGCCCTCTCTTGGCAATGGCTCCACAGCCGCTTTCTGGTCTGATTGCTGGAATGGCAGCCCCCTGGAGTTTGTCTTTCCTAGACTTTTCTCCTTTGCAAAACACTGTAACTGCTCTGTCTAGACGTTCCTTGGCCGTGCAAACATAAATCAGAATTTCAACCTCCCGCTCTCTCAGGAGGCCTTTCAAGAATACGGCCAGCTCAGAGCCATCATCGATCAGCTAATCACCGACAAGGACTCCTCTGACACTTGGTCCTTCATCTGGGGCTCTAACACCTACTCTTCTCAGAAGTATTACAGCTATCAATTCAAGCACCTTTAGCCCCATGCAGCATTCAGGTGGCTTTGGAAAGCAAAATGCTCTAACAAGCTCAGTGTCTTCTGGCTTATCCTCATGGACAGACTCAACACCAAGAATATCTTGCGAAGAAAGCATATCCTTGTCTCTTCTCAGGATTTCTGTTGCCAACTATGCCACTCAGGATCGGAGGAGACTTCCCACCATTTATTTTTCGGCTGCCACTTCAGTCAGCGCTGTTGGCACTCCCTAGGGCTTCACTGGTCTACCAACCTCAGCACTCAGGACATGCTAGCTCAATCCAAGGTTGCCTTTGGCCGGCCTTTCTTCATGGAAGTTGTCATCTTAGGCTCTTGGTCACTCTGGCTTCACAGGAACAGATGTGTCTTTGATAACGAGCATGCCTCCTTTCCTACCTGGAGATCCCTCTTCCTTGTGAACTTCTCTAATCAGTCTCAGAGATTCCCTATAACCCTCAAACATTCTATTAGAAGCTGGCTAAGCTCCCTGTAAACCCCCTATCTTGTACCCCCCTCCTGTAATCTTGCTCTCTTGTTTGGTTTAATAAAATTTTACCTTAGTAGGAGCCTCTCCTGCTGATTTCCATAAAAAAAAAAACTAGACTTTGGATGTATGTGCACCACTGTATTAATTGAATGTGTAAGTTCATATTACAAAAGGTCAACCATTCATGGAAGTGTATTCTCACTCGAAGCTTAATGTATAGACTTCCAGGCAGGGCTCCACGCCCACCACTATGTCCAGCCTCCGGTACATGAATTGTATCGTCAGAATCGACTCCTACGTTGAGTAAAACAAGAACTAATTAACAGTAAAGCATAATTCACAGTCTAGCAACTAAGTTTAAGTACAACTGTACAAGCAACATGTTGTACCTACAAAGAGTTTAAAGACAGCATCAGGAAACTACGAGCAACACCCTTGTTACAATTGAAAAAAAAATAGAACCTAGGAACTAGAATGAGTGAATGACAACATAGTGACCAGGTGCCAGATGTTTGTTGAATAAGTCTGTCAATGCAAAGAGATGGAGCAAATATGCAAGCTAACTTTGATTTTACATTTTCATGAGGCACTAATGCACAACTACATGGATATGACACGGTAATAGAGCTAGGTTTTGGCATGTGTTAGCCTGAAGAGTGTCTCTAACCACTACAATGATTGATAAAAGATTTTCAAGTAGAGCTAATACAATTAATCAATTATAAA
Source organism: Zizania latifolia (assembly GCA_000418225.1). Lineage (NCBI taxonomy): Eukaryota > Viridiplantae > Streptophyta > Magnoliopsida > Poales > Poaceae > Zizania > Zizania latifolia. The sequence goes on along the minus strand of KE371751.1, from coordinate 761,956 downwards.
TCATTTTGACAACTCTAGACATTTCAGGGAAAGGAGCTGGCTAACAAAGATAATTGAAGGTCAGCAAAGCACCTGCTGGAATGGTCACGTTTACATATTTCATACCATCTATCACCCCTGAACCTTTGCATGTTAGGCAGTAATCCTGCGAAAATGATCATAAATGAGATATGGCAAAAACAGACAAACCTTACTCATTACTTGCAGGACTCTTACCTTAATTACTTTCCCAAAGCCTCTGCAAGAAGTACAAATGGATGTGAATGGGTACATCGTAACCTGCACGAACCACCGGGCACCAGCGCATATGTTTAGGAAACATATCCACCATTCATGTTAGCAAGGGAACATTGAGTATAAAAGTGAATACTTACTCTTCCTGCACCTTTACATGAAGGGCAAACATATGTCTTTGCACTGGCCAAGTACCCCCTCCCATCTAATATCAAATGACACATAAGAACTTTTCTCAAAAAGAAAGTGGAATGAGGAATCAGGAATGCAATCTATGCATGACAGATCAGGACTACCATACACATTACAATATATGCTAAACCAAGACAATCACCATGTGCACGAAAGTAAGATTGCAGCTTCGAGTAGCATATTTATTCAACGAGTCATCATAAAAACAAGCATCTAAAGTCATATTTATTTTCAATAAAAAATCACTATTTGTCTTGTCCAACTTATTTACGACACTTTAATACTTTATCTAGATTCGGTTACTGTTTTTAGAAAAGTGTGAATTGGTTACTGTTTGATATTGAACTGCTAAATTTTGCAATAGTGCCAAGGTGGTTTCATAAGAAAACATATAAAACACTGGTCAATCTTCCTACTCATTTTAAACCATCATTATTAACTCAGAAAATGCTTTAATTGAATTCTGATACAGCTGACACCCGAACTTGCTTTGGAGGAATAGAAGGGAAAGAAAATATATGAACAACATTGATGGTGACATAATTGTAATATCATGTGACATGATAACTGAATGGAAATTAGGACAATCTAACGGAATAGGATTCCCCATTCGCTTAAGCTGCAGAAACAGCTAACTGAACTAATGGTACCACTAAAATTGTACAAATAGACTCAGTCAGTTCACATCCAAGTGTGTTCCAGCAAAATAACTTATATGTTAGGTGCTTACTGGAAACATGACTCACAAATATAGGAAACTTGCTTAATGCAATAGGTGTAATATAAACAAGAAAAAATGTTCCAGGACAAATGCGCACCACATGAGTTGCAAATATTTTTTGCACTAAAGGAGACTTGTTTCATGCATCCTTTAACAGCTTCTCTAAAGGAAAGATCCACCTCTACCTACTTAAGGGAAGATATGAAATTAGTTCAATAATTAATGAAAACGTTACTTATGTCTTATAGAAATAAAATAAGCAAAGCCTTAGGATGAACCTCAACATCATTGGCATGTACATCTACATCATGCTCGAAAACCTGAAAACAAAGAGAAGTGTTGCACCCCATAGTGAACTGTTCAATAAAAAACAGGAGGGAAAGACCAGACAAATATGGAGGGGAAAAGGATTACCTCAGAGAATATTTTGTAAAATTTACTAGAGAATGGACCACTGTTTTGTCTGCGGAATTCTTCAAAGGGATTATGACCCTGCTTGTGGAATGCTGAAAATGAATCTTGATACGCCCCATCAAAATCCATCCCTCCCCTTGTGGAATTTGCCTCTGACCCTCTATAAAATAACTGCAGTATCACAACAGAACATGAACTTCTCAAATACTATCATGCTATTTAAAATATCTTCCAAAGCAATGGTCCATAAATCATTTACATAAGATATTGATTTCTGGAATAATGTATTTCCAAAGAAGTTATACATTCCCTAAAAAGGGGGAAGATGGTAAAAAAACTGCTCACAAAAGGTAGGGATTTATTACCATATCATACTGCTCTCTCTTTGAAGGATCCCGCAATGTCTAAAGTCCAGCATTATCAACATATGATACTGTTAATTTGGCATAAAGATTAAGACATTGAGAGGCAAAATGGATTGTGGTAACTAACTTGCCTCATATGCATCTCTTATTTCCTGAAATGTCCTTTTTGCAGCAGTTTTTCCCCTATTTGTGTCTGGATGGTACTTTTTTGCAAGCTACATACAGTTTTTGTTTGGGGATTAGAAAAGAATTGTAAATGATTCAAGTAGGAACATAATTAGAATCCAACAATTCCATTCTTCCAAAGATCAATTATCTCCATAATACTATATCATTTTAAAGTACATGTTACTCCCAAGTTCACTACCAGTGCAATGTCTATCTATGGAGGTATGACGACACTTTCTGTATCAGAACAGAAATGGTTTTCAGTTGCTGGACTAATTGTTGGTGTGATCAACAAGATATAAGATAGATACGATTCAAAAAATGCTTTGATTCTTCCCAAAGACGAAGGAAACTAACACATGCATTGTGTTTTTCTTTTATCCAAAACTAACTGCAACACACAAGACACTAGAAATGGAAAATATAACCAACTTAGAAGATACTAACTTTACATGTTCATGCAAAACAAATTTTAAACAAGCCTCACCGGTTTAAAGAGAATTGTAATGTGATACTCACTAAATGAAAAGCCTTCTTGATGTCATCTTGTGAGGCATCTTTTGGAACACCAAGAATCTTGTAATAATCCTTCTCTGGCGAGTTGTGCTGACCTGGCAGATGCACCAGAAAGTGTTTGACTAGTATTTGTGTTTGCAACAACAAGATAATATGATACTAAGATTCATGTAACACCAGGATAGCAACCTGTAGCATGAAAAGACCTGATCAATGCAAATGATGTCGACGTAAACTGTCCATAGCACTTATCACCAATATAGATGCCACTAGAGCTGCAAGCTGCATCTCCAAATGAAACAGAAAATAACAGGAAAGGGGTAAAGAGAAATGAATGACGAAAAAACAACATAGATAGGACCCATTTGGAAAGCATGAATTTCACAGGATTGTGTTTACAAATGACGTCAACATGAATCCCTCCGTTTGAAACAGTTCAATTCCCACGGCCTCAATGTAACCAACAAACAGATATGTCTGATTTAAATCTGCATCAAACCCTTGCAGATATAAACAATTCTTATGTTTTCTTCTCTCGAGAACGATTCATTATGTTCCTTATTAGCATATCAAGTACGCTGTTAATCCCATCTACAATAACTTCCCATGTGAAGTCAAGATCACCAACTTATTTTCCTAAAAGTACTGTACCAAAGCTAGAATTCTGTACGCATGAAGCTATGTACTTGAGTTCACTGTTCACCACAAGTTATGAAGAAACAATAAAGAAGCCACAAATAGTCCAAAAAGAACATGAATAATGCAAACTACTACCACAAAAGCATGTGCTGTTGTCATTCACCCATTTATTCATAAGATGGTACCTACTCGAACAATGTGTTATGTGGGGGAAACATTACGGCAGGAGGCCCAAAGGGACCAAGCCGACACTGGCTTCAAATGGCGACAATGGGCTTGTTGCCGGATAGGCACAGTAGCCGGAAACTAAATAAATAGTTATCATAATCAATTAGGTCTATCTTAATAGGTATCTTATGTAATCAGATCAGGTTTTAAGAGTTAGATAAGATTTATTAGCAGAATCAGATTAGGATTCGTTAGCAGAAATACATATGAGTATACAGGCATTGTTCTTATTCCGTCCAAAATGGAAATGGTAACTTTAAGTGGTGTATATGCAAATTTAGTTTGTATACGAGTGCAAACATAACCAAGAGGATATCGACTGAACGGACCAACAAAAACCTGCCCCAAAACAAATGAAACGTGAAAATACATCCCATTAAACGGGCGATTCGTCTAGTCCTCCATAAAATTTATCATATAGTCTGAGACTAACCAACAGTTCATATTCAGTACAACCGAAAAACATTCCGAAAAATCAAACCAACAGGAGATCAAACAAGCTTATCAGATGGAAGGAAATTACGTGTAGAGAGCCGAATCCATTTGCTTCCCTGCGCAACCACCTGCGGGCACAGACTCCAAGCAAAGTAAACAACTAGAATCGACGAAATGTAAGGCTCCAAATGAGATGAAATCGCTTCACCTCGCTGGAGCGTAGCGCGAGAGGCCTCGACACGAGCCGGAGCCACCCCAGCCGGCCCATCCCGGTGGCGCACGCGGCAAACAGGCGCCCCTTCCACGCGAAAAAAAAACCGCTCTGGCCGTGGCCCGTGGAGAGCCTCCTAGAAGCGCAAGGAGCAGAGGTCCCGTGCCGAGAGCAAGAGGAGGAGGATCGCGGAAGCGCGGAGGGTTCCAGAAGATTCCAGAAGTATACTAGGCGCCTCGAGAGGGAGAAGGGGATCGTGGTCTCGTGGATTGGAGGAGAAGAAAGGGTTTTGGGTTTCATCCCAAATGGGCTAACGCGTGGGTGAGCTGGCGGCCCATATATTTGGGCCAGCACAGTCCAGTATCATCTATTTTCATTTTAATTTTAGGCTCGTTTCACGCTATTGCAAATCTAAGTTTTTTCTGGTCAAATCTAACTTAAAAAATTATTGTTTGAAAGCTGTGATTGAATTACAGGATTGAACTAAGCCAACTAGTTTTAATTTTAGACTAAAATTAAAATACTCTGAAGAATGTGTTGTTTTTTTAAACGTATTATATATCCTGTATGGGAGTGTGTTAAACACACACTCTAGAATCTAGATAACTACGCAAATAATAAAATCATGACGCTTACTGCACTTTCAAATGAAAAGTACATCCTTCACGCACTTCAATATTTTAAATGTGTATGTATTTTTCATGCGTTTCATGTTTATATATATATATATATATATATAATCAGTCTCGTATGTTCCATGCTCTTAGGGTGTGTGTTTTAACATGCTCCATAATTAATAGTGTGGTTCAGACAAAAGAAGAAAAACAAATAGCTAGACTACGCCTAGTTTGAAATACATGAGTTTTTCAAACTTCTAAAGAAACTGTACTAGTATTTCCTATGAAATTATGTAAAAATCCACTGAGTTTTATGTGTTCCAAGTTCTAAATGAGGTTATGTGATTGGTTAGCGACGAATCCATTGTGCATAGGCGACCTGTCATACGCTCGCAGGGGCTGTCATCCACTGGTCGATTATGAAGTAAATCAAGTCTCTCAATTCCTCCACATTTCTTTTGGTCTCAGTTCAGCAGAAGTTGTTGTTAAGTTCTATTTTACTACACAAGCATCAGGCAGGCAGTTCTTTTTGTCATCCATCCATTCAAGATCGGTGTAGTTCTATTCCTTGAGGAATCATGAATCTATGTTTGAATCTGTGGAAATATTTCATTGCCGTTTCAGCTAAACTATTCTTCTATTGGGCTTCTTATTCCAGAATCCAGAAATAGGCAAGTAATTGGAGTTATATTTAACAAACTAACAAGTAAAGTAAATATATCCGGATATTTTATTAAGAATATAAGTTATGACTTTACATATTACCCTCATAGATTTACAGTTCACAGTTCTCCATATATAGTAGCCATAAGATTAATCCACTCTACCAAAAGTAACCTGCATTATAGACTTGTATTTCATGTTTTGAATATATTGGTTTCCTGGTGTTACAAACAATATCGTCGAATGTTACATTTGTTTAAAATATTTTTGATGAAGCGATGAAATATTTTTCAATAAATATTAAAATATCGTCCAATATTTTGCATCGGATGAACGTCTTATCCCTAGTTGCATCCTATAATTAACCGTAAATAACTATATAAGTATTACTCAAGGAGAACATATACTATACACTCATGATATACACCAATTAACAAATGTTACCATAAATATTTTTAAAAAAAATTACATGCTTGCTTCTTTTTCCTAAAATGTCACAGGAGATACAGTTCTAAACAATCTATTGGATTATTTGTGCCACGTCTGTAAAGGGTGATTTGAAAAAAATATATCAGCATTAAATAACTTTTTTCAAGCTAATTGTTAGCTTTATAACTATAATATTTAATTAATACATATATTGAGTATTTAAACTATTATTTTAGCTCATCATTTCAGCCCTTTAAAGGAGCTTCCTGTGACGAGTTTTAGCGTAGAAGCAAGCACTGCTCATCTTCGAAAGGATTGCAAATATGATTAAGCTTCTTTTTTCAAGGGACGAAGGACTTGTAGGTCTTCATTTTCATTTACCTAATATTAGTATGATACAGACAACTTTTACAACAAAGATGTGGAGAACATAGAAATTACAAACAATAGAAGTCAATGGAGGTAGGTTAAGGAAATTTTTGACTGACGACAATATTGACGAAAACCACCACAGATAGCAAAGACTGTTGGGTATAAATAACAAACTGACGAAAACATTGACAAAGACCAACAACATCCAATGAAGACTATTAGAGATGACGAAGGACAATGATGATGACGAAGGGTAATAACACTAGATGAGGTAATTGATGGTGATAAAGTACGTGGTAGTGGCAAAGGTCAATATAGATGGCAGAAAGCGGGACTCGTCCCCGAGTCTAGCCCCAATAACTAATAAATAACAGGACAAAGATCTAGATGTTATAAAAGGACTTTTGTACCTTTGTAATTGCTTCTGTAATAAAGACAATAGTGTAAAACCTAAAATATAAGGATGGTTTCAATCCATGATTTCTTAGATTATGTCATATCTTGTCATATCAGTAATACACTATTTTTAGAAACCATACTCTTAACCCCGATTTTTTTAGTATGTGTCCACAATAATTTTTTTATACTACTCTTTTTTCTTTCTCTCCCCCTCTCATCTAATCCATTTTCATCCATGTCTTAGATATTGTGACGACTTAGTGTTTTACTTTAAGACATGGTGTCTTCAGTTTTATTCTCTATCTTCATTAATTTGATTGTCATCTTAGATTTTTACTTATGTGGCTGATCATTAAATACTTAAGACACCTGTTGAGGTGGAGCACCTAAATAGACTTGAAGGGAGCACTTTAACAAAGAATGATACACCAGTAATCATAGAAGTCATCGTTACACTATAACTGTTGTTGCAAATTCATAGAACCGGTGATATGTCGGCATGTCGCAAAATGACAAGTGTCAAAATGTACTTCCTTTGTTTTATACTTTAATGTGTTTTAGTTTTGTCTTATGTCAAATTTCTTTAACTTTAAGTTTAAGTTTATAAAAAATACATAACATCTGCAACATCAAATTATTGTTAAATAGATTATTATATTTAGATGATAAAAAAATTACAATGTCCTCAAAATAAAGTGTGAAAAATTAAGATTTAAGTATGAAATAACAACAGATAAATTACAAAAGTGCAATGTGTATTTTAGTCTTTTAAAATAATAAGTAAAAAAATTAGATTGTACCAGCTTATTGAATTATTATAATTTAGACTATAAATTATAATAAACTGATTATTTATTTATATTTTTAATCAATAAGCTAAATTATTATAATTATTATAGTTCTAATACAAAATAAATGACTTAGTTTAACAAACTAATCTCGCGTGAGAATACAAATAGTCACATGAATCTTTAAATACAGTGTCGGTACAATTCCTCCCGCCTCAGTTATTCAACGGTGACGAAGAAAATTTGGATCTTGAACATTTCTACGCCATTTCTCTATTTGAACATTTCTACGCCATTTCTCTATCCAAATAATTACTCCGTAGTACGTAGTAATGCAGAGAGAAAACAATAAGCTACTAGTTTTGAGAATTAGGAGTACTATTTTCAACTGAATGGATAATCTTTCTAGTGATGTGTGTCCGTGCATCAGCTGCTTCATCGAAGATCAAATCATGGCGGATTGATTTCTGATCAGACGATGCTCTGGCGCCGGAAGAAGTGGACGGAGTATGGCTCGAGTTGGATTTCAGCGCTCAAACTTGCCGGGCAATTGGCTTCTCCTCTTCCTCGTCGCTGTCGGCGGCCACGGCGACGACTCTTGGGCTTGGGACGCCGCCGCCGCCGAGGCAGTCGAAGCGAACGCTTCCCTTAGCTGAACTCACGGAGCCATCCGTGGAGGCGGCTGTCTTGTCACGCTTGGTCCTCGCCGTTGACGCGGGCAGCGCGGTGGTGGAGCCGTCCGCTCCTCCCGCCTCCGCGTCGAGTGCTCTTCTCGATGCAGTCCAGAACGGCACCCTCGAGGATAACGTCCTCACGATGAACGACGGCCACCGGTCGGACCGC
>KE371751.1:725289-735699 GCA_000418225.1 Zizania latifolia | reverse complement strand
GACGGTTATTTGTTCGAACCATGAACTGAATCATATCGAGTCACTTGCAAGTTTGAAACTTAAATTTCAGAAGTTTTATTTTCCGCTTTATTTTTATTTTGCGCCCATTCACCCCCCCTCTGGTCGCTAGTTTCGGTCCTACAAGCACGGAGGAGGTCGAGACGTCGAGTGTACGTAGAGGCGTTAGAAATGTTGTGATCGAAGAAGAAAGATGCTGACGATGAGAAATAGCGAAAGAAAGAGGAGCAATATGCACAAGCATATACACTACTACAACAACATGTCGCCCTAAAGAAAGAAGACTTAGAGTTAAAGAGAATGTTAGAGGAAGAGAGGATCATGACAGTGGATATTACTCACATGAGCAGTGACAAACGCGACCGCTGGATGCCCTCCCGTCGCCCCGCCCCGGATACTGCCCCGTCCTTGGCGTGCACTCTCGCCACGCCACCGCCCCGACTGTCAGATCACAGTGAAGCAGCTACTAGCTTGCGATTGCCCTCTGATGTCAGGAAGTCTCAATCCCCACGAAGGTCATCGTCTTGGTCGTCGCACGGCTCCTCCACACCGCTGGTCAGCCCTAGGGTGGCGGGGAGCTAGGGGCATCGGGGGCGGTGCTAGGGGCGTCGGTAGGGGGTTGTGGGCATCCATGCGGTGAGGCGTTGGAGGCATCGACGTGGGCCGGGGGCTTCGAGGGGTGTCAGGGGTGGCGAGAGGTACGATCCACGATCGCGACGGGACACAGAAAGAATGTGAGCCATTGAACAGAAAAGATCGAACGGTTTAGAAAAAAATAGAAAAATGATTAAAATAACTGTTACTTTAATATTAGTATAGGTAAAGAACTCAAAACTAAGCACCAATATCTCTTACTGCTAGACCCTAATATATAAGGTGTACCTATCAATGACAAATATTTTAATATATTTAAGAATTAAGATACATAGAGAGAAATTTATTAAGATGGCTTATAATATAAAATACGCCCTCCATCCAAAAATGTCTTACGTATTACTTTTTTTATCGAGACCAAAAAAGCAAACTATGTTAGCTACATTAAATAGTCGTATTGATTCTGATGTGTGTGCATTACTGCTCATTTAAATAGTCGTATTGATTCTGATGTGTGTGCATTACTGCTTATTTAAGACTTGCATGCATATAAACTAATGCTAATGCTAATGTTATGCATGCAAGATTAATTAAGCTATGGCTACTCAGGTTATGTGACGTCAATTTAATCTAGCCACTAAACGAAATAGTATTACTGTTCATTCAAGACTTACATGTATGTAAACTATAAATACGTATAACTTTTTTGAAAAAATAGAAAATGTAATACGTAGGAGATTTTTGGATGGAGGGAGCATATATGGGTCAAATTTTGGGTACTCTTGTCATTGCTGTCACCACTAGCTTGATCAGCTCTTGAAAACAATTTAGACCTTGGTTGGATATGCTGTCATGTAGAGCAAGCACTATCAACACCTGGACCACGCAAGAGACACGGCCAGGGCTTGTGTGGCAAGCTAGGCCGCAGCCTAGACCTAGGCCCAAGTCAAACACGACATGGGCCCTTAAGGCTTACCGGATTAGTAATAGTATCTAATCTGCCCAAATTTTTATATCTTTAGATCTTATATTTAGCTATTTTCATAATTGAGTCCAAATAGGACTCAGGGTTCTCCCCTATATATGTATCAGCAATCAGATTGAATAAAGGGCAAGCAATAGCAATCTAATCTCTAGTCTCCCTCCTTTCTTCCCAATCTTCCTCCTTCACCATAGGACGGCAAGGGGACCCTCCCCATGCCGTTAACAGGCACGGCTATGAACTATGTAGCCGAGGTCCTGCTACCCTAAGTGCCAACGCCCTTGACAACCTGGTATCATGTTTCAGACGATCGTCGGCGTCCTGGTAAGGACTGATCATTTCAGCCTTAAGTTTTTGTTGGACTAGCGCCTGGCCATGATTCCCCAGCATCATTGGGTAGGGAAGCTTCTCGGCTTTGACTTCTCCATCGAGTACAAGGCGGGCAACTTGAACACAGTGGCCGATGCCTTGTCGCGCCGTGACACGAAGTAGGCGTCGCTACTCGCCGTCTCGGGACCTCGTTTTGACTTCATTGACCGTCTCTGACTCGCCCACGACATGGAGCCAGCGCTGGTGGCTCTTCGGGATGAGCTGGTGGCCAATCAACACATGCCCCCCTGGTCCCTCATCGATGGTATGGTGGCCTTCAATGGCCGCCTCTACATCCCACCAGCCTCGCCACTACTCCATGAGATGCTCGTCGCCGTTCATGAGGATGGCCATGAAGGAGTATGACACACTCTCCATCGGCTACGTTGCGACTTTCACTCGCTGAACCTTCGCATGGTGGTCTAAGACTACATCTGGGCTTGTGCGACGTGCCAGAGATACAAGTCAGAGCACCTACACCTGGTGGGGCTGCTCATGCCACTACCCGTGCCTACGTCGGTGTGGACCAACATCGGGCTCGACTTCATTGAAGCTCTGCCACGTGTGGGCAGAAAGTCGGCCATCCTCATGGTGGTTGATCGGTTCATTAAGTACTGCTACTTTATTCCGCTAGCTCATCCATATTCAGCAGAATCACCGAGATTATGCGCCTCCATGGTGTGCCCCAATCCATGGTCTTAGACAGGGACTCGGTGTTGACCTCCATTTTTTGGCGGGAGCTCATGCATCTGACGGGCGCAAAACTACACATGACATCGGCTTTCCATCCATAATCTAACGGCCAGACGGAGGCCGCCAACAAGGTCATCGTCATGTATCTTTGTTGCCTCACTGGAGATCACCCCCGCTAGTGGCTACCCTAGTTGCTGTGGGTAGAATACATCTACAACACTGCTTACCAATCCGCCCATAAGGGCATGCCGTTCAATATCGTCTACGGTATCATCTACGGCCGTGACCCCCCTCCATCCGCTCCTATGAGCCCGCCAAGACGCAGGTGGCGGCGGTGGCCAAAAGCACGACGGACAGGGATGAATTCCTCACCGACGTCCGCTACTGCCTCAAGCAGGCACAAGCAATCTACAAGCACCACTATGATAAGAACCACCGTGAGGCCCGCTACACTGTGGGCGACTAGGTGTGGCTTCGCCTTCACCAGCGCGCACCGGCCTCCCTCTAGGTCCCATCCAAGGGAAAGCTCAAACCTCGCTTCTATGGGCCATATCGCATCATCGAGATCATCAACGATGTCACATACCGCATCGAGCTTCCACCACGCGCCTGACTCCATGACGTGTTCCATGTAGGCCTCCTGAAGAAGTTCGTTGGTACTTTGTCGGCAGCACCACTGCCTCTGCCTACTACACACAACGGTGCTGCTATATCGAAACTGGAGCGTGCTGTGCGCACCCGTCTAGCTCGAGGCATTCGCCAGGTGCTCATCCACTGGAAGGAATAACAGGAGGCATCAGCGACCTAGGAGGACGTCGACAGCTTCATCGACCGCTACCCTTCTTTCTAGCTCGAGGACAAGCTACTCGTCGAGGGGGGAGAGATGTCATGTGGGGCAAGTACTATCAGTGCCAGGACCGCACAAGAGACGTGGCAAGGGCGTGCGTGGCAAGCTAGGCCGTAACCTAGACCTAGGCCTAAGTCAAACACGGCATGGGCCCTTAAGGCTTGCCGGATTAGTAATAGTATCTAATCTGTCCAAATTTAGCTATTTTCGTATATTAGCTATTTCCATATCTTTAGATCCCATATTTAGCTATTTTCTTAATTGAGTCCAAATAGGACTCGGGGTTCTCCCCTATACATATACCAGCAATCAGATTGAATAAAGGGCAAGCAATAGTAATCTAATCTCTAGTCTCCCTCCTTTCTTCCCAATCTTCCTCCTTCACCACAAGGTGGCAAGGGGACCCTCCCCACGCCGTTAACAGCCATGGCTACAAACTGCGTAGCTGAGGTCCTGCTACCCTAAGTGCCGACGCCCTTGACATATCCAGTGATGAACCCAATGGAAAGTGTGGTCCTAATTCAAATTTTGATCAGATACATGTAATGAAATATGATATGTCCTCAAGACCCAAGCACTGCTGTTTAAGAACATTTTGATGGCATGAGGTAACAGGAGCTGATGCCATAGGTTCTGGTGTGCGTCAGATTCATGGACCATTGAGTGCAGAAGGACTACTGAAAGTCTAAAAGAATGAAATTACACACAGAACGTATTCAGAACGACAATTAAATTTAAACCCAGCTATGCACAGGGGAACGAACGATGTTGAGGTTGAAAAAGAGGCGCGCTTATACATGGTCGTCGTCGGCCACCGTAGTCTGGCCATCATCGTCGAGCGCAATTCGGTGTTGGTGCAACTTCCATCAGCGGCGGTCAGTGGGCAGAAATAAACCTAGACCAACTAGCCCGGTGACAACTGGTGAGTATGTGCCAATTCCTGTTCTAGCCCAACTAATACGTGATGTATGTCATGCTAAGGATAGTCGTAAAAGTGACAAAAGATTTATTGAGGTGAGAGAGATAAATGATGTCTCATGTAACAAACCAATTCTATACGATATTCTAAGAAGCAAATAAAGGATTAGGAGAGAAGAGAGATTTATTGGATACAAATTTATTTAAAAAAACTAGGTATATATGAAAAATATTAATCTATCTATCTACCAATACTATAATTAGCGAGTTATCTTCATCATTCAAACCATCTGAACCGTTCTTTTTATATTCATCACTCATTCAGATCATCTGAACCGTTCATCGATCCCCCACAGCGCCCTCCCGCTCGATCTCCGCATCGCTCCTGCCCGACGCGCAATCCCCCGCAATGCCCTCCCGCGATCTGTGCACCGCCCTCCCGCCCGACGCGTGATCCCCCGCAGCGCCCTCCCGCGATCTGCCGCGTGCTGCCCATGCCGAGCCCCCTCCGCAGCGCCCCGCGATCCCCACGCCGAGCCAACGCAGCTGTCCGTAGCCCTGACGACTTGCGACCTGTTTCGTGCTCGACATCGCCGCGCTGCCCACGCCGCCTCCTCCTGCTGCTGTCGCGAGCACGCCACCGTCGCTGACAGCACTCCCCCGCAGCCCCGCCTTCTCCCCCACTCTGCCTTGCCTCACCGTGTCCACCAACGTGAGCCTGGATGGGGTGGACACCTCCGCCGTCCTCGCCCAAGCCTCCAAGACCGTTGCCACCATCATCGGCAAGCCTGAGGCCGTACGCTCCCTCCCAAGGCCTCTCCCTTTCCTCCTCTTCGATCTCGGCCCAATCCCTCCTAGGTTTACGCGTGCTTCCTTTTCTCCTCGCTGTGCATCCATCGATTCTTTCAAGGCTCACGTCTGTCTTGTATGGTTATCACTCTCTTGTGTGGTGATTCAGTTTGCTCTGCCTGCCTGCTCGAGGAGGATTAGGGTTTAGGTAGGTGCGCGTCGATCTTTGGCATTCAACTGATGCGATTGGGGATTTGGCCTCTAGGTTAGTAGGGGACTAGCAAACATTTCCATGTGCACAAGTGCTCATCTCTGAACTGGCATGAGGTATGGTGATGTTCACTTGGGGATACGACCAACTCTGATGAGAGGCTGAGGGAGGAGGCAGACTGGGATAGGAGAGAAAGAAGTTCCCTTTCTTCTTGAAATTCCTCCACAAACTTTATGCTTCTTGTGAATAGAAAACTTTATGCTTCTTCTACCCTACTATATAATTGACGAAGTGTGATCACAGCCATAGACAACCATGGATAATCATCTAATAAATCTCAGCCCTTTATTTGATTATGTTAAATCTTAGCCATTGCTGAAATTAGATTTGACTCCTTCCTCCCCTTCCTCCTCTCCCTTTTTCACGCAGCTTCCGTTTCGGCTCCTGCGATATGCCCTACCCAAAACCACTGCCTCCCTCATCGGCCCCCATTTCTGTCCATCACGCGCGTCTAGGGTTTTGATGCCGCCGCCGCCTCCCCCCCCCCCTCTCTCTGTCTCATGTCTTCGCAGCCGATGATGTGGCGGAGGAGCTCCCCCACCGGCGGCGGCGAGATGAAGGTCACGGTGATGGCCGCCCTATCTCCTCCTCTACGAAGCCATCCTGGTTGCCGTTGGGTACCGTCTGGCTCCGGAAAGCAGGTACCCCGCCGCGTTCGAGGATGGGGTTACATTGTTGAATTGGATTCCCAAGCAGGCCAATCTCGCCGCGTGCGGACGGACGATGACGAAGGGGGCAGGCTCTGGTGGGGCTGATTCGTTTGGTGCGGTGATGGTCGAGCCGTGGCTAGCTACTCAAGCCGATCCATCTATGTGCAGTTTCTTTCTGGTGCTTTATTGAGATATTTTTTGGGTGCCATGTAGATGAATTCTGTTCGTCCTTGCCAGAGGCTAGAATCCGCCTTACACATTGCATGATTTAAATCTTGAACTATTAGGTTAAAAATGATTGCATTTGATGAATGGATTGTCGTATCGTAGTGAGTTCACAGATCTGATTAATTATATGAAGGAGCTTGCATATGGTCATATGTTTCTTGATCCAACTGTTTCTTGCTCGAATTGCAATGCGAAAGGTTATCTTTATCATTGCAATTATCGTTTTTTAATTTGCTAATTTATTTTACAGTTCTCGAATCTGTTCCTCGGTGCAGGGCAATGCTAATTCGTTTTCCCCTTTGGCTAACAATGTGATTAGTCTCATGATAATTGTTTATACTGATGTTTTCTTTCACTGACTATTCAGTTTTCCTTGTGAACATCAGGTGTCAAACGGCATCAAATATGCTGACAATCAACCAGTAATTCCTTGGGGCCCTAGGTATCTCATTTCACATTTAGCTCAACCAATATCTGCATGTGTTTCTTCAGCAGACACTGTACATTTTTAAATTTGCAATGATCTTTATGAATCTCAGGAGGCTTAAACTCTTGTCTCTAATTGTGCATGCATGAAAAGTTAAATGTGAATAATCAACAGTTATCACATAGAAAACTTAAAATAATAGGCTAATTAGTTTACTGATTTTGTAGTTTCGTGATCTTCGTCAAGTGAAGAAAATGATGCTGCTGACTCTAACAAATGTATGATTACCAGCCCTAGATTTACCAGCAGTCCACTCCTCACTCCAGTTTCTGGGAAAGCTGTTAAGACTTCCAAGTCATAGGCTAAGAGTAAGGCTGGGCCTCAGACACATATATCAAATGTCAGTTCGTTCGGTGATAATGTCACTCTCTATCTATAGTGATTATTATTTTGTCTTAATCTGAGATGTCACAATTCAACTTTTATATATTTCAAGTCTAGGAAGCTTATATATTTTCAGGATTTTGTTACATTTTATCTTGCCTTTTTCATGTTACTGCATACTGATACTTATACCTGTTCATGTGATTCATGTTCAAGGCTTCTCACAAAGGAGTTTATAAATTTGCTTAAGCAGGCTCCTGATGGTATTCTAGATTTGAATAATGCCACAGAAACACTAGAGGTTACAGACTGTTACAAACTATCGTTTCACCTGACATCTCTTTTCTTTAACTTATTACATAATTCACATATTTTCATATGGTTTAGGTTCAAAAGCGGCACATATATGATATTACCAATGTGCTTGAAGGAATATGATTTATTGAAAAGACGCTCAAGAACAGAATCCAATGGAAGTAAGCACTTTTTGCCCCTAACCTTTGTCTTCCTTATTGCCACACCAATCTTATTTCTTTAACCCATGTATTTTGATCCTATTAATCTCACGCAACATTATAGGGGCTTGGATGATTCAGGAGTGGGATTGGATAACGGCCTCTCAGCTTTGTAGGTATTTGTTCCTGTACAGTTTAAACTGGCATACTATCTTAAGTGCACCTGAATACCTTTATTCTGAGAAGAATGATGTGGTCTATTTCTAATCACAAATCCATGTAACCTTTTTCTGCAGACAGAAGTTGAAAATCTTAGTGTGAAGGAGCAAACCTTAGATGAGCGCATAAGGTTGGTAGCTGTTGTAAACTGCAGACTCTCCCATGGACCAACAATCTTCTAATCTGATAACCCATGTACTTTGCAGTGATATGCGTGAAAAACTAAGGGGTTTAACTGAAGACAAAAATAATCAAAAGTAATTTTATTTATTCTTTATTAGTAGTGTGAGGGCATCACTGTTTACTAATGTACAGCATCTGATTTTTATTTTCACATAGGTGGCTCTATGTGACAGAAGATGATATAAAAGGATTACCCTGCTTTCAGGTTTTCTATTCTACCTATATGGTGTAACAATGCTGTTCTTGTTGTAGATTATCATTTGTTTAATACATGTATTGTAGTTAACATATATTTCTAGTTCTACAGAATGAAACACTAATAGCAATAAAAGCTCCTCATGGCACCACACTTGAAGTCCCAGATCCTGATGAGGTAGGAAGCAGTAAAAATAATGCGGCTTGGCACATACAAATAAATGGTATTATGAACTGGTTCATAACTTCTTGTTTGTATCTTCTCCCTATACAGGCTGGTGATTATCTTCAGAGGAGATATAGGATCGTATTAAGAAGTACAATGGGCCCAATAGATGTTTACTTAGTTAGGTAATGCTGCATTCCTCTCTTGAAGTTAAATATTTGAACCAAATTTTATCTGATCAGAACCTTATCAACATTGCAGTCATTTTGAGGAGAAATTTGAGGAATTGGGTGGTGGTGCAGTCGGAACAGGACAATGCGGCGCTGCTCTCGCCGTGAAGACGGCTGCTGTGCTCATTCAGGCACCGATATATTTTCTTTAGCTAACGTAGTCACCATGGAATGAAGGGCAACAGTGGCCTTGCTGTGCTCCATGTGGTGTTCTTGCAAAATTCTGTAAACATTGGGGAGTAATGGTGTACAATGGGTTTGAGTTATTCTTCTATCCGGAACATAGCATTACTGATATGTGGAAAATTGCCTCTTGCAATTGTTTGTACAATCAATCAAGATAACGTGAATATGGTTTATGACCAAATTCTTGGAGCTAAAACTGCAACAAAGTAATTATTAGGTGGCAAACAGAATTGTGAGCTTATCTCCAGTATAATGAGCATTTGAGTTTTGTGTATGTGTCTTCTGTCAGTGATTGAACCACAGCGATGTGAATAATTTCAGGTGTTAAGCATGAGGGTAATTTTTTTGAACATGGATGATCCAAAAATTGCTATTTTATTGCAGCAAGCTGACTTGCTTTGCTCCCTAGAAAAAAAATACTGAAAATACAAGCCAAAGCATGGACGACTCTTTTTGTTTTAGAATATTTTGCATGCTGTATTAAGAATACCTGTTGCACAGGACAAACTCTTTGATTTATCGTCGATCTCTTTTGATATTAATCTTAATATGTTCTATTATTCGCTTCAAGTTCAAGATATTTGTTGTTTTTTAAAATTTTACCGTTGCGTTAGCACGGGTACAATACTAGTGTGAATAGAAAACTTTATGCTTCTTGTGAATATAAAACTTTATGCTTCTTGTGAATAGAAAAGCTCATCTCCTTAACTCACTTTAGTTTCAGGAGCCCAAATCTTGGTGAATGCCAAATTCAGTATCAGCTTTCAATTTGGGTTTGCTGTTTTTCAGGTGTCATTTAATAGCAGCAACAAGGATTTCACGTGTAATGCTGATGATTCTTTTGATTGCTTGGTTGTGTTGGGACATGGGGAGGCTACGCTAGCCGATAATTTTAAAATTTTGACCCCGTTGGCTCAAGAACCCATGCGCGTGAGGGATCATGGATCGTTACCTTCTAACGCGAGATGCGCTAGTGCAGCGGAAGAAGATTTGAGGAAGCGCGTCCTCGCTCGTTCCCACCTTGCCTCGCCCGCTCGCCGGCGATCAAGTCGATGAAGCCCAGCGATCTTCACACGAAAAAGATGACGAGTACTGCTATTCGAGCAGCACCTCAACGGAGTCCACACGTACAGGGACAGAAACACTCCACGCTGACGTGCTAGCACCACTTGTGAAGATTCTAGGGTTTGATCACAACCTTTGTGATCACTTGGGAGAGAGGAGAGGTGGCGGCTAGGGCTAGGGTAGAGCAATAGCAGTAGCACCTTGCGTGCCACCCTCTCCTCCTTTATATAGTGCCCAGCATGGGCCTTTTAATCCGAATTAAAAGCCCAACAGATCTAATCTGCGCACCCTGGAACTTCCGGCTATAGCTGAAACTTTCGGTAATCGGAACTTCCGGATCCTATCCAGAACTTCCGAAATTACCCTTCTGTATCGAATTAATTCGGGAACGGAACTTCCGAAACAGACCTTCTGTATCGAATTAATTCAGGACCCGGAACTTCCGGTTACAGTCGGAACTTCCGAAACAGACCTTCTGTATCGAATTAATTCCGACCCGGAACTTCCGAAACAGACCTTCTGTATCGAATTAATTCCGACC
>KE371751.1:655154-667889 GCA_000418225.1 Zizania latifolia | reverse complement strand
TAGGGGAATTGAATTCCATTGCTCGTCATTTTGAATTTCATCGGTTGTTGCTTCTTCTATTTTTCTTCCTCCCTCCTGCCCCATCTCGCTTTCTCTTCTTGTTAATCATGCAACATTGTATTTTTTTTGGGGTCTCGCACCCTTTCTTTCTTAATGCATTACAGCGATCCTCTCGTTTACCTTTAAAAAAAGTACTAGCCAAGTTGTTATCAAAAATAACATTATACAAGCCAGAGGCTTGTTAGCAATAAAGATCAGCGAATTGAATCTCTTACCAGAATTCTAGTCCTGCCTCGCCGGTGCATCTACCACCACGGCTCCACCGTGTCAACGAGGTTCAAGACTACATCCTTTGTTTTCTTCAAGTATAATCCACCATCTTGTTTTTCTCTATCTTAGAATCAGACCTATGACAAATAGTGTGATATTTTTTCTTATTTTCTTAATACACACGTAAGACTAAATTAAATATACTTTGAGATGGAGTAGCCCTTTCTCACTCCATGTACGGTGAACCAGTGACCTTACATACCAGACCGCTCAATGCTCATCAAGTCATCATGTCAGAAGTCCATGTTTACATGTTTCCAAATTACCTACAGTAACTTGGCTCCTGAAGATGACTGCTAAAACCTGTACGGTTTTACAACGCCTTTTTCTTGCTATATTCTCCTAGAATGAGAGGAAGTCTGAACTTCAGGTTTTTTATACATTCTGTATCTTTTCAAGAGCTGATGTACATTATATATATACACACACGATGTCACGATTTTGTATCTATTACTGTTCTGCCCGGCCTTTGGTTTTCTTGCTTAAGCCCTGTTTATTTGGTAGATATTTTTGGGCCAATTCTGAAGAGAATCTCTAGAATTTTAACAAAACATGTAAAAATAGAACTGGTTCATACTAGAATTTAGGAGAATCAATTCTTTTTTCTACTGTACGAGAGAATTAGATAAAACATTGTTTCTCGTGAGAATCAGACTAACAAAAAATAAAAAATACCCATAAAAGTTTATGGAAATATTGATATATAATTTAATTGTACTACTACATCATACAATATAAATAATATGATTCCATAGTTTATTATTATTTATTTATTTATGTTCATACAGTTTTAGATCATATTATAGAAGTCAGTGCATATATAATGTTACCTAAAAACATAAAGACATGATATAATAGTCATTATAAACCACTATCATCTTTTATCAGAATTAAAATTTAGTCATTAGAATCATATAATCATTTCTTAAGAAAAGAATCAGAAATCAGAACCATCGTAATCAGAATTCTGACATATGCCAAATGAGCCCTTAATAACCACTATACGTCAAACTATCTCCGTGAATATTTGAATCGTCGAATTCATGTCACAGAGCGCTGTCGTCATCGTCGAGGTAATCCACACGTGCATTGCTTGACTGCCATTTTAGCCCCTGGAAGATATCATCAAGTGTAAACTAGATGACTGTATTTGATAGGCTGAAAGGAAGAAACTTGTTGGAACCCATGTTTGTTTTGAAATTCTAAAATTCATTGAAGAGGCCCATGCCGATGAGGCCCCGGGAAGATATCATCAAGTGCTGTTTTGTTCTCTAATAGAAGAATATTTATGGACAACGTTGGTAGCATATTTCGATTGGAGTCTTCCTCTATGTATAACCGATACACAATATGGGTATGGATACGCTGATACATCGAATCTCAAAAAACATGGATACATTGATATGTCTACTATATATAAATATAATAATTTTTTGTTTTTTCTTCAAATTAAAATAAATGAATATGCAATACAATTATATATATATATATATAAATAATATGTATCATATCTGGAAGAAGCGAGATATCACACATACCAATTAGTTCAAGTATGAAAGACTCAAATGTTACCGAATATATACTATTCATGTATTACATAATTCAAGGGTATAAGACACAAGACTAAATATGGGCATGTGTGCTAGTGTTTATAGGATTTAGGAGGCGTTTGGCGGAGAAACGGCAGACTCGCTGACATTCCACGGAGTGATTCCGAGGAGAAACGTTTCAGTGTCGCTGTGTAAATCGAGAAACGGCGAAAAGAGGTTTCAAGCGATTATGTTCCCCCCGCACCTGCCATTTTCACCGAAATTACAAAGATTGCCGTTCTGTCTCCACGCCTAGGCAGCAGCAACCACAGCACTCCCGATCCAGTCCGCCGCGCCTCCTCCTTCACGCCGGTGCATGCCGCCAGCGCGCTGTCTCCTCTACGCCGAGAACCCGCTCCACGCAGGAAGTCCGCTCGATGCCGAATCCACACCGGGAGAGAGCTCTGTTGGCACAGCTCACAGGATCAAGCACTCTAACACTCACGCGGTGGTTTGCAATTTGAGACAAAAGCTAACATAAGGACTCAATATCACTCACGCACAACCGAGGCACTGCTCACCAGCACACTGCACGTTGTATTCTCTCTTCAATGATCATAAAACAAAGATGAATACAAGGCTTAAATAAACACGCACGCACGAAGTGAGCCACATTCTGGCCAAGCACTTCCGTGGCTTATCACTAATCCACTTCCTGCATGTAAACACTAACTAACTTCCTGCATTCAAGCTGCACTCACCATGTCCAACAACACGCAAGGCATGTGCTAGCTTCCTGCTCAACATGTGCACTTGGCCACACACATGCAAGTCTGACTCTAATGACACGCGCGTACTCACATCGTGGCTGCCACTCCTGACCACTACGCCATGCAGCACGATGTGCACAGACTCAACACTACATTGGAACACTAAGCATGATGAAAATAAACAGAAAACAAGATTAAGTCTAACAAGCTCCACGCCAGATCTACACCGGCATGCCGCCTCCTCCACGCCAGGGCACCGCCGGCGCGCTGCCTCCTCTAGAACCCACTAGTATTTTCTACTCCTGCATTCTGCATTGGTGCTTCACTCGTGTAGCAATGTATTTGTGCGTGTAGTGCTAGATGCTGGAATAGTTCTGCGTCTTGATGTAAACAATGGAGCTTGGAATTATTCTCTTGAAGCTTATTATCTTCAATGTTTGAACCAGAAGTTAGCTGACATTTTTTAGATCAATTTCTTCAGCTTCAGGTCATTAGAATTTTGGTACTGTATGCAGCATGCATAGAGCATCTCAAAGAAACAAATAAACAACAAGCACCATGACTCATTATCTAGGAAATAGTTGCAAATTGTGCATTCATAGCCCGAACAAAACATGGTATGACATGAAGTCAAAAGTTTATTTTCAGTGAACATGGTTGTATTGGTCAATTTGTATCATACAATCTAAGTGTATTTTGATTATATGTCTAAGGGCATTTGGTCAATGTCGTCACTTTCTTCTCTTTTCAGAATCTGAATCTAGATAACCAGCGAAACGATTTCAGGAAGTGATTCTGTTTCTCTTCAAAAACGTTTCTATATAGAATCTAGATCTAAAACGTTTATCTAATAATCTGAATCTCTACCAAACACGCCGTAGCTTCAATTGTTCTTTAAAATAAGATATTATTCTCGAGACATATCGCTAAGTATTAAATTAAATTATTTATTTTTAAATTAGATTAATTCAATACTCCTCAGTACATTTCCAGATTCAACATATTTGCTTACACCACTGAAATTTCTTGTCAATGGGGCAACCTGCTCACCAAGTTTATGTCATTGTTCAATCCAAGATCTCTCTGCAGAAGAAACAAAACATAAGGCACTACAACAATCTGGTGACAGAACAAAAAAACTTAAATAGCAAATAAACAAAAAAGAGTTTGTGAAGATTTGTAGTTCTTATTCCAATTGCAGTATACTTCAGTATTTTTTTGACTAACGATATACCGACATACCGACAGTTGAGTACCAACGAAAAGGTCGAACATAAATATGTAGTAGATTTGGAAGCACCTAATAATTTAGATAAATGGTCATATTTTTTTTAAAAAAGGAGGACATAGATAAAATATACAATGAGTAAATAGATTGAGTTTGCTTGTCTACCTTAGTCGAGATGATATACAGATTAAATTTATATATATTTAGGTCCTCTAGAGACTAATAATATAGTCATCTTCTTAAGTAAATATCAAACTAATCGAAGAGATTTATGTATGTTAGTATATCAGATTATAAAGCTAGGTTGTTTGCTCTCTTAGGATTTTTTTTTAAAAAAAATATTATAATTTTTATTCAAAATTTTACTTGTATGTGTTCTTTCAAAAAATTATAAAATTATAAAACTAGACTCTAATGACTCTTCGAATTAGTGAGAGAAGTCTTGTCAACCCTTAAAATATTGAGAAAACTACTGTCACCATTTTGAAAGGCCTCAAGATAATGTCTAGAAGAGCGTGCATAGATAGAGAGGGGGGGAGACAGACTGCACAACTCTAGCTACGATGCGATGCCTCTTTCTCCGTTTTTTTCTGCACGTTCGTGTCTACGCATGGCTTGCAGATCCATTAAGCTGCAGATTAAACTGGAGAAGGGATATACACATCGTGCATATCGCATCAAGCTATGATCGATGCTATTGTTTTCAGTAAATTTTCTTGTGAAAATAATATGAATTTCTTGGTCAAGTGCTTTTCACATCAAACTACACATCGGTACAAGCTTTTGTCTGCTCCTTCCACTTGAGCTGCAAATGCATGCGGTGGCCCCACACCCTCCTTGGTCTAGTAGAGGTCGTGTTGTGCACAGTGGCCAGTGCAAGTCTGCAATAGCCAAAGCTCTCTAGACTCTACCCTCTCTTTCTCAAGTTTGAACTTGAAAGCACAAATCTGCATACATAATCTTATTAGGGCTTCAGCTTTCTCTCTGTCTAAGAGTAATCTCAATCCTTCATCTAGAATGTAGGGGATAGTATCTTAGGTATTTTCCGTAAGATGTCCAGCATTAAATGGAGAAAAAATTCCCCATGCATTATGCATATGCTGCAGTATTATGTGCATGACAATAACCACGGCTTGTCATTATTTCAAAGTTGACAGCAGTCTATTTGAATTATCGGCTGACCCTACGACCTTTCGCTATTTCGCTATTTTAACGGTCGGTATGACTCCAGTCGATTATTTGCTATTTTCTGTAAATTTATAAAAGGGCATCTGAAATAACTTTTTGAATAAAAAATCTATAAGATTTTATCTCTTACCAAAATTTTAAACTATTGTCCGGTGGCGACTAATCAGTGTGGTTGATAGCGGCCTGCTGCATTGCTGACGAATTTGCATGTACGGGCGCTTTTAGTTCGGATTCTGTGAAATTTCGCGGAAAATCTTTCGTAATTTGAACTTCTAGATGAACATTGCCTCTAGAACGATGAACATTTCTTCAGAACTTTACGATCATATCAGAACTTCCAAGTTGGATTTTAAATCCAAACCTAACATATGCCCGAGGCAAGATCACCACCCCTATATAAATTTTATGAGTGATTTTATAGTTCTTAAGAAAATACAAGAGAGATCATAATTTTAGTGTTAATTTTAGTACTTATCGGTGTCTCGGGTCTTAAGAGGTACTAAAATTAACACTAAATATCGCAGTACATCTTGGTACCTCCTCAGAAACCGTAAAAAATTTCAAATTCTATATACAACATCAAGGCCGATTCTAACAATATATAATCGTTATAATCAATCTACTATATATTTTGCTCATCTTTTTCTATGTCTAGAAGTAACTTAGCTAGCTTTTTCTTTATTGATTCGCTCGTAAATCATCGATCGGTTCCCCTCCACGAAAGTGAGGACTGTGTTTTGTTATTAATTAATTTGCTTGTAATTAGGGGTATTGCTGTTATTCGCTGGTTTTGTGTGGAACCAGCTCCCTGCAGGGAGCCAACTGCAGAGGGTAGTGACTCGATCCAAACTATCCAGCAAACATCCAGTGGTGCGAAGCCTGTCATGGCTGTCACGAAGTCCCACCACCTGACCGCTGCTCCACCGCCATGAAGCCCCACTCCCACACTATCTGATCTTGGTTGAGCAGCTTGGATCGAGCTACTGTTATCTACAGTTGATTTCTCTGACTGCAGAGGAACCTATCGGAACTTCCGTTCCGTCCTGAAGCTCCCAGTGTGGTTCAGGACTTCAGGTTCGTCGGTGTGCCTTCAGCGCGCGTGGCACGTTTTTGTATCAATAGAAGATCACAATCGTTGCATAATATGCATTTTGTTATTAAATGAACAGTGCAGAATGCATTCAATAAACTGAGATATAACAAATTGAACAGCCCTCGTATTATTATATATCACGTATTAATGGAACGAGTTAGAATTATGGATACACCCTGCGGAAAAACAATAGGGATATCTATGCATAAATATGCTAGTATGGTGTACTTATCATATTTATGTTGTTTTCAGTTCAATGAATTTTCTATTTGCAGAAGAAATCAAAACTGACATCCCATAAGAGAAAGCATGAAAAATAATGTGTGGCCTGCTATGATATCTGCATAGATACATCATGCAGTTTTTAGTTGTTACCTTTCTGCAGAATAATCATTCTAGATGGATCAAACCCATCAGTGTCCTCTTGCTGCTCAGTCCAGAATTTGAACCTTTTCCAACTTTCAAAAGAGGCAAACACATACCCGAAGAAATTACCGGCGACCGCCGACCAGTACAGTATAAACAACCATAACAAGTGGATAGATTCTGTCCAAGACTTGAAGCTTCTTCCAAAGAAAGGAACAACAACATCAATGTTCCCCCATCCTCTGTATCATAGAACAACAGATGATTATCCAGCATCTAGATGATGGGAGTTATTTATCCACAAAACAGTATTCACTATGATTCATACTATAATGTTGTGTTTGATTATTCATTTGTTTGGTTGTAGAACAAGAGGACGGGATGATTATGTAGGGGGTATACTCTTCGATATGTCGGATGAACGGATAAAAAAATGGATGGATGATATCATCCAACTTATATGAGATGATATGGTTTGGTTGGGTGAGTTTAATTTTTCGTTTACCAAGATTTAGATGGGTTTTCTACTGAGCCATTTATATAATTTTATGATCCGATCATATCATTATATTTATTTTAATTAAATCTACAAAACGATGCCATGTGATTATTTATATATGTATGTAGGTACGTATATATGTATGACAAGTGGAGCTATAAAATTTAGACTTATCCCATAAAGTTGTATTTAACCACAAACAAAAAATTAGCAATCACATACACACAATCAAACAAATAATATGAATCATCTCATCACTACATTCATGGATAATGTCTCCAAATCAAACACAACCTAAGGGAGCATTCAACATGCCCAAGGCCCAGTAGCCAAATCACCAACCGTCCGCAAGATTTATTCAGACCAGGCCGAAATAATTCCAAACAGGCTGAGTATAGACGTCGTTACTGCCGAAATGTGCCGACTGGAGAAGGCCTCGTTTGGATGAGCCTTCCCGGCCCATACTAAAATCTTGCAAGCTGGGATTTCATACCAAAGGAGTTCATGTCAATTTCGCAACAGATTGGTCCAGATTTCGGCACACGAATTTTGTACGGTTCGTACGAAAAGTATGCTACTTTATTACACATTCTTGTGAAATTCATACGCCATAAACCGCCTCTACCGTTTCTGTATTCAGCATCAAGACTTCCATGCGATAATAATGATCAAGGGTGAATGGAGGCGAAAGAAAGCGCTTCGCGTATATGTAAAGTTTAACATTTAAAAAATATTTATTAGGTATCTAGTTATTAAGAATATGAAGCCCAAGTTCTGTAGATTCTATATAATATTTTTAAAAAATTTACAGCTATTTTTGAGTTTTATATTCGAAAATAAGAGTCTAAATTATTTTAGAGAACTACGTATTCTATAAATAACTATAATTGTTAATTGTTAGAATCCCAAAACACGATCTTAAAGCTAAACCATTCTTCTTCCTTTCCTAGCCATCAACCGTAACAACACATGCCCACAACCACCTTTCCGCAAAGAATCCACCGCCGCCGCCACCACCTCTCCCGATCTCCGCCGGTCCGCGGCCGTCGGCTCACAGAGCTCACTGTTCCTGAGCTTTCTCCTCTTCTCTCAGCTCATCAAGCGAGGCAGGCAAGACGCAACCAGGAAAGAATGGCCATGATCTTTTGGCCTCTGTCATCCGTCCGGCTCCAGCCAGCTCGCTCTACCGTGACCTTTAGGACGGATCAAACATTTTAGGTTAATTTTATCATTATAAATTAATCCGTTAATGATCACGATTTTTTAGCAACAAATGATTATGATTTTCAGTTCAACATTGAATTTATTAAACTGAACTATTTATTATCAACATTAATTAGAAAAAATACTTAGTTAACTATTAGAACATTGTTGTGCTATAACAGCACCCTGCACGTTAAATCCGCCGCTGGCTCTGAAGTGGTTGGGATTTAGGAGTAGAATTCACTCATGTGTTCGGCCTCGTGCAATGTAGCCATGTAGGTACTCAGTAGGGAGTTGCGTGAGGGTGGGGACTGTCGACGCCCTGCGGTCCAGATGCATCATTGGCAAACGTGAACTTGCACAGACCAGAATACTTCGTCAGATGCTCACAGACCAGTATATTTTTGCCAGGGCACAGGTACGCGTGTTCTAGATTAAACAGATCGAGGCGACGAACAAATGCCAATGAAGCTAAAAACAAGGCAATCAAATAGTAGTTCTAAATGGTAAATTATATTGGGAACCTTGGGTTCACAAAATAACTTGACTCGATGCGTAATACCCTGGAGATATATGGCCTCGTTAGTTAGCTGTATTAGCCTCTGCAAGACTCACAGGATGTAATTTCTGGTTATTTGTTTGCTTGTACGTGAAGCTAGGCCACCGGCGCAAAAAAGTAAGCCCGTTAATTTTATTCTGGGTTGGCCATTGAAAAATAGAATATTACTGCACCGGCCAATAAAGGGTTGGCTGTTGAAAAATGGAATATCACTGTATCGGCCAATCGGCCAATACAAGGGAATTGTTCCAGGTTTAACAAAAATAATATAAATTTATTTTATATAATTTTCTTATTTAAAATATATTAATAGGATAAATATGATATATATGAATAAGTTTATGTCTCAAATATAGTTTATAGCTTAAATACAAATAATACATAGCTATCATACAACATATGTCTGAAACAAAAATTAATTTTGATCAATATGGCCAATATTGACCAGAATGGCAACAAAATTGATTGGAATGGGCGGAATTATCAGTTATGGCAGTGGAATTGATCTAAATAGCTGGTATTTACTGGTACTGCCTATACGAGTAGCTGAGCCTAGCTCACAAGTGCAAAACGAGGCTCATCAGTCTAGCTTCATAGAAACGAGAATGATGGGAGTTTCTACTTGGCCAGCTCGCTAGATGCCAACTGATAATGTTGGTAGTACACGATTAGCATATATTAAATGATATTAATATATTTTAAATAATATTAAGAAGTAATAAGATGAAATAAGAGCTATAAGATAATAATTGTACATAATAAATACTACAACGATTTATTATTTATCTATTTTTATAATACACAACGTAACATTGTGCGAGCAAACAAACAGTCTAAAAATGTAAAAGCTAAATTAGACTAAGGATGTATTTGGTTAGGACTTTTCGAACAACTTCTCGTATAAAAATGTAAAAGCTAAATCAAACAGTTTAACTCAGCAACACAGATTTTATAAAAGCATAAGATTTTTAAGGGCAAATTAAAATTTGTCTAGATGTAGATTTTATATATTCTCAGACTACTACAGTTGAACATAACAAATAAAATTACTTGTAATTACTCATCATACAATATATAATCAATATTTATTCGTTTGTTATTTTATTTCATAGCTATTTTTTCAAATCTATTGCTCAACTAAATAAAGATATATTGTACTCCCTTCGTCCCAAAATACAATAATTTCTATCATTTAAATTTTTTCCTAAATACTATAACTTCTATAATTCCCCTCCCAAATCTTTTCATTTTACCCTTATCTATATGTTCCCTATCTGCTAATCCAAAAAAATCACCCAAAAAACCTGTGCGCACACTGGAGAAATCCTCTTCTCCTCCTGACCTCCACCTTCTGCTCCCTCCTCCACTTGAAAGCCTGGCGGCGACGGACGAGTGGCGGGCACCTGGTAGCGGCGGGCGAGCGGCAGCAGGCGAACAGCGACGGGCGAGCGGTAAGCGGCATAAGCCGTGGATCTAGAGGACAGTTCAATCTTTTTTCCCTTTATGTTGATATACACACTAAAACCTTAAAGTAGCTCTAATTTTAGATAGATAGAGTATGTAGCTACCTTGACGAAGATAAGATTGACTCATTGATATAAGTCAAATCAGTAAATAGCATCATGACATGACATTACATTTCTGAATCGTACTCTCTTAACTAGGTGCAATGATACTTTATGATGGGTTTATCTCACATTCTCACCTGGCCGAGCTCGGGATGAGCAGAGATAAATATAGCGCATGCCAACGAGATGGGCTGGCATGACACGGCGATCCTTCGCGTTAATGTGTGTGCGTGTGGCGAACGTACGTATCAGCCATGTAAACAAACATGAATCAATGCCTCACATCACATCTACGTGAGAGTTCAGTTGCGCTAGCTCGGTGGAACACCTTGTTCTTGTTTTGATCGAGCTAGGCAGCTTACGCGACAACACCTCTACACTAATATTTAATGGCATGTTTGGTTGGCTACATGTGTTTGAACCCGACTCAGTTGGTTTGATGTGCTTTTGTTTAGTTAGTTGCGCATCAGTTACAGCTTGTCTGGATACGTTCACGAGGTACTACTTAGCCTTGCTCTAAAGAAATGAAAATTGAATCTGTTTCTGGTGAGACAGGTCCAAGCTAACTAGATTAATAGCATGATTAGGAGATAATTAGCATGACTTAAGATGTATTATTGTATATCAAGCTATATTAAGAACTAAAATGGTCATGACTATATGTTAAATTATTTTTAAGATAATTAAAAATTGTGTTAATATTTTTTCTCTATCATTCTAGTCATTCAATACCGTAAATACAGTTGTTGACGTAATTCAGAACTATGCAACAGGTTTAAATGTTTAAGAACCTCGAAGGATTCGAAGTGTATACTAGGGTTCGAACAGTACTCTAGGCCCCCGAACAGATAATAACCTTCAGGCAAGAGTTGTATTGATTACTACTCCGTGAGTTCGATCCCCCCTACCCTGCAAAGGAGAGGGTATTTATAGGCACAATTACCATGGGGTAATACGAAGTTACCCTCTACTCCTAACCGACTATTACAGCAGGAACATTGAATTTACACAGGGGCAGTTTAGTAACCTTCCGTGTGAACGAATCCGAACACATGTCTTATCGAAGGGGATAAAAATACCACGGTTTCGAGGCCACTTGTTAGGTGGTCTCGGAGGCTTCGTATCCCGCAAAGCCGAAGGGGGCTTCGTCATGAGCCCAAGCGAAGCATCAACCTGCTTCTTCAAAGGGGAGCTTCGCAACCAATGTTATTGGAGCCCTGTTAGGGTAAAGTAATTTCCTCCAACAGTAGCCCCTCGCACGTAGCCCTTCTATCGAAGGGGTAAAGCGCACCTTCGACAAATAACACCTCCTTGCAGCCTCCTTCGGAGCCTAGGGCTTCGGAGCCCGGACTAGGACCAACCTCACTTTGATCATTAAATGACTGCAGAAGCTGATGAGATGTCCTCGGAACTCTAAACGACGCCTGGTGTGGCCAACTGTCCGAAAATGAACTGTCGCCAAGCAGAGACGCGCATTCCTATTTTACCTTGGCCCCACCGATCATAAACTCCAGAAGATGCGTACGGGGTGGTAAAAAACGGCTTTGGGCAGAGCGCCGCGCACTTTTTACCTCTTATATAAGCCCCTTGCTCCCCTAGGTTCATTACGCACACTAGCATCCTTAGCCTTTGCTCTCGATCTTACTTCATTCTGAGCTCCTAGCCCTTCGTTTGTGAAGCCCTTAGCTTCATTAACCTCCGTCCGCTCCCTCGCTAGGGTTCAACCTAGACTCGTGAAGATGCTGAAGAAGGCCTCCGTGGCAAAAAGCCTCTCCCCGGTGGTGGCTCCTCCTCCGTGTAGGCCCAAGCAGCGGCGGCTGTGGCGGTGACTGCGAAGGTCGCGGCAAAGCACTACGGGCCATACGACCTTCGGCCTCCCTCGAAGAAGTTCGAACAGACCCTAGAGTTGAAGAATACGAGGTCCACGCCGGACTCTGCCAATGACGCCTGCGCCAGCAAGGTCATCCAGTCAGTCGACCTCCGTGCCTCGAATCACGACATCACCCTCGCCCCACGAGATGACGAGGCGGTGGTCTTCGAAGCCTTCTTTAAGACGGGGCTCAGGATCCCTGCAGAGGAACTGCTGGGCGAGGTGCTCTAGATGTACAACCTGGAGCTCCCCCAGCTGTCCCCGAAGGCCGTAGCCCGCCTCGCCATTTTTGAGTGGGCTATGAGGACGGAAAGGTGCGAGGACTGAGCGGATGTCTTCGCGGCCCTCTATGATGCAAACTGCCAACCCAAGAAGCGGACCTGCGAAGATGGAGTCGTCAGGGCCTTAGCCTTCGGCAGTGTTAACTTCCAGCTCCTCCAAGAGTTTAACGACTCTTTCCCGACGAGGGCTTCCAACGACCGTTGGTACTCGAGATGGGATCAGAATTGGTTCTACATCACCGTTGGAGCGA
>KE371751.1:574562-593428 GCA_000418225.1 Zizania latifolia | reverse complement strand
CGCGCGGCGCCGACCCGTGCGTCCCGCATCGGCTCATGCAGAACCCCTCCACCGCCACGTCCTGCGCCGTCAGCACCAGCGCCACGCCACCCTTCGCCGGCCTCGCCTTGGCCGCCAGCGCGGGGAGATGGGACAGCCTCAGGCTCTTCCCCATCGAGCACCCCTCGTCGGAGACCTGCCCGGACAGGACCACCCGCGCGATCTTTCCACTGCCGCCGCCGGCGCCCTGCGCTCCGCCGTTCTTGCCGACGGCCACCGCCTTGGAGAGGTACAGCCGGTGGATGCTGCTCCACCACTGGGACACGGACGGCGCCGGCGCCGCTCGCAGCGGTGTGGCCAGCGAAATAACGAAGTCGGTGACTACGGCCTTCTGCGCCGGCGTGAAGCGACCATACCAGAGTATCGACACGGGGATGTCACCTCTCAGCAGGACGCCATTGTGATACGTGAGTTGGTTCGGCTGGGGCTTGACTAGAGACATCAGCTTCCTGTCCGCCATTGACAACACGGCCAGGCTCGCGACGAGCACCATTAGCAGCAGCACACTCGGCCTCTTCGCCATCATGACACGAGCTCACAATCTAGAAGGATGTGTAATGTGTTCCTGTGTGCGTATGCTTTCTCAGAGCCAAAGCTGAGAGCTTCTTATATAGGACTTATTAGAGAGCTTTCCACGCCTATCTACTCTAATCTAAAACTATCTAAAACTCTTTTAAATAGTTTAGATTATATATATAAATTATAAAATTTTATAATTGTAAAATCTAAAAATTTGGAACACCAGTTTCCTAAAATTCTTACTAACTAATCGAAATTCTTACTGAGTATATTATAAAAATTTAAATCTCTTGTAAACAGCCGAGCACAACCTGACTGAAAAATTGGCTCGGGCTTATGAGCTAGCTCGAGGCTCGACTCGTAGGTGAAACGAGCTAAGCCCGATCTTGTGTTTGAGGCTTGGTTCCGAGCCGAGCCGAGCTAGCTCGGGAGCTGCTCGTTTGGCTCGTGAGTCTGATTTATTTTTTAATTTTAATATATAAGATATTTTATTTGAGTGTAATATCTAATATTTAGTGTATATTATGATTTTTATTGATTATTTATGTTTTATTCTTAAATGTAATATATATCAATACATAATTTATAAATTTAAATATTTTAATTTATATTTTTAAATATAACATATATTAAAATTGGTAGGCTTTTGAGACACACCACGAGCCAAGCCGAGACTGAATTTTCAGCTCGGTTCATAAACGATACGAACCGAGCCGAGCCGCCGGCTCGGTTCGGTTCCGGTCCTAGGGCCGTGTGTCAAAAGGAGAACTATCTGGATATGGACGTGTAAAACATGCCAATTTAAGATTATTTTTCCTCCTTGGAGACGCTGCAGCGGCGTTGCAAACTCCAAAGGTGTGCAGATAACCAAGCACCACCATCACCAGCCTCATCCGTGCATTCATCGCAGCACAGTAGGAAAAAAACAAACATAGGAGCTGCAGATACTTTGAATTAGAATAGCTGGCATGATTGAGTGGATTAGGATGCACGTGGAACTATTGGTGCGATAGTGGTGATGTGGTGCACACAATTTTATCCATTACGGTTTAAATCAAAGTCCGTTTTACTTCGTGAAAAATTACGATGACAATAGTTGGAATTACCTCGTGAATTATGAATTATGACACCAATATTGTACCTCTTTTTTTAAAAAAATCGAACGAATAATACCCTCACCGGATTTTTTTTTTGTTCCATCTGACTGGCACACGTGGGTTACCCCTGTCTATCCGGTTGTATACCTACTCCATTTTATATTATAAGTTAAATAAATTTAGCTTTAATTAATTTTATAAAAAGTACATCAACTATTATATATTAAATTCACCATAAAATATTTAAAAAATATATACTAATATTTTTTTAAAGTTAGTCAATCTTAGATATGACCTCCACACTATCACTATCTTACGTGATTGCTTAAAAATAGTCACTCTTAGAAAAGTTTGATAAAATGTCGAACGATTCTATAATATGAAATTTAAAGATTACAACTAGAGAAAGTTTGTGTGCCATCTTCATTGGCTCAGCAAGACCTGTCTCAACACTTGTGTTGCACAGGAGCATATCGGATAACTTTCGCCATGATCAGTCAGTCCATCTACAAGATTTCCTCCCTTCGCTGCTCACACGCGACGATAAAGTGGGCATAAGGGCAGCAAAGATAGGGATCGGTCGATTCTATCTAAAAATTCTCTAACGATGATTATATCTAAAATACAATCGATTAAAAGTAATAATTTACTCTTTAAAACTGACAACTAAAATAGATGTACTAGTAGTATTGTACTATCAGTAGAATATATCGTGATAACCCTCGTAATAGTTTTCATCTTTTGGAGATAATTTAGATTACCCTAATATTTTAGGATAGATTACCCTAATATTTTAGGATAAATCAGACTTTTCTCTAAATATTATATGTGTGCATAGTTGCATTTTTTGAAAATGAGTTCAGAAATTTATCGTTAATCTCTACATTTCTTAGATTGAAAAAAAAAGCCTCGGAGCGACATCAAATTTATGATCACAACCCGGGGTAGCGAATTAGTGTTTATTAAATTTATATGGATTATATATAAACTTTCTTAAAAGTAAGATGTATTCTAGTTTATAAAATCCAGCATGTGTGAAGAAATTTCGTCGCGCAGAAACTGGCTTTAGGATGTCCTCTTGGAACTTCGCCCGGATGGAGCGAGGCAGGTCAGTTGGTGCCGGAATTTGACTCGATCAGATCGTACTCCATCAATGGCAATCGTGACCCCCAGCTGGATGCATTATGCATGGTTCACTGCATACTCTCACGGAGAATTGGTTCATTGCTGATCAGCAGCCTCAGCATCGGTCCAAACAAGCAAATATTGTGGCCATCTGTTTCAAGAAGATGCCTTTCTTTGGAGACTTGATATGGTGTAGGTGATCTGAACATTTTAAAATTAGAGAAAAGGATTCTCTTAAGCTTTACTTTACGGCTTTTATGGCCTCTAAGCTAAGACCATTTATACTTCAGCTTAAAATTATTATAATCCTATTTAGGTAAGTTAAGGCTATAATAATCTGTCTTATAATAATTTAGAGTAAAATAAATTATAAGTTGTTTCACAATGTAGATTATTATAAGTATGAATCATTATATTTTGATGTTAAAAGACTATAACACCATTAAAATAAACGTGGAGTGATAAGATTTGAGTATAAGATGGTAATATATTATTTCTATAAATGTGTAATATGTATTTTTGTTTTTTAAAAGTATTTCGCTAGCTTATTAGATTATTATTATAATATATGTTTCAAACTATAATAAACTGATTCAATAAACTTACTAATTATTTACACTTTTAACAATTAAACTGTATTAATATAAGTACAATCTCAAACAGTGCCTAAAGCTGCTCGTTGGCTTATTCTGCATGCTGTAGAATATAGCAGCTGTATGATTGATAGGCGAGTTGCGACACGTATTAACCACTGTAGCATCATGCTATCTAGTGATCAACCTAGCTAATTAGCTATCATGAGGCGTGGACAAAAATTATGGACAAAGCGATCGCACTCGCAGCCCCAGCTGGCGCGCATGCAGTCGAGTGTAGGTGTAGAACGAGAGATTCGGAGGACGCGTCGATGCGAGGCAGCGGCAGCTGCAGTTGACAACAAAAATGATGCATTCGCATTTCGCAGTTGTGTTGTGCTCTGCCCTCTCAAGGGGACAGGGCTTGCAGGCACCTGCTGCCATGAAAATCGCGTGCTGCATGCAGTCTGGTGAAGCTAGGCAGCTAGCGCGCAGAGAATCGTCAGTAATCATCGAGCCAGCCGCCACCAGTATGCATCCGAGCATCTCCGTTCCTGCTCATTGTTCCATTTTACGGCTCCAATAAAATATCAATAATTCAGAAATTCGTAGCAACAGAAAGAACAATTCTACCGGGCATTCTTTTTGGCTAGAATGAATATCAATAATTTTTACTGTTATTTTAATTAGTGTTAATAAAAATTAAAAATAGCAAAATCGTCTAAAAAAGAGTGATGCGAAGATCGTAACCGATCGACAAAAGAGATATATACAAATTTTCTAATGACGATTATACATAAAATATGATCAAGAAAATACTAATTTATCCTTTTAAATTGACAGTTAATATTGATTCTACTGTTAGTATTATACTATCAGTAGAATATATCGCAATAGCATGCTTTATGAGAAAAAGAGTATGCTACCTTGGTTAAATTAGAAATAGTAAGGTGAAAATGTGGTTGAGACTAAAAAAGAATAAAAAAACAAACGAGAGGTGTTTAATGAGATATATACTCTTCTAATTTGTTTATATTTTGATATAAAATTAAACGACAGTACTATTATATTTTGTAACGGAGTTATACGTAGCTAAGTAGCAACCTGTGAAGAGTAGCTGATGCTCATCTTCGATAGTGGTGATGGCAAATCAATAATTGAATCCAGGCCAGAATTTTGAGCTTCCAAGCAACAAAGGAGAGAAATTGATCGAGTCAGGCAGGGAAGGGAGACACCTGCCCTACATGCCTCCTGACGAGATGGATGGAACTCTGGATAATCACGAACTGGTCCAGCAACATGCTGCATATCCTGCAGTCATTCAGAACAAGGACAGGGCAGAGGTTGAGTGGTCTATTGTGAACAGCTGCTATTACTGTGCTAACTTATGCTCTTTCGTTTTTTAAATATAAGCATTTACATGTCATTTAATAGAGATTAACATAAGCATAAATGAAATATTCCGATGGATTAAACGAGGAATGATTACTTGATTAGAAGTGTATGATAGTTAGGATAAGACGGTAAGAAAACTGGAGGAGAGGTGGTTAATGGGATAAACAATATTTTTAAAGTCATTATGTTTTAATATAAATTTTAATTAAGTGATTATATGTTGTAAAGGAGGAGCACACGGCTAGGGCCGGTGACCTGAGTGCGGTTCACGCATCATGCTGCATGCATGCACGCACGCCGACGTCGTCTGTGCGTACGGTGGCCGTCGACGGCGGCGGCATGGGTCACGTGTGGCTGGGATTCCAACTGCACGCGCCGACACGATCAGATCCTGAGCCACGGGCCACCGTCTCACCGCGGGATTTTGTCGGCAGCTGGGGGTTCGTAGCTAGCTTCACGGTTGCAACTGGGTCAGGCTAGCTGATCGCGGACCACCGAATAACATGGCCCTAGCGAACGATTCAAACTCAAAATAGGTAAACAAAATCTGGTTTTATAACTATGGTTTTGGGTTTGGGTATAATCAACGGAGGAGCAAAATCTAGTTTTATAACTATGGTTTTGGGTTTTGGGTTTATTTGAGCAAAATCTGGTTTTATAACTATGGTATGGTTTTGGGTTTGGGTTTAATAAGCGGCGGAGCAAAGGGGCCAACAGAGGCAGTCGCCCCTAAGATGAATGCTAATATATATAAGTGTGTATACATGTATAGTATATTCATGCTTTAGTTATAAGATAGTTTGTGTTAATCAAAGTTGAATATTACTATAGAATAATGTGATTTTCCACATGTTTGTCCATTATGTTTACCATAAGATTTTATACCTCACAAAACTATTAGATTTTTAAATTACAAAAGCTTAATGCATACATATTTAATAAGAATTTTCTATAATATATATCAATATATAGTGGATATCTATAATTATTGAAATTTATAATATATTTGTCTCATATATTCAACCCACTATGCCTAATTCCTAGCTCCGCTCCTGGGTTTAATTGTTCGATATTTAGTAATAATCGAATCGGTTACCGTTAAACCATACAGTAACTATAGTTAGGAATAGATTGAGCATTTTAGACCACTGATGACATCGTAAATTTTTTATCTAGGATTTTAAAATTTTAGCAAGATATCCATGCTACTAAATAAGTTAGCATGCTGTTAGAATTAAATAATAGTATTAGGATTAATCAGAAAGTTATACTGTCTCATAAAAATAATAACTATATCGTAGATCTGCCTTGGCTGTAGTAATTAGACATATTATCCGGTTTTCCCTGCCCAATTACCATACCGTATTATGGGAACCTGACACGCAGTCGCTGAGTCGCAGCTGGCCGCATATATCGTGGTTTGCGCGCCCGTGAATGAACAACTGCCGGGCCCTGACTGATGGATTGTGCTAAGTTAGACATACTTACTAGGGAGTAGGGAATGCAATGCTTGATTTTTCTTGCTGCATGAAGATTTTGTCACCGTCTTGATTTTACCATCTTCCTCGATGATGGCATTGTGATTTTGTCACTAGGGTGTGTTTTTTTCTCTTTTAATTAGTTTTTTAATTAGAAATCTAAAAGTTGAAGTATTAGATAAAACCAGTTTTAAATGTAACAGTTTTTTCTAGTATAAAATAAAAATAATCCATCTTCATATTCCATAACTTTGTGGTTTGTATTGCTAGATCTCTTCGGCAGTTTGCATCTTCTGCAATTTGCATGAACTTATTATATTTATTGTTAATTGATATATATAATTATTGTTTTTTATTGTTAAACTTTATGAAATCACTTTATCGTGTGATACCACAGGTACTCCAACCAAATAACTTCACGACTTTTTATAATTTACAATAGCTTTTTCATAACTCACAATTCACAAACAATTTTTTCATAACTCACAGTTCACAAACAGTTTTTTCGTGATCTCCACTCAATCAAACACGTCCTGTACCACCTCCATGGTGAAAATCAGATTTCAGTGATAACTGACAGATCCATACGGGACAAGACTATTGTCAACACCATTAATCTAATAAAGAGATAGCTAAACCTCTACATCTGTAACTGCCACATCGCCCCGTTGGTCATCGCGGCGTCTCCACAGCGCCACCGCCGCCACAATGCCACGCCGCCACCGGCGCCACGTCCAGCCTTGCAGGCCGCCATCGGCCGCCCCGCACCGGTC
Organism: Zizania latifolia; assembly: GCA_000418225.1. Lineage (NCBI taxonomy): Eukaryota > Viridiplantae > Streptophyta > Magnoliopsida > Poales > Poaceae > Zizania > Zizania latifolia. Next base: position 586,430 of record KE371751.1, on the reverse strand, counting down.
GATGCCCTGAATACTCCGTCATACTTGGGCTCGGAAGCCTCAGATCTTCGTTGAATGGCTGGTTGAGGTATATAGAGTCCCTCTGAATTTCTGATGTTCTAATCTGTTCATTGAATAGTGAAACTTTCTCTGATTCTCTTATGTCTTTGCCTGATTGCCTCTCTAGTACTCATGTGGGTTCTATGCATTGCATGTCAGGAATGAAAGTAGAAAATTGATTCAGAGATCAGAATACGCCTGCAATTTTGCTGCTAGGCTTGTCCTGTTTCCTAATTTAACTCTGCAGTTGTTCTTGTCTGCATGTGTAAAATATATAAAATATATGTAGGATTATTTACTATTTAGTAGTGCTCTCAAACAGCAGCTATACAAATTTTTGTAGTTTAAGCATTGGGGCAGCATTTTACTTAGTCTGTTAATTTATTTTTGTTGTTAAACTAATTTTCACTATATTACCTATACGGTTTGTAGAATGTTTAATTTCACACCCCTATCGGATAAATACTGGATCCGTCGCGCTGAACTAGGGCGTTCTACAAGAGTCTCCTGTGCCTACTTCGCTGAGCTCTCTGTCTGCAGCTGGATGGATCATGGTCTCATGGATGGCGATTACGTTTCATAAATCACAAGCTACCATCTCGCAGGACACCAATTTCTGGCCCTAAATTGATTGATTAATCAGCCCAGGCCTCGTAGTGTCCCGCGCCTACCAAGCTACTGCCCCGTACGTGATATCGTCCTGCCTGCAGAATCCATCGGAAAACTATATTCTGTCGCATCAGTTGACCTGAACACGCTTGATCCATCGCTTAAAACAGAAGCATTTGCTGTCTGGATGCAGAATCTGCTCGTTAATAAGCTGGTCACTGAAGCCACCGCAATTCACGGGCTTTGGATCAAGCGCCGTTTGCACACAATTCAGTTACAGGTTCTGCAATTTCGTCAGATTTAGGTTCGGATTACCCGACGTGAACTTGCTCACAAGCATGCACGAATAGACGCGGCAGCTGAAGACTACTAGCTTGTCGTCCATGTCGTCAGCTCTTGATAGAACCGGGAGAACAGTCTAGTCAGTTTCCACTGAGAAAAATATGTGAACGATCTGCAGTCTGCACAACATGTCGGATAATACATGATCTGTGGTCATCAGGATGGATAGGTCAACCTGATGTTTGTAAGACTGCACTGCCAAGCGGTAGCGGTAGGCTTTGCACAGCAGGCTATGGTTAACAAAATTGTTTTAAAATTGGTCACCATATTTATTGGTCTAATTATTGTTATTATATATATGGTTTGGTAGCTACCGTAAGATGGTTAAAAATCGTAATGACAAATAACTAATCGACGATATATATGGTTATCGTGGTTTTGTAAACCTTCTCCCAGCAGCAACAACATGAGTACTTTGCAAACTGCCGGGATCGGTTTGTAATTGCGCTTCACCCTGTACGGGCAGAAGAACACTCAATGGAATGGGCTTTAGAAAGCCCAGACTACTAGATATGGCCTGTTCAGCTATAGGCTCTTTCCATTGACCATGCTTTCAAAAGGCCAAGGTCAACCCAGCCTAGACCCTGTTTAACACTGCTCCGTTTCTCGTTTTCTAACTCCATTCCAGAAAGTTGTAGCCAAATAGGTTTCGCTCCACGTTTTTAGATCCGAAAAAAATGGAGATCTGATATGCTGCACTACGTTTTTTGTGGAGCACCTCAAGGGGTGTTATGCGAAATGAATTTTCAAGAGAAGTCATAGAGTTCTCAGTTATTTATCCACCATGCCATTACACAAACGTACCGCTTCGTTTCTTTTCTTTTCCCCCGATCTCTTTCCTACGTGCAGAAATAGAACGCCACGTGAGATGGATGGGCGTGCGGCGGCCCTAGGGCATGCAGCGGCGCAAGGGAGGCCGACGGGTGGAATGGGCGCGACGGAGGGAGGCCATGGTGGCGTGGCTGCAGGCCTTGGAGTGCTGGTAGTGGCGGTAGGAGGGGCTTCGGGTGAGGCGGCCGGTGCACCAGGAGCGGGTTCGACTGGGAAAGCCAGCGGAGGTGGCGGTGCGGATGCCAGTGGTGCGTCAGGTGCGGTGGTAGGGATAACCGGCGGAGGCGGCAGCACGAAACGTCCTCGCGCCGCATCAAAGAATAAGGATGAATAGGTAAAAAATGTTTGCATATGTCTATTTGTGATTCGATTCAATTCGATTGAAAAACGATTGCAATTAGACTGTTCATCGAGTTTTCAACAAAGTATAAATTCAGATTTTGGAGGATAGTTTGGAGAATTCAGAGTTCATTATTCTTGTTCTGTATGTTTGCAGTATGTTCAGCTAAGTAAAAATTATTCCAAATAGTTTGTAGTATGTTCATGGTTGTGCTGTTAAACATCTCATGAACTCATTACAATTTAATCTGTATACTATATTTTTCATGCTCTTCAACAGTAGCACTCTCTCTTCCAATTGCAAGGCTGCAGTAAATCTGAATGAGATCAATCTGATTCAGAGACAGATATTTGTAATTTTTACACAAAACAGTGAGTACAGTCTGGTTGAATAATAAGCCATGAGTTCTGCTTTGAATAGGTTTGAAAACTGCTTTTATCTGTTGATGTGCTTGTGAGTACATTATGGTAGCCAAGACTGATGTTTGTGCCAACGGGCATGTTGTATCCTGACCTGGTTAATATGTGAGCCTGAGCACCTTTGTATAGCTTAGCCTGCATTTCGATTAATGCACTCTCATCTGAATGTTATATTGGTCTGATTCTATGATATTCTGGAGCAGATTGATGTCACGGATTGTGATTTTTTTAATGCTCTTCGTATGGAAGAACATATATTTAGCAAAATTTATTTTACTCTAAAGTAAGAAAAAACATCATATATTCATCCAAGTTTTTGAACGGGATACACTTAGATTGGGAGTTTATTTAAATCAATTTTAAACAAATGATTTAAGTTTATTATTACGATATAATTACTTTAAGGTATGTCAACAAATAATAATACATTCCTACTAAATTTCATTATTTCTGAATCTAGGTCCACTCTGCAAGCCAAACAGGTACAGATGCTTCACAGTAGAGCAGCAGCTCTACTCTAGATCTGATTATAAGTGAATTCTGTGGAGTGAAGCAGAATTTGGTGGAGTAGAGTAATCTCAAATAGACCCTAAACTATCTTATGGAGTGTTTTCTTCACATTATTTTTGAGAGAGAAACTATCTGACTTCTAATCAAAGAGGGAACGAGTTGAAAGGGGGCAAATGAGATCCATGTACCGATTTTAGCCTGTGGTCAGTGGCTGTGTAAACTGTCAGTGGTTAGTTTTCCTTTGTTTCTTCGTTTTCTTTCCCAGCAACCTTGCTTGCTGTTGTAAACTGTTTTTTCTTCTTTTATCTAATAAATTGATCGGCCCTCCTCGCGTTCCAGAAAAAAAGGTTCCACGTATCGACCGTCCTTCTTTCAAGGGTGCATCATTAATTGTTAAAATAATCAATCCAGGCATCAACTTGCGTGCCAGCTCAAATCCACGGCTTTTCGGTTTAGCACTATCACAAAGTTAATTTATTTGGGGGCACAATATATATTTGTACGTACTCTTGTTTAGGCATCAGGAGAACCCTTTTCTCGAAGCACCCGGTTCGCAATCCGTGCAATCCCGTCGCTTCATAAGACATTGTTTTATAGCGGCTATAATTATTTCTAGAACTCTAAAACGATTTCTTGTCTAAATAGTATATAAATTTATCCTATGTTTTAAAATTTGCTAGGTGCATAATCTATAAATGAGATAATATCTAGAAGTAGTAAAATAACATCTATTCTTACCTGTGATTTCTTAAAATCTTAAGTTTTCAAACAAGCCTTAAATACGAACGTGACTTCATATCTATAACTATTGAGAAGGTATATATTCTAGAGTGCGGCTATCAAAATCTCTCCCAAATAGGGTATATAAATATACAGTCATTCAATCTTTTCTAAAGCATGTATACTGTTTATTTATTTTTCTTAGTTTGCCTATGTTATCTATTCTCTTCATCATTTTATAAGGAAAAAACCCCATGGAAACTGGTTTCAATTGCATGCTGTCGGAGTCTTTTTTTCCTCTGCTTAAAAAGAATGCAAAGGTAAACGGGAATGGGCAGCAGTGGTAATCGTACTGGTTTGTTTGGGTGTGGCATGTAACAATTACCGATTCCATTACATCGTTTGGATGGGAGTTCACTAGCAAACGAGATCCCGCCTACTACAGAGAGAAGTCGTGATCTTAGCTATTTGGCTGAAATCCAACAGCGTCCGCCACCATGATGCTCGCACTCGCCTGACCTCCGCTCCGCCGCTAGCCGCCACCCCGTCCTGCTCTGGCCACCACCCCTCTTTGCTCCGGCCGTCGTCCCTCCCTGCTCCGACCGTCGCCACCTGCTCTGGCCGTCGCCCCTGCTCCGGCCGTTGCCCCCACGATGTCCGCGCCTACCGTCGAATCCCAGCAGAACAGCTGGGATCGCGACTTCCTCTGACATTAAGAGAGCTCGACGTTAGAGGATCCGTTCCCGTTCAGTAGCAGAAAGGGGTTCAGTAGTAGAAGGGAGGGAGACAATTTATCAGAAAATGCATTACGCCTACCAACCAGAAAGAAAAACAGAGCATTTTAAAATCATGCACTCACAAAATCCATTATAAAAAAACTTGGAATTTCTCTGCAAAAACAGGCCCTGGCAAGAGAATCCACGGGCAGATCGAATAAGTAAAAAATTCAACAAAAGATTGGTGAGATCAAGATACGGAGGAACGGCCGATTCGGACAGAAATATAAGAGGCTAGATGGACCGCATACGCTTCTTACACAATTATAATATATATTTAGCAGTATATAAAATATTTGTTAGTTTGAATAAATATTGTATCTAAAGTTATAATCCTAGCAAGATAATAAAATATATGATGATTAAAAAATATCATACCAAATAAATAATAACAATGAGTCAATAATATCGAATAATTCTTCACAAGGATTAGAGAACAATCTACACAACAACATTTAAAACAACAAATTAGCAATATAGCAATGACATCAAGAGAAGTCATGCATACTAATGGTGATTAATCTTGAATACAATGACATCAATAGCAATAATAAACAACTCGGGAATGTATATTTGTTATCTTTTATTTTCTATACCCATATTTCTCTAGTGTTTATCTCATTTTTCCGTGTTAGGCGCTTTAATCTCTTTTAGGACATATGTAAATTATAATCAAATAATTAGCTTATACTTATCTATGAGAAAGTCTGAGTAATAAACAAAGAAGAAAAACTAAAAAGTGGAGCATAAATGAAATAAAGGTATAACGGCGTACAAGACTAATATTTGTAACATTTGTTTGATGGCATTCTATTTGTAACAAACATAGGCTGTGATTATTCTGTGTCACTAACTTGCAGTTCAATAGGTTAACAATTCTATTTCATGAACTGATTATTCCATTTCATCATATAATTTGAAACAAACATATATCTAATTCAGAAAACTTTCTAGTTCGCCCTTTGCTCTGCTGTTTTATTGTTGGAGGTGGCTAATTCTACATTTTTGAGCAATTGTCAATAGAATATATATTTACTCTCCTGCACGGAATGGCAGAAGGCCGATCAATTAAACAATTGAAAACTGCAAATAATCTGAACAGACAAGAGAGAGGTCAGGTTAACCTGGAGGCAAACCGTCAGCGAAGGACTACTCGCGACAAGGCCGCAGCGGTCGTCCGGCGGCGGCGGCGGCGGCGATCATCGGTGGTGGTTGGAGCCGGCATTCGAGGGAGCGGTATGGGCTTTAAACTGGGTCGGTATTCGATCCCTTGGTATCTGATTACGGGCCGAGTAAAACAAACAATTGGAACGTAATGGGCTACCAGCGGCATCGGATATAGCCCAAAATTGGCCAACCAAACACCATCGAATTGAGATACACGTTAGTACGTTACGGTATCGTTCTTTCTTCAAGTTCAAGCAGCATCAGCTTGCATTACTACGTATCGGTTTCTTTCTTTCTGAAATCCTTTGGTCGTGTAGTAAAGCATTACTGTACGTTCCTTGGGCTATGACAGAAAACATGCAATTTCACTCTATGGCGCTGTGTTTATGGGATATGGTGGGATAGAATAATTTTATTATATTTTTTCACGAGTTTGCTTGATATATGAATTGAGATGAAGTGACTGTTACCGAAGAATATTTCACTAAATATCGGACATGCTTATTTAAAAAAAATGTTCCGTAAGGATGACGGTGGATGGACATGGAGACGGCGGCGGTACGAGTTGATCCCGGACGGTCTCCCGCCCTCAGAGCTCGGCGACAACGGCTACGGCTTCGCCCTCCTGCGCGCCGTGCGCGTCCTCTGCGAGCAGCTGCTCAGGGAGCTCATCACGCGGCTCAACAGCGGCGACGCCGGCGCACCGATCGACGCCGACGCCCGTCGCGTGCGTGGTGGCGTCCGAGCTGATGAGCTTTGCGGTGGGCGTTGCCGTCTTCATGCTGTGGGGGCACCGGCGCGTGCGGCCTCGCCGGACGCGAGCTCCGGCGCAGAGGCTACATACCACTTAAACAACAACACATACACGTCGCATGCAACTTGCACGATGCTAAATTCATCAGTCAAAACTCAAAACACACACACAAAAAAGCGCTCACATAAAGCGAGAATAGTAGCTGCGGCGAGCTAGCTAGTGGCTGCACTTTGGAATCACGCGTTGGCATGGCACAATGCAGCGATATTCGCCGGGTCGAGTTCATGGCAACATGCAAGCACAGATACTATCATACCCGTACAGATGAGACAGCTAATAACTAGGCAAACCCATACACATCATTTTTTTAGTGAAAATTTGTTTGGGTTGTTTCGGTGATGCGAACATCTCGACGGGGTCGTCTCGATAGCTATACGCTTTATAGAATCTTTGTGGCAACGACACGACGGCATCAGCGATAGTTCAGTTTGACCCGGCATCACGAATCCGTTCAGTTCGACCCGGCTGTTTCAGGATTTGAAAAACAATAATAATCAGATCGGTTACTATATATCTTATTAGTCGAGCGAACAAGTGAGCATATTTTATAAAATCAGATCAAGAACAATAGACACTATATATCAGTTAACACGTTAACAAATGTGAAAACTGTTATCCAGACGGTTTTGAAAACCAGGCAGTTCCATGGAGGCAAACGAAGGCAAGTTGGTCAGGGGTTAGGCCGGGAGGATATTGTTTTTTTTCGCTGGCCGGCAAAGGGACTCTTCGCCCTCTGTCTCTTTCTTGCGCGTGCAGCTTCCTGCTGTCCTTCTCAATGGCCAGAGCCCAAGACGGAGCTTACTCCCTTTATTTAATATTATAAGTAGCTTGAATTTTTAAATTATTTTTTCTAACTTTAACTAAAATTTAAAAAATATATTGACATTTGTAATATCTAATAATTATCATATTAAAATATATTTTTATGGTAGATTTAATAAATTAGCTTGAGATTATAGTTATCAATATATATATATTCTATAAAATTAATAAAATTTAGAGAAATTTGGCTTATAAATAAATCAAACAATTTACAATATATAACGAATACTGACAAGTAGAGGTGATGTAATAATTAATCATTCGTATTTTATTTAGTTTTATATAAACCGATTTTTATGTTAGAAATATATTTAGTAAGTACACGTATGATCTCAGATACTAAACCTAGATGCTAAGGCACTTCTAGACTCAAGCCTAGCCCTGAAGGGGGCCAGTGAGGCGTCTGTCGCCCCCAAAATTATAGCCCTAATTATAGCTTTGCAATAGTTTTTCAATCAATAATTTGTTTTTTCTTAAATTTCGGTACCACGTGTCGTCTAGAAAACATGTATAAACATGTATCTGGTAAGAAAAGAAAAAAGAGAAAATAAGTAAATAAATTGAGTTGATATAAAAAGGATCCGTTGACAATATTTTTTTAAGAATAATATGAACGCTTCAAGAAAACCTAAATGAGTTCGTGATAGTTGCTGCGAAGGATGTTACTAATATTATTTTAGAAGACCAAGACACTATAGAAAAAAATATTAACACAAATAGAAATGATAACAATGTGAATAATTACGAGCACATATTTAATTTATCTTTATTGAGTTTTTCTATGGATATCTATGATACAAGAAATGGGGGTAATCTTGATAACAAAGCAAGAATATATTAGTAATTAGTACATAAATAATTTGAAATTTATATTCAGTGGAGCTCTCTTTTTAAATTTCGTCCTGATAACCGAAATCTCAAGAACAGCTCTGCCTAGACCATATAGCTTCGCCGCTGTCACTGGTCTAGCAAAATCCCAACGCACACGTACTGCTCCTACTGCTCACCATGGATTCTTCCCATGGAAATGCAGATAAATACCTGAATCAACCCACCACACGCACACATATCGCCGCAGTAGCTCGATAGGCCGCAGTAGACATCTCTGTAAACCAGGGGAAAAAGAAGCAGCAAAATAGTTGCGTACGTCCATCCATAGGTACATTACATCAGTAGGATGCGAACAAGGATGGCCTGCTCACAGAAGCCAACAATTTACTCGATCCGGCGAAGATTTGATCGGGATAAGGCGCCGGGGTCAGAAGGCCGGGTCGCTTGCCGTGATCGCCATCCCAACAGCATTAATTGTCTATACGTAAAGAAAAGCAGGAAAAACGCACGCGGCGCGGCCTTTTTCGCTGCCTCCGTCCCCTCCGTCGTCCTACTCATGCAGCCCGGCCGTGTGCGTCCTCGGATAGAAACATGCTTCGGTCAAATGTAAAATAATCGTCGTCGCGGTACACTGCAGAGGCACGATTATCCTCCGTCTGTAAATAATTGTAATTGTCGGTTTTAACTGCGAGTATTTAAGGCTTGAGTAATAATATTTTTTATGGATACAGATTGTTACGTTTTATATTATAAGTTTTTTAATTTCTAAAGTCAAACTTTTTTAACTTTGATCATGTTCAACTAAAATATATTATTTTTTATAATATCAAATAAATGCACTATTATTAAGAAAATTTAAACTAATTTTATCTTATAATTGTTGTTATATTTTTTATCTAAATTTTGTAAAAGTTTAATTAGTTTGATTTACCAAAAAGTCAAATAAATTATAATATGTAACATATATAGGTACTAAATACAAAGTACTGTACTAATACATTATGATTAGAATTATTTGTAAGTGTGTTCGCTCTTAATCAAAACTGGTAAATATTCACAAACATTAGAATTAGTGTGTTTTCACCATACATTTATAGTAAAATTTATGGATTTATTATTAAGAACTATGTTAAAGAGTCATACTCATACTTGGTCTGACTTTTTAAAACTAAATTACTTTCAAAGTTTTAAAAAATATATTAACATCTACAATATTAATTAAATGTACTATTAAAATATGTTTTACTGTGGAGACTAATTTGATATGCATAATTGTTGGTATATTTTTGTATAAACCTGTCAAGTTACAAGTTGGAGGAAATGACTTATATATGAAATATGAAGCACAGGGAGTAGGCACGTATGCTGAAAGCTAGCACACAACACAAGCGACCGTCCGGTGGGCGACGACGATAGATCCGACGCAAATATAGTTGTGTTTGGCTAGAGTTCATTAGCGAGATCACCCACAGGAGTGACCTGTCAGTGTGCTACGAAGATCCGGCGAATCTTGAAGACGGGTCAGGGAAACGTTTCTGAGTCAGCCAGACGGTCGCGTGTCGAGGGCTGTAAGGTCGGCTATTTTGTAGTAGTATCTCGCCGGCGCCGCCGTGCAATGACGAGTTTAGGTACGTACGCTGCGTGCGGGGCGGCGGCGGCGGCGGTCGGGCCGGCCGACCAGCCTTTTCCGGTCACGTGTGCCGCGGGCGCGAGATTTCCCACCAGTTGCCGAGAGATATGATTCGGGACGACGCGTCGACGCGATCTTGTCTAGTAGACCGTGAATATATCGGCCGCCACCAAATCTAGGTCTCTCGTCACTGCTATATCCGCTTCGAAGCTCGTGACCGCGACGCCGCTGCCATGGCCAGGCCACTAGTATTTAGCTAGCTCGGCTTCTCGGCTCGGTTGCTTCTAGTTCTATCTGTTTCGTCCATGTGCGAGTCGTCGTCGTCAGCGCCGGTGGTGGCGGAGATGGGTGAGAGGAGGAGGAGGGCGCACGCGATGCTGTTCCCGTTCCCGTGCCCGGGGCACATCAACCCGACGCTGAAGCTGGCGGAGCTGCTGCACTCGCGCGGGGTGCACGTGACGTTCGTCAACACGGAGTACAACCAGGAGCGGCTGCGGCGGCGGCGCGGCGGAGGCGGCGAGCTGAGGGATATGGAGGGGTTCCGGTTCGAGGCGGTGTCCGACGGGCTGTCCGAGGAGGAGCGCGCGTCACCGGACAGGACGGTGAAGCTGTACCTGTCGCTGCGGCGGAACTGCCGCGCGCCGCTGGTGGAGCTGGCGCGAAGGGTGGCGCGCTGCAAGGGCGTGCCACCGGTCACCTGCGTCGTGCTCAGCGGCCTCGTCAGCTTCGCGCTCGCCGTCGCGGAAGAGCTCGCCGTGCCAGCGTTCGTGCTCTGGGGCACCAGCGCGTGCGGCTTCGTCTGCACGCTCCGGCTGCGCCAGCTCCGCCAGAGGGGCTACACGCCGCTCAAAGGTCCGTCCGTTCGTCCGGCACCGATGTTGCACGGCGATCACGTCGTCAATTTCTTGCTCGCATCTCATGCATGCATGATCGCATGGACGTATATTCTGTGCCGATGGAATGATTGACTCCTGCTTGCTTCCTGCCATGGCAGACGAGAGCTACCTGACGAACGGATACCTGGACACGCCGATCGACTGGATCGCCGGGATGCCGACGGTGAGGCTCGGCGACATCTCCAGCTTCGTGCGGACGTTGGACCCGACGAGCTTCGGTCTGCGCGTGGAGGAGGAGGAGGCAAACAGCTGCGCCAGGGCGCAGGGCCTCATCCTCAACACGTTCGACGACCTGGAGTCCGACGTCCTCGACGCTCTCGGCGACGAGTTCCCGCGGGTGTACACCATCGGTCCCCTCGCCGCCGCCATGCACGGCCGCGTCGGCGACCGCGCCAGCGGGCACGGCCACAGCCACGGTGGCCCGCCCGGGCTGAGCCTGTGGGAGGAGGACGCGGCCTGCATGGCGTGGCTGGATGCGCAGCCGGCGGGGTCCGTCCTGTACGTCAGCTTCGGGAGCCTGGCCGTGATGTCGCTCGACGAGCTCGCCGAGTTCGCGTGGGGCCTCGCCGACAGCCACCGCCCGTTCCTCTGGGTCGTCCGCCCCGGCCTCGTCGCCGGCGACCGCGGCACCGACGCCTTACCGGACGACTTCCTCGCGGCGACCAAGGACCGGTGCTTCATCGCTGAGTGGTGCGCGCAGGAGCAGGTGCTCCGGCACGGCGCCGTCGGCGGGTTCCTGACGCACAGCGGGTGGAACTCGACGACGGAGAGCATCTGGGCCGGCGTGCCGATGATCTGCTGGCCCGGGTTCGCGGACCAGTACATCAACTCCCGGTACGTTCGCGACGAGTGGGGCATCGGGTTGCGCCTGGACGAGGAGCTCCACCGGGAGCAGGTCGCGGCGCACGTCGAGGAGCTCATGGGAGGAGGCGATACAGCCAAGGAGATGAGGCGCAACGCCGCCAAGTGGAAGGCGATGACCGAGGCGGCGACCGCGCCTGGCGGCTCGTCGTACGATAACCTCGATAAGCTGGTCGACGAGCTCCGGCAGGACGAAGCGGACGCCAAGGTCACACGCGGCCGTTGACGCCATGCCCCACTCAACGTCGTGTAAAATGCAAT
>KE371751.1:543123-556333 GCA_000418225.1 Zizania latifolia | reverse complement strand
TTTTTTGTAAATAAAATGTTGCTGATTTTTTTGCAAAAAGTCTCTAAAAATGCAAAGAATTTTTCAAGAATTTTTCTGGAATTTTGCTGGAATTTTTCTAGAATTTTTCTGAGCTAATATATATATTTTTTCTAAATTTTTTGGAGCCCTTTCTAAAAGAAAAAGAAATAAAAAACAATTTTTATTTAAAAATCCGAACCCCTCCCTCATGGGCCGGCCTTCGGCCAGCCCGTTCCCCCGCTCTGGCCTAGCCGCTCCTGCAGGCTTGCTCCCGCTCGAAGCCCCTGACAGGTGGGCCGTACCTGTCATCACCAACATCTGCCCGCTTTGCCTGCGCTTGAGCGCTGCCATCGCGCAATCCGCAGCCGTTGAGCCCGTGGGCCTAATCCGAGCCCGCCATTTACTCCGCCGTGCTCCGCCGGCCTTTTTCCCTAGGAAATCAGGCCCGATCCATCGCCGAAACTGCCTCCGCTGCATCCCCCGCCAACGACCGCCTCCGACTTCGCCGTGCCGCCGCCTCCACGTTGGACTCCCCTGCCGGCCATTATAAAAAGCACCTCGAGGCCTCCTCCACCTTTTCTAAACCCTAGCCACCATTCTTGCCTACTCCTCCACCGTCCCCACGTGCACCCGCTGCTCCACGCTCGTCGCCACCTCCGGCCACCGTTCCCGACCGATCCCGTGGCCATCGGACCCTACCGTCACCGCTGTTCGCTTCGCCGTCGCCCGATGGTCCTTGGCCTCGCCTCCGCCACTGCCACCGACCACCGGAAGACCCTCGTCTCCGTCAACCTGAGAGCCCCGCCGCCCAAACCTCGCCGCCGGTCGCTCCCATCACAGCCGCTTGTCGCCATTTGTGTCAGTGAGTCCACCATAGTTCCCTGATCTCATTTCACCCCTCGCCGCTGGTCGTTGGGCCACCTCCTGCTGGTGACCATCGGTCCCCGTGCTTCACCACCGCCGTTCCCACATGCACGTTGATGTGGCCGCCGCGTGGCTGCCGCGTCGATGCCACGTTCGCCGCTGTCGCTCGCGTGCCCGCCATAGCCCCCTGCTGAAGTCATAAACCTGATTTTTCTTTAGAAAAATAATTATGTATTGCGTCATAAATCCTTTTTAATTTCTGAAATTTACAGAATAGAGTTTAAACTGCAAGAATTCATATCGAATTTATCCGAACTCTAAATTTAACCATTCAAATTATAGAATTTTTCTAAAATTGAGCTCTACCGATTAAAAATATGTACACACACAGAATATTTGCTTTACTATACTGTTTTAATTAATTATTGTTTGAATGTACTGCTATTTAGTCTCTGAAGTGCCGGAAGAGCCTGTGTACGTCGAGGAAGCACCCATTTTCATTCCTGTTCGGCAAGGCAAGTTGTTCAAGTCTTCTATTTGATCATGTTGAACCCATGTATTCAAAGGTACCATTCTTTCAAAATTACATTTTATTTTAGAATGTCACTGAGATTGAATATAAACCTGCTTGTATTACCCCATGTTGTTATTTACCTATTCCTTGTTTACCTAGGGATTATTTAACTTGACCAGTATGAACCTTTACTATGATTTATCTGGATGCTTAGGATTGCTTAGCCCTGCTTAGAAACTATTATCATATTCATCATGCTGTTTAATATCACTTACATGCTAATGTTGGCTTATGATTACTAGTTGATTAATGAATTGGTCACGCATTAAATGTCACTAATACTTGACTAAGGTGGATTGTGAGTACATGGTCCATGGTTTTGCTAGTCGTACTCATGACTCTTTAAGGACCGGTTCATGGGCCGCTTGCACTATAAACTCGCACTCATCACAAGCCAGCATGGGTAATGGTTTGACTGGAAGCCTAGAAATCCCGGGTGGAGCATCGAGACGGCCGATAGCCCTGCATTGGTAGAAGTCTTTGCTATATGGATGAGGAGCGCTAGGGGGATATCGGGTGTGATGGGAACTTAGGGTGTGAAGCTTGGAGGATCTAGATGAATGGTCATATCACAGCTCTTTTCTAAGGTACCGTGGTGGTATTGAGACGTATGGTGACATGTTGTAGGGCTATGTCTTATGGGTAAAGTTATGCACCTCTGATTAGAGTAAAACTATTCGAATAGCCGTGCCCACAGTTAAGGGCGGCAATCCAAGGTCACTTGTGATTAGTCCCACTGTTACTTAATTAACCTGATTTTACTTACTGATCAACCTGGTTAGCTCTGGTTTAGAGTGGTTTGGTTGGGTTTTTGGGCCTGATGATTCTAGGTAAGAATTATTCAATGATTGATTAATACTACTTTTAAGGTTCCAACTTAATTAGAACTACTCTTTAAATTCTATCTTTCTTTAACGCAGTTTTTATGCAAATAAACCTTGTTATACCATCCTTTGTATCTCCTATGTATTATAACTATTTCGCTTGGATGGCTTGCTGAGTATTCAAAATACTCACCCTTGTATTCCCCCACCACCAGAGGAGTTCGTCAGTCAAGATGAAGGTGGTGCCTTTTGAGCTATGTCTAGTCAAGTCTGCCTATAGATTAGAGTCACCGCTGCATCAATAAAGTTATTTAGGAGTTATTTATGTTTGTCATTAATGTTTTGAGGTTCCAATGCTACCTCTGTAATAAGTAATTTATTTATTTCGTCGTGAATAATTATGCTTTCGATGTCTAATAAATTGTCTATTATGTGTCTTGGCTGATTCCTAGATGAGGGTACTTTCCGCACAATAAATCGCAAGAAAATGGTTAGAATTTACGGGCGTGATAGGTTATTTTGCATAAAACACATTTAAAAATGATCTAAGATTTTTAAAACAATTAAGTAATCATAATCTACAATCAAGATTAATCATCACTGAATAACCCAAACTCAGGTATATCAGGCCCATCCCAACTAAACCAACTCATACACCAATGAGACTAATCACAAAAAACATTGCTCCGCTATCATAACCGCATGCACAATTATTTGTACATATATATTTCTTATACCAAATCCTAGTGTTTGGTTTCCAGATATAGCATTAAACTTTCTTATCGGATACAAACTCTTGTTCATGGGCCATACCGAACCTCAAAGCTGGCTAGGCCCACTCTCGGTCCGGACTTATAAAGCTTATCGTAGGGTACTCGTGGGTTATATCCCTAACATTATTCAAATAGTTTTACTCTAATTAGAGGCGCACCAATTTCCCCGCAAGACACTATCATACACATGCTATCCACATGCTTCTAAATACTACCACAACATCTTAGAGAAAGACCGTAATGTGCATGGCCATTCACATAAACGACCAAAGCTCAGCACCTTGGAAATACCAATCTGTGCCTACCAATGGGATAAACCAACCACCTAACGCTTCAATCTATATAACCATCAGCATGGAAGGTGATCGATTACCAGTGGTCTCAGGTGCTGTACTAAGAATCTCTATGCTACAAGTCAAGCCTAAATCCATATTGCTTGTGGTTAGAGCGTGTATTGCTTCACAACAGTAGCTCGTGAACTGGTTCTTAATTGTCATGAGTACGATCAACAAAACCAAATACTCACAACCCACCTTACTCAATATTTTAGTTAAATTACAATTAATGAATCATGATTGACTATCATGTAACACATAAAAGAATAATTGTTAATAAAGTTAAACATTGTATGTTTCCATGTGATTCTATTATTTCTAAGAATGACTAAGCAATGCTAATAAATCTGACTAGATCATAGTATCAAATCTAACCAGTCATGTTAATGTCCAAAGGTTAATCAAGGAAGAATAATTCAACACATGGCATAGACAAGCAATAGGTATGTACCCTTCTCACGTTATCATTCGCAAAATGTATGCACAACTGAAATAAAAAAAATAGCTTCAAACATATGTTCAATTATGGTCAAGTGGCATGAGTGACCCGATTGAGGCTCGAAAGGGTTAGCGGATGCTTCCTCGACGTAAACAAATCTTCCGAAACATCGGCAACTAAACAAGAAAACAAAACAATTAAAAACAGTACAAAAGATCAACCAATTGGTGTGTGAAAGTATTTGTATTAAATTGCTCTTAATTTAAAGAAAACTACGCAATTTGAACAATCTGATTTGGATTTAGAATGAATTAGGTATGAATTTCTAAAGTCTGAATGCTTTCTGTGAAATTGTAAAAACAATAAAAATAACAACTGCTTTGTACAGGGCAGGGGAGAGGGAACTCTTGGCTCACCAATTGTGAGGCAGGGGCGGTGGCCCTTTGCTTCTGTGATTGCGGCGACAAGCGGTGACAACGGCTTTAGCTCTTGGCATTGCTGGAAAACTCGACGAGCTATGGGATGCTGAGGGGCTGCTTATATAGGTCATGTCCGGAGGAATTTAATTCGAATATGGTGGTGAAACGAGGAGATAAATGGATGTTCGTTCAGAAACTTTGAAGAAATCCATGTATTTTGAACTAGTTTTTACTGCCGTTTCGTAGAAATCCATGTATTTTGAACTAGTTTTTACTGCCGTTTCGTAGAGATATCGGAGAGGACATAGAGGACAATCCATTTCCGAAATCGATTTGGAGATTAGATGAAAAACAGAGTTGGATTGGAAAAAAGGAAGAGGCATCTGTTTCCTGTGTTCCAGAGATCTCACTTGTTAAGATGAACAGTAACCGGCCCTACAGCCAAAAAAGTTATTTTCTACTAATTTTATTTTAAATTTAATTCTTTTATCTGTAATACTTTTAGTACTCTAAAAGTTCCAAGAAGATTTCAAAAAAATTCTAAAGCCTTCAAAGTATTTAAGAAAATTTTATTTGGAGATTTTTACAAAGAACTTTTTATCATATATTTTATTCCATTTTGTGTTTTTTATATTTTCTTCTTAATATTTTATTATTTAAATTTTAGGCCGTGACAGCATGCATTTTGGTTGCACACGTCAGGTAACTTCATCTCGACATGTATGGCTTACTCACTACTGCTCTTGTTTTAATATCCATTGCTCTCGAGCCTACCATCACTGTACTGTTTAACTCATATAACCAACCGCAACAAATATTTTTATTTGTGACAGTTGATTATTATAACTATAACTCTATATATTTATGACTATTCATATTACCACCCACCATAGAGGTAAGGTCATCTGAGATGAGTGGTCCTCTATAGCCTCTAAGGTATCATGTGAGACGATACATATTACTTGGTCATCTGAGATGGCTCAAGTAAACCTATTACAGATGACCTATTATCGATGTCCAATTTTAGTATAGTGTGTTTTTGTGTGGTTGAGCAATATGAACATATAAGGATCTTTCAATCCTCTAAAACATAACGGTGGAAAGCATGTGACGTGTATTTGATGGCACACGCAAGATATGGCTTATCATTAGCTTTCATTAGAAAGTTTTGTCTCTCATGTATAGCGAGTGAGCTACCACTCTTGGTTTATCTTGGTTTAATGTCCGTTACCTAGAGCATGCATGCATATTTGATTGATATATTATATCACATTTATCCTTTTTATTTAGTTGATTACCATTATAGCAAATAATAATCAAAATTTTCTCTTCCTTGTTAGGTTGGTTTGACTTGTTCTAGATTTACCAATTTGAACAACAACAATATAGCATGCATTTTTCAATAAAACTTGTTAAAACAATGCTTTGAAATAAGATTGAAGGTGGGTCATAAGAGATTGTTTAATAATCTATATAAAGGAGATTACAATAGAGTTTATCACATATATATTTATTAATGACTTCGATATAATTCATAAATATAGATAAATATAGAGCAATATTAAAATGAAACATATTAGCCTCTTTAACTTTTCTTTGCTTACCATTATATTTTGTATAACATAAAATTATCTGATTTCACCACTACAGGAACATACGTCAATGTCGGGTCAAAATAGCTATCAGTGGTGGGTTCTGAACCGCCACTGACTAGTTGGAACTAATAGTCGACGACTATCAGTGGTGGTTCTAGAACTGACACTGACAACAAGTATCAGTGTTGGTTACAGAACCGAACCGACACTGATACGCCCATATCAGTGCCGGTTCATGTCACTAACCTACACTGATACGCGTGTATCGGTGTCGGTTCAATAACACAATCGGCACTGATACGTTATTATCAGTACCGGTTTGGATCACGAATCAACCCTGTTGTGTATTTCACGCTATTTTTTATATATAAACCACGCTGCATTAATTCTATATCCAAATGCACATATATGCTAAATTCATTTACATAGCTTACATCATATTATGTGGACAATCTCAAATCAAATTAATATGACATATATTAACTTAAAATATCAGAACATATTTACATAAAGGTTTCCATAAATTTCAAATGTGACATTGTTCGTACAAACTCAAGCAAAGCTAAATTACTCCACATACATAATAGAGAGATACACAAGACAAATTATAGCACATACATAACAGCCTCCAGTGCATCATTGTTGATGTGGAAATAAAAAACACATACTGTGCCGACAACTAAATCGTTGGCTCACAGAAATTGACCAATACTAATCGTCAGGTAGCATCGTTCATCTGTTGACTTATGCAATGCAACTGGGACTACCGTGCTTCCTGCTGCTGTCACTTAGATCTACAAGGTCTATTGGTGTAGGTGAGGTGTGATATGCTTCTCACAGTACTGTCTTGAAAAGTATTGTTATGAATAAAATATATTGGTAGCTAGTTAGACGAGGCAAGCGTAAATATATAGATGTTTGTAATTATTTTGACATGTGCAAAGTACTTACCACTGACTTCTTATTGATGATCATTGTCCTCCACTTTTATGGCTGTTGCGGTCTTCTCATCACCAAAGTTAGTATAAAATTTGGCCATAACAGTCAATGGGGCCTGTCCCATTGTTATTACCATATAGTCCCCTTCTTTTAGGCCGGCTCTTTTACTAAATGTGGGCCACCCTTTGTGGAGGCATATCCTGCCTCCATAGCTCGCAACCTCAACCTCACTGGTGCACCCATCTCTTGTTAATATCTTAAAGATATCACCAGCGTAAATGTTATTAATACCGTCAAAGTTTTTTGTTAGAAACTACAATAATAAGATAATATCGTATCAGTTTATTAGTTTTATTATCACATAAACAGAATATGTAATGTACAATGTATAAACCTAGTGACGCCCACCGTGGACGTAATGATTGATCTTTATGAGACAACTGTCAGGAACATAGGTCGGTGCCATAGGGATCCACCTACTACGGGAAGCACGTTGTCCGGCGAGAGTATCCTGTTGATCACTTGAGAGACTTGCCATGTCCCTAATTCATGTTATATTTGACAACGATGAAAAATGTACAATAATACTTGCGTAAACCCTAATAAACAAAACTGAATATTTTAAATGTATCGATACGAGCGGATGCGGCTGGACGGGTGGAGACGGAAGAATAACATTATCATATTACATTAGTATCGAGAAGTCAAAAGCTCATATACCTTTAAAGAATCCATCATTGCTTACACTCAAAGGTATACTCAAATATATACATTCTTAAACATATAAATATACTGCCAAAGAAGTATACTCAAAAATTGTATACAAAAATTACAAGCCAAGATACATTATACACTCTCAAACATATACATACACTTGATTATTTCAATCATCAAATGTGTACGCAAAAATCCAATATCATGAATGAAACTGAGGACTGACATTTTGGCACAAGTGAAATGTGAAAGTGCATCGGCTTCTAACAGTAATGATCTGAGTACTACTTTGAGCAAAGTTATTATGTACACTTTGCTCTACAAACAGCAGGAAAGCTCTCTCAATCGATGTCTAAACCCTAAATAAACCCTAAATCCAAACAATGTGAAAGTAGGAGGCATCAAACCTCGCACGGCTGGGCGGATGCGAAGTTGGCAGAAACGGAAGGGCGAAGACGGCCGGACGGCATAGGCGGAGACGGCCGAACGACAGGACGGTGGAGGAGAAGACAGAGACGGTGGGATGGCGAAGGCGGAGATGGAGATGGTGGGACGGCGGAGGCGGAGGTGGATATGGCAGGACGACGAAGGCGAAGACGGCCGGACGGCAGGAGGGCAGGATGGCCGAACGGCAGGACGGCGGCGGGCGAGTAGACAATCTGTGGAATGGTGAAAAATGGCTAAGTCACAGCGCATATATATAGGAAGGTTATCAGTGCCGGTTTGAAGGGAGAACCGACACTGATAGTGAGCTATCAGTGCGGGTTCAATATAGAACCAACATTGATAGTCACTATCAGTGTCGGTTACATTTATATCCGGCACTGATAGTGATTTTCAGTGCCGGTTATATTTTAGAACCGCACTGAAGAATATTTTAATATTAATAAATATAAATATTTTATTTTAACATATAAAATTTACTCCTAATAAATGCGGATTTTTTTACTGTACCAGATGAAATGTTTTTATACTAACATTTACAAATCTACATTCGAAATGTTCCATTAGTACAATATATAAATTTATTAGTCTAGCATTTCATTTTTTGATTTTAAAAATATTTTCAAATTTTGTTCTCAATACTCTCTTAGAAAGGTTGTGAAGATGAATCAAAACATTCAATTTAAAAAATAATTTTAATTTGAGCAATCATACATTCAACATGGCCTCTAAACATTCAATTCGATCCTTCATTCTATTCCACACATTCAATTCCATCCATGAAGAGAAATAAGAGCAAGTATTGTGCACATGATTCAAATGGTAAGAAGAAAATGAATAGCAAAATGGTTCACCAAAATCTTGTCTTCACAAATCTATGGTCTCTAGCACTGTTCTGCACTGCACTGCACTGTTCTGATCGCTTCACTGTCTAGCTCGCTCTACTGTTTTATAGTAGTACGTATCAGTGTCGGATCGTGGCTAGGACTGGCACTAAAAGTTGCTCAACAGTGCGGGATCGTGCCACGAACCGGCATTGTTGCGCAACTTTCAGTGCCGGTCTGTGTCATGAACCGACACTGAAACTTCAGTGTCGGTTCGTGGCTACAACCGGCACTAAAAGTTGCACAATAGTGCTGGTTTCGTTCTAGTTTGAATAATTTAACAGCTTCTATTTTTTAAACCGGCAGTGATATAGCTTCAGTGCCGGCGTGGAGATAATCGGCACTGATATGACGCTACTTTTAAGTGGTTCTGTGGTAGTGTTTTAAATTATATAAATAAAGCATGCTTATTTAATAAGAATTTTCATGTTATATATTGACATCTCTATAATTATTAGAATTTGTAATACGTTTGTCTCAGATGTCTAGCTCCTCTTATATCTAATTTCTGAGTTTGCCCCTGGTAGTAGAGGAACATGTGTAAATAAATCTTCACTACTGGAAAACTGACATTTTATTAAACCCTTTTATTACCTATCATAATTGGACCTTGTACTAAAAGTCTCTCATAACCATCAAAAAAGATACAAAAAGTAATATGCACGCATAATCGGTAGTATTGTTACCTTTTAGTATCGGTTAGAGACACTAACTAGTACTAAACATATTAGTATAGGTTGGTATCTCCAACTAGTACTAAAAGTCTAGGTTTAGTACCGATTAGAGACACTGACCAGTATTAAATACATTAGTATATGTTGGTGTCCCTAACTAGTACTAATATCTAGACTTTGAGTATCGGTTAGGGACAACAACCTGTACTAATACCCCATACAAAAATGGCTTTAATTTTTCCCGATATTTTGGTTTCCCGCCAGTGCTCCTTTAGTACCTGTAGGACTATACACTTGTTACTTTAGGTTTTCCTCCTAACGTTTTGATTTTCTACCCATACCACTTTTAATATCAGGTGGTGACATCATCTGATACTAAAGGATAGGGTATTAAAAGGGCCAACATCTCTCCCTAAAATGAACCAGCCATCCCCTACTCTCTATACAAAGTTTCTTCCCATCGTCGGCCACCATCTCCATGCTCGTGCCCGATGTCCTTTCCTCCTCCTCTGTATCTGAGGCATGTCTATTTTACTCTATGTAGTGTCATCGATTTAGTTGTGGCCAGAGATTCATAGGAGGACGAGGAGGATATGGCTGATACTGAGTAGAATTCTATGGGTCTATTTGTTTCAGTTGGAGATTCTTAATAGCTAGTTGGCATAAGTAGCTGGATAGTCTGAATATTTAGCTGGTGAGAATCTATAGAAGCTGGTATTTCTCAGCTTCTAAATTTTAGTTTATTTCTAGATTTTGTAGCTACTAATTCTCACATTCTGGGTCTAGAACTCTTGATAAATAATTATGTATTTAAAGTATTTCTAATATAGTATTCGAGTGACATTAATGTATATATATACATATGCATCGTAAGCTTTTCATCATGATTCATAATTGATTATTGACATTTACTAACATCATATTAAATTCAGTTTTAACAAAGTCTAATTAAAAATAATGTATAAATATATCATAAAAAATATAAGTAATGAATAAATAATCGGTACTAATGTGTCACCCCATTAGTCTCGGATGGACAATATCAGCTATCAAAGATATGACCCTAGGGTACCCCGTAATTGGGCTTAACAGTTCCGACCAAAGGCAGGCCAAGATCAGCATTGACCATCTGGTACGGTCCATAGAGAGGGGTTTAGCACCGATAAGGAAGATTAAGTCCTTATCGGATAGCCAGACTTTAGATATGATATTAAGAGAATTATTTATACCAGAATTCTTGTAATTAGGGATTTAGTACCCGAGTTTGGTAGGCAATCCAAGATCGACTCGGGATAAAGTCCTAGGTTGTTGGGTTCACCTCTTGAGAATATTAAGAAGGCGAGAATCCCCCAGAGGCATCGATCATCTAGCCATCTAGCTCTACCATATTTTTCTTGCTTTTGATGTCTTAAGTCTCCATTGCTTAATTGCGTCATATTGTATGATCCATCATCATATTATACACCAAAGAACTGGATGTAGGGCTATTATCCTCTAGGAGGCCTGAACCAGTGTAAACCACTGCTCTTGTATCTAGAGTCGACCATCGGGTTCGAAGGCGTTGCGCTTCCCTTACATACATCTAATCACCACCTCGGGTACCCCCTTGGATGGACTACTCAGTTATTCACCGACAGTTGATGCGCCAGGTAGGGAATCGCGTCGCTTTCACTAGGATCCGATGGCATCACTGCGTCAATTCTCAGCCAAGCTTGGGACGACGCTCATCTTGGAAAACATGACTTATGTTGCCGATTCGCTCGGGAGGCTGATTCCTTTCGATTCGGTCCCAACCCTCGAGCAATCATCTAGCCAGAGTCTCGATCCTTTTCTCCCGCGAAAGGAGGATCGAGCCATAGAGAGTTCTGCTAACACCATAAAGGAGTCGGCTTTGGGCCAGCTCTCTGATCAGGTGGCTGAACAAATCATCCGCTGCCTCTGCTAGAGCTTTGGGGAATCACCTCCCTGAGGCCCCCATCGTCGGGAAGATTTTCTAGAGCATGTCGGAGGCCACCTCGCCGAATGGCTTACTAGGACACGGTCCGAATCCACTGACGACTGTATTGTTGCTCTCGGATCTAGTTCCTCCCATCGCACCGAGTTAACGAAGCTGTGACGCAGAAAACCTAGGAAGAACGACTGGAGGCCTCAGAAGGACGGTCGGAGGTTCGGGTGCTCAGAAAGGGACTAGTGTGATGACACCTAGAACCAGAGGGATAGCACCAAGGATCGACGATGAAGGCGCTAGACCTAAAAGACGGTGTGGCGTAAGAAGACTAGCGATGATGTCATAATGCATGAGGACTAGCAGGTCAAAGCTAAGAAGATGACGAACCAACGGGGATCGATGTTGAGACAAGTCGCCATCGGAAGGCTTCAATTCGACGCCACCCTGAATTTTGCCGAAGACAACAAATGCCATCAAGATCGAACTCCTTTTTTCAGCTATGTAATCTTCGCCTTATATGAAATAAAGTTTAAGTTTTCGCTGAGAAGAACCATGTCATTTACCTTCATCGACAATAATTGCTAGGCTCGAGCCCTGTTCGGGTCAAGGTGAAGCGTCTTGCGTCTAGCTCAAATAGTTGTGCCCCTATGGATTTGCTCTAGGTTTGGTGTTAACAACCGCGCTAGCGAAAAAGAATTGGCGTTTGCGCCCTCTCGACATCCGGATAATATCTAAGACCCTTGGGGGCTCTAGTCCTAAAGCCTCAACTTCAAGTCCCGGTGGTCTCGAGAACTCATGACTCTTGATGTCAGGATCAATGCATAAGTGGCATTAGTTCCCTGCACCCGAGACTATATGGCTATACCAGGGGCTCAAGATCTCACCTCGGGAACGCGAAGGATTAGTAAAAACCACAAAACTTGCAAATCCCTCGAGGACTTGTTCAGCCTGATGTCGGTAAGCGCATGCATAGCCTAAGAGCCATGTGCCGAGTACTATATGGACTAATGTTCCTTGAGGCGAAAACGTGGTTAGAACTTAAAAGTTGCAAATTGCTAGAAGGCTATCTTTCATTTCGCAAAAACAAAGCCAAAAGTTCAGAAACAATAAGTCTTATACTAACAACTCATATGACTGATGCAAGCTAAGGGTTTGACTACTCCTCGAGAGGCAACGTGGCTGGATCTTGGGCTTTAGGGGATGCAGCTGCATGATCCTCGGGCAAAGGCAGGAATTGAAGGTCTCCGGCAATCACAGAAGCAATACCCTCCACTTCCTATCAGAACGCCGTGGCTTGATCCTTGGTAGTCTTGGCAGGTAGACCCTTCTCCAGCCACTGAAGATCTGCCAAAAGAAAGTTGGCCTAGACGTAGACTAGAGCCTGTTCGGCCCTAGTTCTCACCGCCTCATCAACAAGAAGGCGGAACTGGGTTTCGAGCCCCTCGATCTTGTCCCGGTACTCCACGTCAGCATGCTCGACAAGGAGCGAGTACACGCGCGTGATGACCACGTGAACTTTGGCCGTCTCCCTCTCGAGTTCCTCGATGCAGGCACGGTCCTAGTCGTGTCTCCCTATGAGCAGAAGACTGATGAGGGTTAAGTCCAAAAGGCAAAGAGCAAGATCAGGAGGGTTGTCACCCAAGAAAGGCTTACTCTGGTATTCAGCAGCAGATGAGTCCACCGACTCCTTCGCTACTTTGAGGGCACGCTGGGCAGCCCTCTCGGCCTCCCTTGCCTCCTTGGCCATGGTCCTCGAAGCCACCGCTTTGCGATCAGCTTCCTCT